>CAJQUW010014702.1:0-95429 GCA_907163375.1 Prostheceraeus crozeri | reverse complement strand
ATTGGTGTGACCTAGTTAGGGAGTTTGTCTAGCAACTTCCAGCACTTTCTCTACACGAACAACCGGCAAAACCGGAAAATATCGATTTCCTCGAAAAATGATGAGAGCTATCATAAAATGACGGTGCTACATGGATAATGAGTTTGTACAGCTCTACAATCGGTGAAATAGTATTCTACTAATCACATCTGAGTTTTAACACACTTCCCCAACACGCCGGTAGATACAGATTATTATACAATCCAGCCAGAGATATATGTGCACGTTAAGCCAGAGATAAACATGAATGCAAGGAAATATATCAAAATATTTCATCAGTTTATCCAGAACGAATACAAGATTGGTTGATCGTGGGCATAGCATTATTCTAGTGAAAATTACATAATTCCAGCTAAGAAAGATCATTTTTCGCTTTGGTATGCTACAGAAAATCAATGAATGCTATACTTGTTTTTGATTGGTATTTGGTGATCCCACGAAATTGAATTGATTTTTAATGAGAATGAATGTTTCCCATGAGCGTGTTTTTGTGCAGGACTGTTCTCAATTTTGTATTGCGCTATATCATACACGTGGGTGTGGTTAAGTGCTGTATGAAGTTTGGTTCTACTACCTTCTGTATTTCCAGAGTTATGGATGTTCTTGTACTTTATCAACTTTGTATTATGACTTTGCTTGTTGTTTGTAACCAGCCCGAAATGGCTTAGGGCTTCAGCAATTACATTTGTAATTTACTAGTATCGATTCTGCTGAATTATATTGAGAACAAGGCCTACAGCTTCGTATTATGAAAGGAAAATCACGCCATGGCATTCACTTAAAGCCTGGAACAGTGACGTTTTTTCACAACCGCAACCTATCATCTTTAAGTCACTTTAGTTCACCTGAAATCCTTTAATACATGACATAGTGGTGGAATCTCAGCAATGCTGATGTGGACATCTACCCCAACATCAGACAGCTCATCCTGGTTGGATGCGTCTCTTCAATTCTCCAAAATTCCTCAGAATCAGAGAGACCGTTTTATGGCTTCAGACATCCGAAGGCGCATCTCTTGTGCACCATCTCCGAGGAATGACAATCGTGGCAAAAAACAGTGGAAGATATGAAGACGTGTGAAATTTGGAAATCAAGGATATCTGTGATCAGCACAAAATATCAATGGTAGCTCCTACTATCCTTCGAAGTAGAAATCATCCGATGTCTTCGTCGAGTACTGAAATGGGATCAGGACAAATAAGTTGCTTACAAAGTTTAACATACTAAAATAAGCAAGTTTTGAAATCTTTGAATACCGGTATTACACAGTATTTCATGATGGCTGTTAATTACACAGAAGCGTTCAATTTTCCAACCGAAATTTTTTTATTGAGCGGCTCATGAGGGCAAATCCGAGACGGCTCGTCTGTCAATCGATGTCGCTTGAGTGATTTCTGATAGGTGATACACCATAATCTACAAGCAACATTGTGAAAAAAGGAAAAGGATGCTTGCGGGGGATTTGAATTCAAGAATGGTGTTGCAGTTATTATGTAATTATTTTCAAGAAACTGAAGTTAGCAGTAGATCTGGCAGTAGATTTTTAGAAATAATTTGTTCAATCCGGATTTTCCACATGCGCAATGAAAAATGATCTAGGAATTTGTTCATCACATCAGTTTTCAAAAGTTCCTTTCGAATCAGGGTAAAATTTTAATCAAAAAAATTCACTGAGAGATTAACTGATGCTTTCATGATCATATTCACGATTTTGTTCACACCAAACAACCACGAATTCCCATTATAAGAATTATTCCAGAATTTGTTCACTACATTTGGACTCCCTCACAGCCCTGCAAGCCCTACAGTACTGAATGAACACCATTTGCCTTCTTAGTACAACTTGTTCTCCATTAAGTCATGAAAGTGATGACATTCCAGATTCTTACTCTTAATTTACAACAAATGGCATCGCCTCAAAGTGTGTTCTGGGATATGCTGTACCGCAAAACCGAATAACCGTTGAAATATATGATATATCATAGTTGTTTGGTGTGAACCCAGTGTTGTCCGTAGTCAGGAAGTGTCAGTAAGTGAAAAATGACAATGTCGTCTTGTAGGGCTGTGAGGTAGTCCCAATGTGGTGAACATATTTTGGAATTGTTCTTAGAATAGGAATGCGTGGTTGTTTGGTGTGAACAAAATCGTAACTATGATCAGGAAAGCATCAGTTAATCTCTCCGTGCATTTTTTGATTAAAATTTAAAATTTTACTCACCCGAGAGGAACTTTTGAAAACTGATGTGATGAACAAATTATTTCTAAAAAAGCAAGACGAAGCATGAAAAAGGTGCGTGTCAATACATAGGCCTATTCTAATTCCTGATTCTTGTTATATTGAGTAATTGTTTTGGAGCTGAAACAGGAGAGGCGTGGTACCATGGCCATCAGAAGAAAATTGCATCGGCTCAGTGTTGTAGCAGGATTTAGTGTGTTCTCACCTGAATGATAGTCATCCTGTGTCCTAGCTCTAAATGGTCGAATTCCTTTTCAAATACCTTCATGAGATCGAATAAGTTGCGAATGTCATCTTGGTCAATCACTTGTCTCTCGGTCAATCTGGATGCTTTCACAGGGAAATGACTTCCAGCCTGCATAGCAGTCGGCTAGTTGCTCGCATTTCCTATTTTCGGGTAAATTCGAAGTTGAGTGGGTGTTCCCGTATAGCCGGCGATGGATTATTACTATGTCCAAGACAGGGAGTGCACCGGGTCAAGATCCGGATCCGGGATCCGGCGCATCCTGTTGTAAATATCCGGAATCCGGTATGAGATCCGCCCGGATCCAACGAAGAGCGTTTATGATGAGATGTTGATGGTCATTAATGCTGTGGAAAATCCTATTTAATGATAGAAGTCATAAAAGTTATAGAACCTCAAACTTGTTTTCTTGTTACTCACTTAGAGTTGGGAGTGGCAGCCAAGAATGCGAATATAAATCTTAATAAAAATGTTTCATCCAGGAATATCTGTAGCTCGAATGACCATTATTGAATGACCATCTATTAATGTGCAAAAAAGAATGAAGCAACTTTTTCATGCGTTGTTCATTCTAATTGTCATGTTACCGCTGTACACTTGTGACCACTGCACCCACTTTACTAATCCACACCAAGGAATGAATGGACATCCATGACTTTCAAAGCTAGTAGCATAAAAAAGATCAATTGTGCTTCTCCAAACATATGATACACACTTACACTTGCAATGAATAATAGCTGTAATTATTGATAAGTCTATCTCGTTGTTGAAATTGGTTTTTTGATTGACAATCACGGTAAATGTAAACAAAATTAATTCAGAAATTCAGCTACAGTTGTCATGTCTTAAGAAAGAGTACACATTTCTCTATGCTCTCTCAGATTGCATTACCGATATTTTAGATACTTGTACTCGTCCACTGATATTTAGCAATGGTATTTTGTAAAAAAGGTAATAACAACTCAGAACCAGAGTGACAACAGCAATTGGCGATGGCAAAATCCTAGGATTTCAATATCACTTTAATAGTATAGATACCGAAAAGAAACTTTGACGATTCTTTCCATTTCTCCTCGGTCAAACTAGTTGAGTCGATGAACATTTTAGGGGTCACATTTAATTCGAGAGGAACTTGGACAACTCATGTGGAATCAATTTCAAAGATAGCCTCTCGAAGAATGTATGCAATACGAGTAATTAAACCTTGTCTATCTGTTGGTCAATTGAAGACATTATATATATTATGCAACAGTACGCTCGATTCTTGAGTATTGTGCACCTGTATTTATAGATTTGTCAGCTGCCGATTCAATACGACTTGAGCGAATCCAAAGACGCTTTCATAAAGTGATGTGTGGAAATGACTGTAGTGATCATTACTTACCCTCTCTCGAAGGTCGACGTGATGAACTAACCGACAGATTCTTTCAGAAAATTATGTTCCCAAATCATATTTTGCATTAACTCCTTCCTAAAAGATCCCAAACTGGCCGTTTCCTATTGCCGAAGGTCCGAACATCTCGACGAAGACAATCATACATTTTTCAAGCCGCCATGCGCTTCAATGATTCCTACGAACGTGCTTTCAAATGATTAAGTTTTGAATGTTTTAATCTGACTTGATAAACTTGTTCCTATATTTTCACTCACTTAAATGTTTCTATGTAATGTCAACGATTTTCATTTCAAAAATATACACGCATTATATATAGTATCTTTTATGTATTATGAAACGCATACTTTAAACTTAATCTCAGGAACCAAGCTATTCTATGTTTCATGATAATGAAAACGAATTACATGCAGCTTTATCACTTTTGAACTTTTGATCATAGAATCCGGGATCCGTCCGGGTACCCGGGTCTAGGATCCGGAACCGGGATCCGGGTGGTTGCAAAAACCCGGGTATTTGCAATCCCTGGTCCAAGTTCAATTTGATATCGAGATGAAAGCGGCAATGAAATACATGTGAGAGATGCGGCGGAACCTGGAGATTACGGGTATCTAGAAGAAGTCATCTCATGACATATCCTGGAATCTTGTGAAACATAGCATAGGCCTATTGTCCTCAAATCTATCATTTCAGTTCCTTTCCTTAAAATAAGCCCTACTACGTTATCTTCTCCAGACATGATTTTTCGGGTCAAGGTATGTGGCTCCCTAGCTCCGAAGAATCATGCGATAAGTTAGCTGGGATTTCAATCGTTACTTCGAAAAATTCAGTGTGTATAACTCGGGAAAAATCAGAGAATTTTAAAATTGGGAGTAGTCAAAATTAAATATATCTATGACTGATGACAAAATAAACAAAATTGCCTACTATACAACAAGAAAAGGTAGAAATTCCATGTTTTCGATTAAGTGCAAATTCGCAAGAAAAGTATGGTTATTAGTCAAGCATTTATAATTTTAATTTTGAAACATTGTACGTCTGCTTCACTAATTTTCAGCAATTTGTATAGACAAGGAGGCCAGTTATGCTTTTATGTGCTTTCTTAGTTTGCTGCTGCGCTTTTCTCCGAAGCTGCGTCCAGATCCACTCTGATGGGTGGGGAAAGCTGCTTTGAAAATGTCCAGACGGAATGTGCATACTCAGCCGAGGAAATCTGGATCCTTGGCATTAAGACGGATGCTTCGTTTTCTCATCCGACCCACGCCGTTGATGTGAGCTTGATCATATTGATCGGTCAATGGGCGAGTTGCCTCTGGAGATTATTAAGCAGGTTCAGGACTCCCACGCTTTGCGCGTTCATATATAGTAGTTGGCTTATTAGGACTCAGATGACAGTCTGAAATCTGAAATGCTACGAAATTCACGTGAATTCATCGCGGATAAATGGATGTTCATTGTTCACAGAAGGTATTGGACTAAAGACAGGGCGATGACACGATACCTGAATTTTAGATTTCTTGGTCATGCTGATACATCTGAGTTGAAGCTCTTGAGGGATTGGTCGATGGCCTGGACAATTCTAAACTCCTGCAGGTGGTAATGGATGGTCCAAATGTCAATATCGCAACTTTTGATAAGGCATCCACCTGTCACCGCTACCTAGCACCCGCACATATGCTTCTTTTACCAACATTTTCAATTCGCATTTAGATTAGTCTACATAGATAAGTCTACATTACTTAATAACCAAAATAATTATCACCTAAAAAGTCAAGTCCTACCTGCCCAACGCTTTATTGCATTTCCAAATTCTGCAGATGTTCCTTCTTTATCTGTGATTTCATATATATCGCATATAACAGTATGGCAGTATATTTGGCATCAGGAGTTCGATTCTCCGCTCAAAGTGTTAAAGTGAGCCTGGGGGATGCTAATGCTGACCATGCTAATATGTGCTTTTCATTGCTAGTGTGTTCAAAGTAGTGAGATAATCCAACATACTCGAAACTAAAGAAACATCTCATTGTGGAAATGCTTTTCTGTGGTTTTATCGATGTAGAAAGTGTTTGGGACTATCATAGCTTCATCATATCATTCATCGGAACATCTTATAGCAGGATTTGGTCAGTGATGAACATTTATATCATGCGTCTTAATGAAAAGTACATGCAATGAAGGCTGAACTATATTGCGTGACAGAAACATGCACTGATGTCTTAATAAAACTACAATTAAGACTGAACTGTGATGCGTGACAGAAAGCACTCATCTAATCAATGGCCGTTGTTAAATATTTAAGTCGATCTTGATCTCAAACAGATTTCTACTTGTATGTGCCTTTTCTCGCATGAACATATGAAGATACCATTCATCCTTTTGCACAGGATCAACGTTTGTTTAAGTTTGAACATTGTAGAATTGCAAATTTTGCTGTCGTTTTGATATAAGTCGTAACTGCATGATGAAGCACCAATAAAAATCGTAAATTGTTGAAATGATTCGTTGTGGACGTAGCATGCGCAATGTTGTTAAAGAGTCAATGTTTGAATGTATCATATAGGCTAGCTGTTTGGAATTGGTGGGCGCGTTGGTGTGAAGAAGCAAAGTTGTAAGGATCTGGATGACCAAATTTCAGAAGACAAGTGACAGTCACAGATTGAAAGCTGATCATTCCAGCGAAGAGAAATCGGTTTCACATATTTTCGCGTCTAGCAATAGGCTGGAGATTTGCTATTGGCATCAACTGTTGCTTTAGAGCTGCATATCAACGTCTGAAAGAAGCGGGATTTAAATCCTACAATCTGTACGCATACCTCTTAATAGCTTTTTGAATTTTAATGAATTTATGCGGACATTTTCTAGTCCTGGAGCTAGCGTGAGGATGAATGAACATATTTCAAGTCACACATCGGAGGATAATCAGTTATCAACGATGAGGATCGATTTTCCTTCTCGTGTCATTTCTTCGTCAAACTTTTGCATATAGTCATCGAAGACATTGCTGATCAGCCACGATCTTTTGTTCTTTGATGAAAAATCCTCCGTTATTGCTCTTTTTTTGATTGCGTGGAGAGAGTCGACTTTGGAGTCTTACATACCAAACGGCTATCCTCCTCTACACATAATCAAAGAAAGATCTTCTGTTTGCTTTGTAAGTGACAGGCAACTTTCTGATCCTAGAGAAACATCGACGTTTTTCGAATAGGCTGATATCAAAGAGCCTCCTTTTATGAGAACCGTCCATGTTTACCATTACCATTATAGTCATCTGCTGTTTGCTTTGTTTTCTTCCAATGCATTTTTTGCCTTTTAATGCTAACATCGAATCGGAAAGCAATTGCGAAAGACAAAGGAGTTTCGTCGGTGTTATAGACGTTTTGTAAATGGTATTCTTTTACAATAGTCTGCATGTCATCTTTCCACGTCGCAACAGAAGCCAATGGAGCGGATCGACATTCTCCATTCACGGGTCGGCATTCGATGTCATGCAGTGACTTGAAGCGTTGGAATCATCCTTCGTTGTACTTGAAATTGAACACGCCGATTTTTTAGGCAAATTGATTGGTTTTCTCTCGATGGGTCGATGGGGATACTGCCTGCTATTGGGATTGCTTCTGATCTCTTCTGTCGAAGCCATTGCAATAAGCTTGATTCCACGTAAAAAGTCCGGAAAATGAATTCTTTTGCGACTGGTCCCAAAAGTCGATCTTTCAATATTCGTTTTTTATCTGATCGACCTCTGTAGGCCATGAGTTGAATGCTTGTCGTTTCACTCCATATTTCCTTTCAATATCACTCTTCTGCAAATCGTTCTTACAAAAATCTGGAATGATTTCTGCTTTATTACGAATATTCACCGTTGAAGATTGTAGTAGTTTCACTGCCTTGAGTGAAATTAATTGAAACGCGAAATTGTTCGATTGTAATCGTTCTTTGAGTCATCAAGCAGCAACTTTTCAGTGTACATTTTCCTATCATGGCTTCAATCCATAACAATGCTCAGATGTCGATCTCACATGACAGCAAAGCCAAAGAACTGACCCTCAATATTTGAATACCACTCCACCCTCTCCACTCTTTTGAATAACACCTCTTCAGCAGTCACTTGAAAGCAGTATCAGTTTCCTCAGTCGGTTCGGTTGAGTGAAATGTTTGTGGGTAGGGCGGATCACAATCGCTTCTACTGGTGCGTAGTTGTATCCGCAATATGCAGTGAAGACATCGGGAACGTCATCATTGGAGAATACGGAGCCAAAGAAATTATCTGACTTATCAACATGTTGTTCAGACTGACGATTTTTTCTAAAACGATTGTATTGAATTTTGGCTACGAATTACTAGTTAAGCGATTGTCTAATACATTGAGATAGGAAACTGTCGGGAAATGAAGCAGCCGACTAGTTAAGTACATATGACAAGTTAGCCATCTAATGAGTTAAAAGTGGGTTGCTAAAACTTAACAAAAAGGGAGAACTGCATATATTATGAGCACTGTATTTGTCTCGTAGTAGACCAATGATTCAGTGTAGAGCACCACTTTTCTGATTTAGGTGCTGGTTTGTCAGCTAAATTTGACAAAAATCAGACTAGCGTTCATTGCATCTTTCGTAATTCCAGGAATACTGATTCTAAGTTTTTGTTCTGCTTAACTACCGATGGAAGGTTCTTGCTTTCTCTTTTCCTTGGAACTACCTTCATGACAGTTCCATCTTCTGTATCATTTATAACCGCCTGTTATGCAACATTCACGGATATTTCGTCTGCCTGCATTTCGCATTTCAACCAACGATGGACTGAGCTTTGTGGAGATTATAACATGATGATATTGATGGCTTCAGCATGCCAATTTTTAAATCTTCAGGCCATGCTTCGGGCAATATCATGTCCATGCACAAAGCTTTAAATATTGGAAACAGTTTCTGTCCAATATAGATCTTTACCTATCCAAGCTCTAAAAAGTGCAAAATTTTCATCACAAGCATGTAAATGACTATTCCAATCACTAAGTTACGACTTCTAAACATTAATTTCAGACGATTTTGTATCCTTACGCAAAGTTTCAAATAGTGGAAATAGTTTCCATCCAAGATAGCCATGTCTTCCAAGTCAAACTCCACAAATGTGAAATTCTAATCATAAATCCTGTAAATGACTGGTCATATCACTTAATTTAACGTTTTCAAAGAATAAGTTCATCATCTTAATGCTTAACCAGTTTTACGGATCTCTGCAGCAGTTCATGTAGCTGCTCACAGTCGAGTCGTCAATTGTATTCGAACTCCCATAGCACCGGAGTGGAGTCTTTCAACTCCGACACAAATACACTAACTTCCATAACTGAAGCAACACACAGCATGGATTAAATTTAAATCATTTGTAGATAATGCATGAATGAAATTGAAGTTCAGATTTAAGTTAATCTAAGTTAAGGCAATTGAATTGCAAAGTATGAATCCTGTTTGGAAAAATTGCACGAATCTAAACTGAAATATGAAAGATTATGTCCCGCCAATGATTTACTCAAATATTGCTAAACGAAAACAAGTTGTGCACCCCCTGATCTAACTAGTTAACAGTGGCTTACCGTAACTTCACAAAAAAAGAGGACCTGTATATATTTATGATCACTGCGGTTGTTTCGCAGCTGGCCTATGATTCAGTGTAGAGCACCACTTTTTACTGACTTAAGTCCTGCCTTGTCAGCTAAATTTGACAAAAATCGCAGCAGCGTTCATTGTATCTGTTGTAATTCTTGGAACTACCTTCATGACAGTTCCATCTTCTGTATCATTTATAACCGCCTGTTATGCAACATTCACGGAAATTTTGTCTGACTGTATTTCACATTTCAATCAACGATGGACTGAGCTTTGTGGAGATTGTGGAGGGCGCATTCGACTTGCCAGCTTGCTTGCCTCCTTGAAGTGATATTTCTATGTTTGCTTGACTTCTTATGACTTCTATGTTGATTGTAATGTAATGCTAATTCCTAGATTTTTGCTTATTTCTCTATGGCTCATCCTAGTGATTATGTCTAAATTTCGAATGTCTAGTTGTTGCTCTTCGAAGTAGTTTGCTTCTTGTCACCTCCATAATAAGTTTGGTAAGTAAATTGGAATTGTAATATGTTTTCAATGTGAATCTGTAAATAGGTTTGATTCTCTTGCAGCTACCGCCAAATAGTAAAGTTGTTTTCGACACAAGTCGTTTTTCTTGGCGCGTTTATAGATTATAACATGATGATATTGACGATTTCAACGTGCCTGGAAAAAAATTCTAGGTCGCTTTCAGCAGCACAATCTGTGTGGAGTGGGTCATAGCTTCATGTGACTCCAGTTTCAAGTATTGTCACAATACCGGATAGTGACACTAGTCGAATAGCAGTGACACTTCTCATAGGTGCAGCAGTTTGCTGAAAATTCCCCTGCAATTGCGGTGACGTAAATGGCAAATATGAACTGCACACATTATCTTGTCGATATAGTGCCGGACACTCGGCCATGAATGAAACTGTTCTCAGAGCACTGGAAAAACGCGGATTTTCGCCAATTATCGAACCAGTTCGGAAAGGACAATGGCGATTGGAAGCGGCCAGATGGAGTCAGTGTCTGATGTGGAACGCAACATGCAAAGATATTCGCTCTCGAAAAGGACTGCATGAATCAGCCACCAGAGCTGGTTCCACAGCCTCATCAGGAGAGAAATCAAACTCGTTCACGTTTTCCTATCTAGCTGATCCTTTTCTTTTTCAACTAATCGTGGTGAAAACCTCGCTCGATGGCCTCATTGACGATGCATTTCTCCAGATCACGTTGCAGATGTCAGCCATGCAGAGGGAATCTGTGTTGGTAATGCAGAAAAGGGCATGACTACCTTTAGCTTTTTGCAAGCATTTTTACACTGTTTTGCTCCTTGTTGCTCTAAATATATGCATATCATTGCTTAACTGTTCGAAAAAGCAGCGACCATTCTTTCATCGTCAATATGTCAAAAACGTTTTAAATCCGTAAGTGTTCTGGAAGGGAGGTTTGAAGTCGTTGCATCTACATTAATCCGGAAGTTGAAAGCTCCAAAAGCATGTAGCTATCTCAAAATGCCACTCATCCCGGTATGATATTTACACTCTGCCACGAAATCGCATTCCGAAGCTTAAACAGATGTCAAACTTGCCTCATCGATTTGGGAATTTGGTGAGACAATTACATACCCGGTAGCAGATAGTACAGGAGCATGCGGCTATCACATTGCGGAAGGCTTAATTTTGATCAAAAAGTGTTGCCCTATCCCGTTAATAGACAACAAAACTCACTATTCTTCCAGGAAAATATATTCTTTAGACCTCAACTTCATGTTTTGATACTCAACTGTCTATGTACTCACTCAATGCAATTCTTCATCGCGCTACATTAATTTGCATTATTCACTGGACTAATTTATTGAACATGAAAAAGTCGACGCTGTTGTTACAATTACCAATTCGCACATTTCCGCTATTGGAAATAGCTAATTACAAAATCATCATCGGCATTTTCATCAATATGAATGTAAATTCTGTCATGGTATATAAACGAACTTTCAAAATTGAACAACTACAACACAACAATTACAACGCAAGTCTGGGTATGTGACCATATGTGCACGTGCAAATTTGGTTTTATGCGGCTACATATCATTTTTGTCGACTAATAATAATATTTGTCAAGAACCTAGTGCATGAAAATTGTAGACACAACAAGTAGAAACTGACAAATGTCAAACCCATGACGGACTAATGAATGAAACTTCAGAGAACAGTTTACTATGAATGGATAAAGGTGTTCATGTTTACCATAGGTCCAAGCGCCTGAAATGTTATCCCTTGTCTTGACTTAAGTTTGATGACCTAACCCGCCGACCCTTCGTATGCTGTAAGTTGATTCCAATGACGAACGGAGTCAACAGTGAAAAATATCGGTCTGTATTGGTGATGTACTGGCATCAGCAATTTAAATGGATTCCCACCCTCGCCTTTTGAAAAGATGTCATATCTTGACACAATCATTAAATTGGAGGTTTTTCATATGTATGCCTTTGGGTATTGAACATGTTAGAATTAGACTTGTGCTTCTCAGGAATGGACCTCCTTTGATCGGTAGTCGGAAGTGCACGGTACCGGTAGTAGAAACATAGAACGTACGTGATTAGTTCGGATTGCACACAAAAATCGGATTATCTACGTAAAGCAATTCCCCTAAAATTGTTTCTTTCATGTAACTAGTTACTTCTTATTAAAGTGCGCCTAGACATTTTTTTATTGGTGGTAGGCAACAATAGCATGCGGGTGTCTAATTGTCATTAAAATCTATACCACATTTATTCACGACAATATCTTTGCAATCAAAATCTGTCCCTAATTAATTCGCGTAAACATCTTTATTATCAATGTTGACTACGCAGATCATGTGTTACAAATCAACTGTTTCATCTGGTAATCGGTTGTGTCAGTTGCTGGGTTGCAGTAGGTACAATATGGGTTTTGAACGATCCAAAAATAATAATTATCAAAACCATAGTTCCTAAACATTCATTCAACATTATATATTTTGTCATTTTCCACATAAAATCGACAGCATTGGATATTATCACAGAAAGACCACGACCAATTCTATTGGTATTGGTGGCACTCACAAAGTCTCAGTCTAACCAACAAGATTGTTCATGCTATTGACAGAGCTGAGATATATTTAAGATTTACGCGTGTCTAATTGATCTATCAAAAATTCACAAATTGCTTCAAGTCTAGGCTAAATTAAGATCATCAAGTTGAATTTTTGGATGCCTGTAGATGTCTAGGTACGAGTACGGATAATCAATCTGACTTTTGCAACCTGTCATATCCATCAACACCTTCCGCTAATTATTATTTCAAAACATATATTTGGGTGAATTAAACTCAAACTATCACTAAAAATCTGTGAATAGCGGTGCTCCTGCTACAATTATTGATAATTGCAAATGTCACATCACATACTTTCTTCTAGGCGGCTTGAGTTAGTAGTCATTGCATTATTCATGTAGCACTCAGGTGCAGCGAAATACAAACCGGTGTGTGTCTATTTCAGAATAAGAGAAGACTAGTTGCTTACAAAAATTAATTATGTTTTCACTTCTACGGTCCATTGACAAAATAGAGATTATATAGAGTAAAAATAGAGTTAAATAGTTAGAGAGATTAAATAGAGTTATTATATATTTCACGTTCAGTATCTATTAATATATTCAAATCTTTATCATATACTTGCATTTGCTCAATTATAGATTAGGACAAAGTGTTACATGTCGCGGAATCTTTTTCTTCAATATAATTTTTTGACAACCTCTACACTTTACTTTTTCTTTTAAACAATCCTTACACTGATATTTCCTATCATAAAACTCTGTCTTAGGTTTAATAATTTGACAATCTGTACATTGTCTTATAGAATTTATACAAGAATTATAATGATTAGTAATTCCTTGACTTGTAAAATATTTATTACAATTGCGACATAGCTGATCTTTCATTTTATATTTTATTTTATCTTTTTTAGTCTCCTCTGGTTGCTCACATAATTTTAAATGACGCGCAAAATTTTTAGACGTTATATTCTTATTACAACCAGAACATATTTTTTTCGTATTACATTGCACAGATTGTCGTGCATCCATGGATTGTCGTGCATCCATAGATTGCCTAACTTGAAGAATTTTATTTTTTTGTGGCATGTGAACTTCTTCCTGATTTTGATCTACATGATTTTGATCTACATGATTATTCTGTACTAGATGATTATTTGGAACTACATGATTATTCTGTACTAGATGATTATTTGGAACTAAATAATTATTATTTGGACCTACGGTATTTTTTCTAGCTGTATAAAGATTTTGTCCTTGTTGAGGTATAAACAAATGTTGTAATTGTTGAATATTTGACATAGGTTGAATTTCTTGAACAGGTTGCATATTTTGACCTTGTTGAGGTATAAACAATTTTTTTAATTGTTGTGATTGACGAATGTATTGCTTATATGTCATAGGTAGTAATTGTTGCATACTTGACATAGGTTGAATATTTTGTTGAGATTGTTCTATAAGTTGACCACATGGTGTATATTTCATATGTGAATATAAGAACGCTTGATTTGTAAAACGCATTTTACAAATTTGACACATTTGACTCATTTTTATTAGAAAAAAATTACTTTTTTATTGTTAAAAAATGATGTCACCAAATGTTGGTGGAGGTGCATATATCCCGAATAATCGTTAATCAGAAATAGAAATAGAAAATTATATCATGAAAACTGGAGACGTTTTATCTGGTCCATTACATCTTTCTATTCCCTCGGCAACAAAATACAGACTTAACAAATAAACAATATGTTGATACACAAATCAATGACTTAAGAGAAAATATATAAACGATGTTTTGGTTCCACTGATGAATGAATTACGGTTGCTTAAACTTAATGACAAATCATTAAACGAAAAATTATTAAAACTTGATAAAAAGGATAAAGAGCTAGAAGTAAATATAGCGAGACTTTTTAAAAAAATTTCAGAACAATCAAAAATTTTAATATTATTTTCTATAAAGTTTAAATCTGCAGTCATTAAAAATAAACATCAGATACAACCATTGAAAGAAAAATTAGAAAATGAATTAGAAAAACTTCCTAAAGAAATTTTAAAAAATTTAAATAAGTTACAAGCTACATTCCAAAAAAGTGTTGATGAATTAAGTTCTAAAATTACTCAACAAATGAAAAAGATGAATAGAATAATAAATGAAGTAAACTCACTTAATCAAAAAGTTGATAAAATGAAAACTCTTAAAATCAATTTAGAAAATGAATTAAAGAAAAATTATAAAGGAAATAAAGAACAGTTAGATGCTGTTAAAAATCAGTTAGAAGTTCTTAAAATTAAGTTGAAGGCTCTTAAAACGGATTTAAAGATGAATCAGCAGAAAATGAAGTTAATAAAAAAGAAATTAAAATACATCACACGCTGCTTAACGCAATAGAGAAAGTGCAAAAGCAAATTAATAAAGTTATCACGCGGTTGTTGTCCATTCACAAACGTAAATCTTAATCATAAACGTAAATATTCTTCCCAAAAGTCAAATTTAATCCTAAAAAATGTCTGTAATTTATAAACACAATCTTAAACATTTTGCTTCAAATAAAAAAATTGCCCATGAACCATCTATGAAATCTGCTTACCATTATAACAATGTAGAAACTATTCAAAAAGAAGGAGATGGTATATTTTCTGTCATCAGCGATAATATAGGAAGTATCGTTATTGTTATTAAAAATAATAAAGATTTGATTACATCTGCTGCAAAAGGAGCAGCTGCTATAGGTAGTACAGCTAGTGCAATATCAAATGCTGTTAAGTCTCAAAACGAATTAAAACAACTTGAAACTATTCGTAAACTTAAGAATGATTCTGAAGAACTAAAAAAATTTAAAAAACTTTCAGAGGAAACAAAAAACAAAATTGCTAACATAGCAGCTGATAGTTAACATGAGGAGAAATCAATTGAAGAAATAAGAGGTAATGGTTTAGCAAAATTCTAAAATATATTCCAAAAAAAGAATCCTAAGAAAAAACAAAAAAGTCAAATTATTTTTTATAAAAATGTCTTCCCTGATTGAAAGTAAATTTAAATTAGACGATCCTCCGTTCGTCAGTTACAATCAAAAAAATGACTATATAAGAATTGCTATGAGTCCCGGATCTTCTAGTAGAGTAAATACTGGAGGAGGTTTAATCTTTGAAGTTGACAATCAACAAAATTATCTATATTTACCTGATTCATCTTTACACTGTGAATATTCTTTATATAGTGATGCTAATTTTACAACGCCATTACCAGATACCGATAATATTGCATTAGAGAATAATTTCTTTCCAAGATTATTTACACAAATGCGTTTAGATGTTGCAACTCAAAATATAGAAACAATAAGTGATTCTCCAGGTGTAATTGATACAATGCTTCGATTTGTTACAATTGGTGAAAATAATAAAAAGCATGAAATCGAAGGTTGGTTTCCAGATAATAATGATGGTATAATTGTTGATGATTTAACTCACGCTGGAACAGATGCAGCAGGAATTGCGAAAGATGTAGAAAACATTGCGAATCACTTAAATAAAGTAAATAATACTGCATATAAAGAAAGACGTGAGTTTGACAAGAAAAGTAAACAGACAGTAAATTGGTCATTGTCTCCATTATTCGGATATTTAGATTATGACAAAATATCATATCAATTAGAATTTAAATTAATAATTCATCGCACAGCAAATAATGAATTAATCTTTTATGGTAAGACTGGAAAAAAAGCATATTTAAAAATTAATAGACTTGAATGGTGGATAAAACATATTACTCCTAGTTTAGAGGTAGAATCAACTATTGCAAAAAGATTAAACACTAACAAACCAATTCCAGTAAATTTTCTAAAGCGTACTGCAAGTTCTGTAACTTTTTCTGAACAAAGATTTAACTGGCATTTTACTAGAACTTCAAATACTCCAAGATATTTATTACTAACTTTTCAAAGAATTGATTCTCCAAGTTTTGATAAGAACAACAATCTTTTCCGTATTAACACAATTCGAAGTTTGCAAGTTCCTTTAAATCAAACCCGATATCCTATTGATCCATTAAGATTTTATGATACCAATAATCAATTTATGGAAGGATATGATGCTTATAGAAATCTCTGTATAAAATTTGGAGTTGAACCACAATTAACCCCTTGACTGCTACCAAGAAATTTGACAAGAGGCTGTGTGGTGCAGATGACTAGGTATTCAAGTCATAAGGATGATTCCGTTATATGTGACTTTACGAGTCCTCCTTCGCGTGCTGTAATTTGCTGATAAAGCAAATATAAGAGTGGAATGAAGGAGTTTTAAGCTATTCGAAGATTAAGATCGGCGCTGCGGGGAAAATGAAAATTATGCAATTGGCAAACATATTCAGATGATGTATGCATAGGTTGAACATGGGTTGAACGATTTAAAATTAACTCTGTTCGCGATACTTAGATGCTTTCTTGAATAGCGGGGCAACATCAATGAATGGCAACAATAAGATTTCGCGGTATCAAAGTAAACAAATCTATCTTCTCGATGCAAGTAAGTAAACAAGAGTATGATTTCTCAAATCTCTATTATTTCTCTTAGTGAATGATACTGAGCTCAGTATTGTCAACAGACTCATTGTGTTCAACAGACTTGGTGGTTTATGTTTTGTTATTGAAACACTAGGTGACATGCCACGCGTGATTACGGAACACCCCAAACATCCTTGGTTCAGGACATTCTATTCTTCTACCCGCGTACATACACGCTGCCATTGGCGTCGCTAGGAATATCAAAGTGGGGGGTGGGGGGGGAAGGATATTCATTAAAACATCAGTCGACCTATTGACAAGTAGCTAAGTGTAGTAATGAAAACATAAAGGCATTTTTATTCGCAGAAAAGAGTTATATCAAATTATTCAACCCTTATATATAATAATACAAATTAATGATAATAATATAATACAATAAAAACCGTGATATATAGGCCTACTATGTACCTTATATATAAGGTTATAAAGTTTGTACTGTATTAGTTACACATATTGACAATCCAGAAAACGTTTTAAGTTGAACTAGATGAGACTTTTTACTTTGGAGATCAACAATTTACATACAACCACCTCATACAACTTATGGTAACCAGAAGGATAAATCTTATCCTAATTTCAGTCGTCTATCACATTTGCCAGCAAAACGGGAAACTAATGTGTCACCGTCGAGATTGATCAAAATGTCTTTTTCCACAGCTGCAAAAAGAAGAGCTTCTAAACGCTCTTGCCCAATTGTTGACCTAAGTTTAGTTTTAACTGTGGCAAGCCGTGAAAATCCTCTTTCAACACAGGCTGTTGTTACTGTCAAAGTCAACAGGACCTGGTACAAATATCGTAACTGGGAGAAATGTGAAGGCACTCTATTGTATAAGAAGGCAAAATTGTTGTAGTTGGTAGTAGGCATGTTCCTAAATAAACGCCATTGGGATACAGTTGTAATCTCATCCAAGCCATATCGACGACAGAGTCTTCCGATTTTCTCGATAGAGTCGAGGTCTCCAAAGTGCTAAGGATCTAATGCTGAGAACTCAGACAATTCACTTGGGAAGCGGCGGTCCAATTCTGCGATTAGTCGATCCAACAAAGGGAAATAAAATTCCACTTTCATTTGATCAAAATGTGGGAGATGCACTTGTGACGAGGGATTTTCGTCAATCCGACGTGGTATCTTTCTGTCGAATAACAGCCTCCTTTGTATGCTGCATTCAAGTTGACGCATACAAAACAACATGTGTATGCGGTAGAGGTAGCTTGAAGTGATCGACCTCGACTTCGACAAACACGCTCACGCAATGACTACATAGCTGTCGCCGCGAAGCCACGAATAACAGAAAGGGAAATGATGACATCGTCTACTGCTACCAAAGGTTGGGGGGCAACTGCCCCCTCCGTGGCGACGCTACTGCACGCTGCACTAAAAGTCAGAAATCACTTGATCTGATGCTGTTAAAACATGGGAAATGTTTATGAATACGCGCGGGTGACCGTTTATAGTTTGCGCGTCGTCCACGGTTGTCTGCGCAGCCGCTTGAACCACTAAGATTAAACGCTAAACATGTTCTGTCTTCCCTGAGCATGAAATTGAAGTCCTATCACATTGTTTAGCCTCTGATACATGCGGACACATGATGCGATCGATACTTGCACTTGGGACATAAAATATATGCCGATAATTGGTTCAACAGTGTGCGCCTCGCAAATTTTCTTTTGAACAGAAGAACTTTTTTGCTTGGGACTATTCGTTCAAACAGAGGTGTTCCTGTAATGTTGAAATCAGAAACTGTTGCTACTCAATCAACTTCCTTTGTAAGATCAGGTAGCATACTTTTTTTCGAAATTTTGTGATAAAAAATCGATTGGACTGAAAATTGTTTACATTATCGATACTTTTAATGTTGCAAATATGCATGATGTATCTTGTGTGACAAAACAAGGTAGACAAATCGATTTTCAAAAAAGTGAAAGTATGATTTCCTGCAATAGAAATATGGGTGGTGTCGATCGATCAGATCAAATATTGCACCCATATGATGCTGCAAGGAAATCTTACAGATGGTTTGTCAAGATAGGCGTTCATTTGATACAAAGACTCTGTCTAAATGCGCATGTTGTGTACCGCCAATATGGTGGTAAAGAACGTTTTTAATAGTTTTTGATTTCATGTACAAAGAAACTTTTGTTAGATACAGGTGATGGACGATTAGAGGTACATCTACCTCAATCCATTGATGTGAGTGTCTGTCACTATCCAAAAAAATTGTCAGCGCTAGGAGAGAATAGATACCCGACTAAAAGATGTCGTGTGTGCTACCGTGAAGGTCGCAAGAAATTTTCCACAATTGTATGTGAAACGTGTCCAGGTGAACCTGGTCTGTGCATCACAGATTGTTTTAAAAAGTTTCACGCAAAATAAACATACACATTATGTCAAATTTGTATGCTATTTTACGTAGTTGTAAATACGTCGAACAATAATGTTTGAAAAAGTTAGACATCTTGCAAACTTTGTACAGAAAAAACAGACACCAGTTTGTCATACTTTGTTATTGAGACAATTCACACGAAGCTTTTCGCCCGCTCTCCATCAGGTGTGACACGGGAATGACAAATCATAAAATCAAGATAGGACAAGATGAATACTGGAACGGTGGACAACAACTCACAAGCTACCATGGCAGTAGCAAGTCTGCAACAAAATCTTTATGTACACACAAATCAGGAGCGAATCGTTTGATAGCCAGAGCTTCAAGACTGCGTAAAATGTTAAAATGGCGAGAACTGAATAAAACACTGAAATTTTCTCTAGCATTCACGTAGCAGCCGCATGTCAACAAATGCCTAGCGATGGCACTCTGTGACAGTTCACGGCTACATGGTGGAGGACAATGTCCATCAAGAATCCACTTAGGGACGTGCTCCTTATCTCGAACCCCAAGACAGCGATTCGTTTTGCCGATGTACTTGGAACCACAAGTACACACAAACTTGTATATAATGTTGGGTTGGGCAGAAACCGGAAGCTTATCCTTGGGGCTAGAGACCGGAACACGTCGAGTAGATCACACAACCATAGGTTTAGCTGCAGGATAGACAGACAAAATGCTTCTGAGAATGGACTTGAAGGAGAACAAAGCTTTATCACCAATAAAAGGAACATTTACGTGTATAGGTTTCTTCTCAGGACCAAACTCAACAACTTTTGGAGCCGGAGGAACAATGTACTTATCCACAAAAAAAGTAGGATATCCATTCTCCAAAAGAGTGCGACGAATGATATGCAATTCATCAAACAAAGTCTCTGGAGAACACAAACGAACAACACGTGACGTCAGCGTCTTGATTAGGCCCACTTTGTAGCTACGTGGGACATCTTCTCTTGCAGGACACATCCAAGAAGGGAAGTACACCATTCACTTCAGACTCACAAGTGAACTTGATGGCAGCATGCACTGAATTGAAACGAGAAAGAAGGGCCTCAAACGATACTCCAGGTTTCAATAGTAGGAAACAGTCATCCACATATCGAAGATAGAGATCCGTATTAGCGTCAATATCCACTTCCAGCTTCTTTTCAAGATATCCCATGAAAATATCAGCTAGTATGGGGCCAAGGCAGCTCCCCATAGCACATCCATCTTTCTGTACATAAAGCTTCTCGTTGAACTGGAATTGTACATTCACAGTACACAACTGCAGCAATTCACGTAGCTCCTTACTCGGGATACTCATTGGTATGTCGTAATCCTCAATTGCTGATATAACAATGTCAATTGTTTCTTGCAGGTTCCCGTTTCTGCCCAACCCAACATTATATACAAGTTTGTGTGTACTTGTGGTTCCAAGTACATCGGCAAAACGAATCGCTGTCTTGGGGTTCGAGATAAGGAGCACGTCCCTAAGTGGATTCTTGATGGACATTGTCGTCCACCACGTATCCGTGAACTGTCACAGAGTGCCATCGCTAGGCATTTGTTGACATGCGGCTGCTACGTGAATGCTAGAGAAAATTTCGGTGTTTTATTCAGTTCTCGCCATTTTAACATTTTACGCAGTCTTGAAGCTCTGGCTATCAAACGATTCGCTCCTGATTTGTGTGTACATAAAGATTTTGTTGCAGACTTGCTACTGCCATGGTAGCTTGTGAGTTGTTGTCCACCGTTCCAGTATTCATCTTGTCCTATCTTGATTTTATGATTTGTCATTCCCGTGTCACACCTGATGGAGAGCGGGCGAAAAGCTTCGTGTGAATTGTCTCAATAACAAAGTATGACAAACTGGTGTCTGTTTTTTCTGTACAAAGAACATTAATGTAATTATATTCAATGTAAAATATACAAATTTAGAATGGGATTTCTAGTTTGCTTTCTAATGATATGCTCATTTGAATATACTTACAGAAGCGAAATGTTGACTTTTTATTATTGAAGTTATACTTGGAATGGGATCTATTACTTGAAAATCCCTACACGTATTCGCTTATAATACAAATTTCATTGGCCGGTCAATCATATATTATATTTTGTGTTGAAAAGCACGAAGGTCTCTCTGGAAAGTTTTAAATTGATAAGAAAAATTAATGATAATGCAAGTTACGATAACAGAATATTAGAAAGCAATTATCAACATAATAATAAATCGTTGATTAAATTTAACTAGGAAGAAGTTAAATTGAAACAAGAGAAAAGAAATAGGGCCTATGAGAAAGAGCACAGTGGATTTGGATAATTTGTCATTTCTAAATTGCAATGCTAATTTGATAAAAATGGAATAAAAGCGATATTTCATTTTACATTTATTTTGAAATGATATACTTCAATATTGTTGTCAAACATCTAATTTGTTAAAGTCATCAATAGCAAAGTGATGTATGACGGGAAATGGGTTTTTAATCTAAAAAACATCCAGTATTTAGTTTGGCTAGGTCTAACTGCTTTGCTATCGATACGCGATTCTCGACGCTTTGTAATAACTGGTAATAACGCAGACAATTTGGGTAAGGGAAATTTTGTTGAAACAGCGAAGAGCAATTACGTCTCATAGTCATATCCCGGTCTTTCCTATAAACATCAATGGCTATAAAGAAATTCATGCCCAAGCGAGGATTCACAATTCTTATGCGTTACTCTTTATCCGCTTTTAATTCTTGAAAGATGTTATCTATACCATTCACCAGCAGAGCCGACTAGGCGAAGCTGTTATTATGTAACCAAATTAGCTCAGACATCGACTTTGTAAATATTGACATTGTTTGTGGGTAATTATCATGATGGGAATCATTCTTGTAATCTATTAACAAAATCTCCAGCACACAAGCGGTTAAAGTGACCATTTTAGAGCCGCATACAGGATGACACAAGCCATGACTAGAATACCTAGTCATTAGCGGTCAAGGGGTCAACTCTTGTAGATTGGAGACATTTATATCCTGTTTTCTGTCTCGATTTAAGTGCACAATCTGAAGATATTGTTAAAAATGGTCGTGATGTAACAATTAATATTGAAAAGAAAGATTCCACAACTTCATTGATGGCCTGTGGTTTATTGCTAGAAGATGTAAAATATTCAATTGAAATTCTTAATGGAAAGATGGTTAGAATAAGTTAATTAAAATTTTTGGTAACTTAAAATCTTTTCCTAACTTAAAATTTTTTATTAAAAATGTCGCAAGCGAAAAGTAATAATAAAACGGTTGAATTAAAATTACGTAACATTGTTGACAAAAATACACGTAAAACTATTACGATTAACAAAAAGAAATATTACATAAGTAAACCAATGATAGAGAACATTAAATTACAAGAAGAAAAGAATGGTGGAATTCTCCCATTAATTCCTCTATTAATAGGAGGTATAGCAGCAGCAGGAAGTGTAGCAGGTGGGACAGCTGGTATTGTCCAAGCAGTAAATAAAAATAAATCAGAGAAGGCAGCATTAGAAGAACAAAAACGTCATAATAGAGAGTTGGAGAAAATTGCTCGGGGTGAGGGAGTAGTAGATAATTATATTAGTAAATTAAGTTTAGTTGATGAAGGGAAAAGAGTTCTCAAAAACATTCTACATAATGTTGATGATTTAATAGAAATAAAAGAAACTAATGATGGTTCTGGAATATATCCAAGTCATAGTATGATTAGATAAATATATTGTTATAAATATTTTTTTATCTTTAAAATGTATTCTACAAATTCTACAAATTCAACAAATTCCGAAAATCTAATTAAATTAAAAATTGCTAATTTAGATTTATTGAATTATCTGTTAAACGTACATAAAACCTCAAATTGTCAGAGTTACGAAGGTAACGACATACAAAAAAAATTAGAAAACTTTCCTGGATTTATTTGGAGTAAACATTCAAAAGAAAAACATCTTCCTAGTCATTCATATACCGGTCCAGGAACTCGATTAGATATAAGACTAGATGAGAATAATAATCCAAAACCAGGTGAAGAACCAATAAACAGAGTTGATGCGGCAGCTTATAGACACGATTTGGCTTATCGAAATCTTGACCTAAAATCTCGTCATGAAGCTGACAGGAAAATGATAGAAGAATTAGATAATATTCAAAATCCAGCATTTAGAGAAAAAATTGAAAGAAAGTTTGTTAAGAAAGCTTTGCAAGCTAAAATATTGTTCGGTCAGGGTTTAGACAAAACTCATAACTCTGAAACGTACGCGTCCGAAATTCACAAAGAATATAGAAAGCCTATATATCTATTGAAGGTAAAAGTATTTATTAAAGATGATATTTAGAGTGCTGATCTTATTCATATGCCGAATGAAAGGGACTACAAACACGCATTGACCGTGATAGATTTATATACCAGATACGCTTGGGTGAAGCCATTAAAAAATAAAAGTGGTTTATCAGTTAAATATGCGTTTGAAGAAATATTCAAAGAAAGTAATAGAAAGCCAAAAAATTGTTTGTTGGAAAAGGCTCTGAGTTTTACAATAGAAATGTTAAGCCACTATTTGGAACTGTTTATTCCACTGAAAATGCTGGAAAACATGTAGCAATAGAAAGGTTTAATAGAACGTTAAAAAGTAAAATTATTTAAGAAATTTACAAAACAAGGTAATCAGAAATGGTTTAAAATATTACCAGGAATTGTAGAAGAGTACAACAATAAAATTCATTCAAGTATTAAAGAAACTCCAAAGAATGCTTCTAACGCTCCAAATTTGATAAGAAAGAAGATATTTGAAAATAATAATGTAAATGAGAATAATGTTAATTTACAAAAGCGTAAATCGAAATTTAAGTTTGGAGATAGAGCTAGAATATTTAAATATAAGAATAAATTTGAAAAAGGTTTTGTTGGTTATTGGACGAAAGACATATTTGAAGTTTGGAAAATAAATCGAACTTATCCGATTACATATGATATTAAAGATTTAGATAATGAAGAGATAAAAGGTAGATTTTATGAAAATGAATTACAAAATACTGAACTTAAATTATCATTATTCAATTCTAACATAATATCTAGAAATGGTGCTCCTTTTTGCAATTTGTATAAAACGTAAATACATAATTGTCCGCAATAAGTAGTTCCTGGTTTTTGAATTTGAAAAGTATTATAAATTCCATTTCCAAGTAATTCTTTTACTTCATTTGTAGGGGAAAGTCCTTATGAATCGAAATAATAGTTTTCTACATTATCAGTATTCTTTCTCCCCGCAGACCAATGTACTCCTCTTTGTTTTGATGTATGGAGATTTGTTACGAAGTTCAAATGAATCGGTTTATTTTTAATGAACTGCAATTCATCTCTCATTAACACGTGGAAATTCTTTATGCCTAATTGATTAGCAATTTTCTGTGGATCAAAATTCGTAGTTGTTTGCCTCCGATATAATTTTAAGAACTCAGTCAGACCAAAAGCTCTGGGAGATATCCCAGTCAGATTTTCACCATTCATTTTAAATGAAATAAATTCCATTAACTGTCAACAATTTGTTAAATGTGATACAGTTATCAATGAAATCCTTGACAACTTTGACGCGACAATTGTAACTTTCTAAAACAATAGCGTTCAAGTAACCAATGAATCGCTGCCAATTTCTGAGCCAAATTGGCTAAGAAAACGGTTTTGGATTCATTTCTGGTCGCGGACGCAAAAATGGCAGCGCAGTTGGGAAGTGGGGGTAAGAGAAAGACATAAGTGCGTGTAACACCTGCTTGTTCTGAAATGCAATGTTTCATGAATGCGAGAAGCAACTGCATTGTTTCATGAATGCGGGAATCAGCTGTTTCCTACAATTGAGTGATCATCAAAGTGCAAAGCAGCAGCAACTACTGGAATTACTAAAACACCTGAAGTTATTATAATTGCGAATACCCCTAAACTTACTGTTATAAAGATTCCAATTCCTTGTGCTACATTCTAAACTTAAGACCATCTCTTTCATAATTTCTTATAATGTTCTAATCTTAATAATAATTGTGATTCTTTATCTTTTATATACCTAACTCTATCTTTGTGTTTTTCAATGTTCATCTTTTCAATGTCCATTAAAGTAGAACTACGTTCATTTATTAACAAAGGATATATTCTCGAAGTTTCTGCCATTTTTGAGGTTTCCATTTTTTAATAAATATTTTGATACTTTTAGACTATGTGAAAAGACTACGTAAAGTTTTGGACTACCTAAATTTTCGACTACGTGAAATTGTCGACCACGTGATAATTTTAGACTACCTAAATTTTCGACTACGTGATATTTTTGAAACCTCTTTTCAGTATATGAAAAAATTCCAACGAGCTTAGAACTTTTTTATTTTATCCTTAATATTATTTTTATTTAGAAAACTCTTTTTCAGTGTGATGAAATATTTCCTATACTCATTCTCAGTATATGAAAAAATCCCAACGAGCTTAAAACTGTTTTTTTGATTTTATCATTTTATTTTTATAAAACTCTTTTTCAGTGTATGAAATATTTCCTATACTCATTCTGGAGGTATCTTATTTTTTTAGTTGTCCTGAATCGGTCATATATTCATTTTTTGCATTTTCGGGGTACCTTATTTTTTTAATTTTTTTTTGTTGTCCTGGAACGGTCTTATATACATTACTCATGTGTCGCAATGCTGTTTCATAGGATCAGTTATCTCCATATCAGTAGTGGCACTTGACAACTTTAGAACGTCTTCAAAGTTCGCATGTCCCAATGCACGATGCCAATGATTTACCGGTCTCGTCACTTTGCTTGCTTGTGGTGGTTTGAACTGTTTTGAAGTAATACAGTCTATTTTCTTGAATAATAGGGAATTCGATTCCATTCGGTGTATAGAGAATTGACGAATCGAGCGTAAAGTCAATCCGACCTCCTGAGGCAGCAGCCTTCTGTACGGAAAATAGACCAGACGGAAATGTAGGGGCATACAAGAATTCCTTCAGTGCAAGTTTGTGAATGTTGCCTGCTGAATCTGTTATTTCAATCAATGCTGTACCTTTGCCGTCTATTAATTGGTTTGTGCGTTGTCCATCAGCTAGTTCAACAAAGTGATTCGCACTGTCGAAGTTTGGATCAATGTCAATAAATAGGTCCTTGTTATTTATCAGGGCCCAGTGCCACGAAGCACTGTTACCTCACTATCCGCTTTTACTGTAACTTGGTTGTCAAAATGACTGACCCGAAAATTTAATGTAACCATAATTATTAGATGACTGTTAGTGTCACTGTCACGATCTACTGTTAGTTAAATGTTAATGTAATGTAACCTGAAATCTCAACAGTGCTGTAGGGCAGTGTTAATGTTACTGTTTACAATTTCTGCTCTCTGCTATTGAACAGCACCCGTGCATCTTGTTCTCACCAAACTCCAGTGTCAAGGTCTTGAATTTAATTAGCAGTTTTGACTAAAGAATAAGAAATATAACGGACGCCAGAAATCATCGCAATATGTGGCGTGTGGAATTCGACGCTAACTTTTGAACCAGCGTACGGAATTATCCTGAAAGAGTGAATAATATCTTTGATATCAGCGACGCAGATTTCATCGATAGACATCGATTTCCAAAAGATGCAGTTATGGATATTTGTCACATATTAAGAAGTAATTTGGAACGATTTACTCATCGATCACTAACTTTGCCTGTAGAAACACAGGTCTGTGTTGCTATGCGATATTATGGTGTTGGCGGTTTTATGAGGGAAATTGGTGATTTGTATGGAATCTCCGAAAAATCCGCAGGACGATGTGTACATAGCGTATCATCCTCGTTATCGAATATATTTGAACAATTTATTTCATGGCCATCGTCCTCTGACATTCGCAAAATGCAAGAAAGATTTTACACTTTATCCAATGGATTTCCCAGAACAGTGGGAATTATTGACGGATGTCACATTCCTATCCTAGCACCATCATCACCTTACAGGGAGGTTGCCTTTGTCAATCGAAAAGGCTGGCATTCCTTAATACGCAAATCGTGTGTGACTGTGAAATAGAATCATAGAATTTAATGCTCTTATCCCGGGATCAAATCATGATTCGTTTATTCTACGACAGTTCTCTGTATATGATCGATTTCAGTCTAACTCGGTGGATGGATTGCTTCTTGGGGACTCTGGTTACCCTCTGCTGCCATGGTTAATGACTTCAATATTGAGACCGACTTCAACAATGGAGGAAAGTTATAATGTATCTCACAAACGTACGCGCAATATTGTTGAACGTTGTATTGGAATACTGAAATCCAGATTTCGATGCCTTACAACAAAAATTACATTTAATCCCAAGAAAGCCTCCAACATAATAGGTGCATGTGCATGTCTTCATAATTACGCCATCAGGATTAAACTTCCTAACGAAAGTGTAGACCCAGAGGAGAATCATCGCATTGATGAACAATTCAGTGGCAGTGAATCGGTGAAAAACTCTTTGAGAGGGAGAGCAGTAAGAAATCAAATTGTACTAGCAAACTTCCGTCAAATGAGTGTTTGAATGGAAAATTTTATTTCCTTGTTAACTTTATTAGCTACATGTATCTATACACGTGCAACAAAAACTGTCGTTGATACATATTGCATCGTTTTCAAATTCTGAATAAGTGAAGCAATATATAATGGGAGCAACTAAATGGAGCCTTGTCTATCAAACATAAAAATGTACAAGAAAATATCATGATTTAATATAGAACAGAGAAATTGTTGCCGTTTCAACAATAGTTGATCGTAGTACATTCTCTTGGATTCGTAGTACTTTAGTTTCGCCTCGTGCTCTTTCTCTGCTATCTCTAGCTTTCTTTTTTCGATACGAATCATTTCGTCGTAGTAGTTGGGTGTTTTCGTTACTTCCAGTTTACGCTTAGATACCGTGGGAGGGTTTCGAATTCTTGTTGAACTGCTCCACAAAAAGTTGTCATCTTCGCTCTCTCGTGAAATACTTGCGGTAGGTTGAGACTGATTTGTAATGTCGACTATTGGAGGATTACTTGAAGGTCTACATCCTTCAAACTTTGACAAAATGCCGCCTTCTATACCAGCAGTCGTTTCAGGAGGGATAGTGCTGTATATTTTCAGTTCCATTTCATTCAGTATTGACCTTACGTCTGCGTTTGGATCAACTTCACCTATTCCACCACCTGTTTTACTGATACTCTTCTGTTGAGCATTTAAGAAATCAGAGACCCTTTTCTTTACTCGTCTCCTCTCGTTTTGCCATGTTTCCTTGATAGCATTTAAAGTGCGACCATTTCCTCCAGGAGAGTTAACAGACGTAAGTATCTCTTGTTAGATAGAATTTTTTCGTTCAGTATTTTCATTCGAATGCTTGCTGCTGAGGATATCGTAGTTATCAGCAAATTTCTCAATCAAAATTTCACACTCGATGGATGAAAAGTCCTTGTTTTGTGGGCGTGTAGGATCGGACGTCATCGCTTAGCAGAAACAGAAGATGAAGAGACATAATGCACACACGCTGGTAAATGAATAATACAAGTAATGCCCCGACGATTCTTCCAGCTCATTCGATGTAGCGCCTCTATTGGTTCACACCTGAATGACGTCATATTCATCCTCTCCTTTGACCAAAGTAAGTATATAAGGGAAGTATGGTCAAACACTTTGCCTTTGACAGCATTCGCACTTAACATTAAAAGCAGCTGACATCGTTGTAACAGTGAATCGAGACAGCGAAAGTAAAACTACAGTTTCTTAACATTTTTCCGATTGCTGTTACGCTTCTAACTAACAGTGCTTCGTGGCACCGGGCCTAGATGTGCTGTTGCTCCGCAGTCAATTAGAATTCTGTTGGTTCCACCAATGTTTCTGGTCAATGACATGGCATGATCAGATTGAGCCGTAGGCATGTTGGATATACTGCAAGTGAACGTGTACGTATTTGTCAAATTGGCTTCTGTGACATTTTGCTGGTGACGCTTTTTCTTAAAGCATACGGATTCAACATGTCTTTTGCCCTTACAGTATGAACAGGATAGGTTTTCTTTTGATCTACAGGACTTGCTATCATGGCCTTTCTTACCGCAAGCTAGGCAAATAACGTTTTTGTGGTTAGCGGTATGCTCGGGTCTTCTATCTTGGCTGTAATTGTTTTGTCTAGGCCTGCAGATTGTTTTCATAACTTGATCCTTTTCTTGACGCAAGTTTTGTGAGTTTGTGAAATTGATGAGACTAGCTTTGAGAGGCGTGACATTTTACACCTGAATGTCATTCATGCTATGTCTCCGAAGTGAAAGGAAGAAAGATGACAGAAGCAGTAAAGTTTACGAATGAATTTTGTTCACTACGTTTTCATCGACAAAGTCTTCGTGGTGTGATTAGGGACTACATCATCTCCTTTCATCATGAAAAGGCAGACTTAGAATTTGCTATCGCTAAAGGTTACTTCGTTTTCCAACAGCTCATGGACAGTTTGATGAATAAAGATGTGAAAGGACGATTAGTTGCAGAGATTGAATTTGAGAAAGTGACTGATGAACATGCGGACGAACGTGTAGTTTTTCATTTTACATCCTATTCTGCAGAGACGATACATGATCCAAAAGATTTTTATCAGTGACACATGGCGAAAATTGCATCTCGATTAGATTCATTTCATGAGCATGGATCCAACTTGCTCTTATGTCGCATAAAACACATTCATATTCAACTCAATGTGTTAAACTAGATTTGACTACAAGATTTGGGAAAAGCATTCATGAGTCAGACGTCCGCGTGCCTCCTTTTCCCTGCCGCAACGAAGTCAGGGGAGAAACGGAGGTCTCTGATTGGCTCACATAGTGTCAAATGTGGATTGGCAGGAGATTATAAAAGCAGACGTCTCCCCATTTTCTCTTCATTTCATTCTCTTGACTTGGAAAGCGTGTGTGACTTGCTGAAGCCATTCTCCCTTCTCAACTTTGTCTGATCAATCCTGTTTGCAAATTTACAAGTGAGTGTCATGACTGTCTGGCCTAAACCTTACAGCATTTTAGAAGAGAGACGCAGGAGAGTGTGTGGCCGATGATTGTACAAGCTTATTTTGTTGAACCATCAACACCACCACCACCGCCTCCACCACCTAGACGCTTTACCTTTAAGTCTTTTAGGGAATTGAAACTTAATTCGGGTCCTTAGCCCAAGACATTTAATTTACTGGACGATGACGAAGACTTAGACTTTGGTGATAAGCTTTAAATCCTGTGAACGCTCCAAAAGGTCCTCTTAAGGGCCACCTCATATGTCACTGCTAAGCTAACGATTTTCTTTTCTCTGATGATCATGAATGTACTTAGTGGTATTCTTTCGTTACAGACTGCCATGGCCATGAATCCTACTCCAACTGCTGCATCACTGAATCATCAACATCTCGAGCTGTGGAATCCGAAAATTGAAAAGGTAATTCACGGCTATCCTACCTACAAACAACAAGTGCGCTACAACGGTGTTCTACTCTATCTTCAAGCGCCGGCGGTATACTTAGCAAAAGTGGATACGCAAGTAAATCGTTGCAGTCAAAACCTGAGTATCCCTATTGATAATTGGTTGCGTCAGCAGCTTGACATTTTAGAAGACTTTGTGAGGCAAAAGGCTCTTATTCCTACTGAACTATTGCAGTTGTGGCCAGAAAAGAAAACTTCTTATTATAAACCTTTGTATCGCGTCACTCGCTGCTATATTTTACAAAGCAAGTATTGTAAAGTTACTTCAGGAGTGAGAGTTGAACAGTCAGTTGAAACAGGATTGTCATCGCTAGGTGTAGGCTTTTATTCCTTTCATATTGAGGTGCCTGCTGTTTATGTGGTACCTCATCAATCTGACGGTAATTTGATTTCTCTCAATTTGCGCATTGCTCCAATTCATCATCAACCTGAGTTAACAGGACTTGATCACATTGAGAAAGTCATTGATTCTTGTGTCAAAGAGTGTCAAGAACCTGTCAACAAACCTAAACGTCGTCGCACATCAAAGAAAGATGGTGCTACCACCAAAGAGAAATCTTAAGTATTGTAATCAGTTAGTATGTAGTGAATGTGGAAAACGCGGCCTTGCGCGTTATGTTCAAATAAAACATTGTCATCATGTTGTATGTATCTTTTGTTATGTAAAGGACAGACATCCTTGTAAAGTTCCTGCTCAATGTATTATCTAGTAATTAAGTCTTTTTGATATTGTAGGTTGTCATCTTCATAGACAGTGAGGGAACACCCATGCAGGAATTGAGTGCTATTGCAATGAGAGAAAGTGATCAAACTGTTGTTAGTGCATATCATAGATTTGCCTACTGTCCTCCACACAAAGACGAATGGTCACGACGTCATGTGCATGGACTTGATCCTTCTATTTTGATTCATATTGGATTTGTAAATGAAACGTATTTGATAAGTGATTTCAAACGGTGGCTGTCAGGTTTTCATATTGTTAAAATATTAGGAAATGATTCTGAACGAGAAGCAACAACACTTCAGTTGCACATTGATAATTTATATTTACCATGTTGGGTAGATCGTGTAAGACAAGACTATCATATGTATTGTGATCAAAAAAAGTTTAGACATGAAATGATTTTTGACATGGCAATATGTTTCGGTGAGAGACATCACCTGTACAGACCACCATCTCATTGTAATACTAGAAATAAAGCTACCTACATTGCAAAACTCTCTTCACGCTGCCATTGTAGTCTCTATGATGTTTATGAACTGTATCTATATTATTGTCAACAGCATGGCTCTATGTAAAACATGTTTTTACTCCTTGTGAATGAATGATGATCATTTTACGAAGTGTATTCTGTACTTGTGAATTTTGTCTGGTGCTGAATAAACTTACAGTGGAACATGATTGTTATTTCTGTTTTATTCATAGTGGAAGTCATTGAAGCAATGTGAAATCTATAGTTACAACGTTTATGATGGCACATCGTACCTTAAGTAACCACATGTGTCATTTGACACTTGATCAACAAGGATTCGATGGATTTTTACAAGATTGGAAACTTACATTTAAAATGAAGATGAATGATATGAAAGTAGTGCTCACTGAAAGCCTTCCTCTCTTTAAAAGATTGATGGAGAGTTTACAACCTCAAGATGTGAAGGGTAGACTCGTTGCTTATATAGAGTTGAAAGATTTACAAAAACCACTTCGTTTTGGATCTTATTGCACAGAATGGATTACTCTTAGTGATCAATTTTATGGTCGTCATATGGAGAAAATTATGGAGAGAATAGAAGAGACGTTGGAAGGAAATGTGTACGTTGTTAAACATTTCATGATTCAACTGAGTGTCTTTACATCCACGACTTTGTTTGATCGTCGACACATTGTGTAGATGCAATAAAGATTTCTTTTCACTGAGTATTCTGTAATGGTGTATAGAGCAACATGAGTCATTGCGCTTTGTTAGATAAATGAATGCGTCTTTGTTCGAGAAAAGGGACGTGACACAGCATGAGTCATTGCGCTTTGTGCATTACTATCAGGCTCTTTGTTAGATAAATGAATGCGTCTTTGTTCGAGAAAAGGGGGGTGTCACAACATGAGTCATTGCGCTTTGTGCATTACCATCAGGCTCTTTGTTAGATAAATGAATGCGTCTTTGTTCGCTAGAAGGGCGTGTCACTCAAGTCTTTGTGAGGACTAGAACGGCATTGTAAGAGGGAAGGTTTCCACCCACGCAGTCAAAAGTTCAAATGCGATAACTCTTTGTCACATAACAAAGACAGGGAAAACGAGAAAAGGGAAACGCATGTGATTGGAGCTAGGTCTGCTTATAAAACGGACGACTGAGCGCATGGCAATCATTTCCGTCCTTGCGCTAACCATGCAGTTGCTCGAAGCCATCAACTCCTCTGCTCTCGCACTGGGTACACTGAACTCCCTTACTTTAGCATCGGGTAAAAATGCTTTCAATCAAAAGATAACTCATCATGGAGAAGCCGTGACCATAAAAACTCCAAGTCATCGGATGGATTATCTAAAGGTTATGTCAACAAAGTATGGACTGGCCGTGTGTGTGCCGTTAGACTATTGGACACGGTTACAATTCAATACTCTTGAAACATTCCTGAAAGAAAATCTCACCATTCCCAAAGAAATTGTTCGACACAATGGGAAGCGGCCACAAGTTCCCATCATGGAAAAAAGATACATCTATGTTCATATGGATAGACACTCTCATCATCCATGAAAAGGAGGGCAGCGAATTTGACTTACTCAATTGCAAACCACTCCCCATTTTGGGAAAAGGATTCTACTCCTTCGAAATGAAAATTCAAACCATCTACATGGGTCCGCGCAGGGACGGAAGGTTGTTTACGTTGAATCCCTATCTTGTCTCCATCACCTTTAAAAATGATGTCCATGTTGATGATGATCAACTACAGTAACACTCTCCACACACTGAGAACGCACCATCGGTCTTCATGAGACCACGGCCTAACGGCCGTCGTATCAAGAAAGAAAATAAATGTACACTCACCATGCCAAACATGACCATGACTCTCTCTCCTTCTTTCTTAGGCATTACATTATTCACTCAGGTATTAAACATGTAGAAATTATCAGCATGGCTCCATGTATCATGGAAAAGTCAGTGTGTTACATGTCATGATACGAAACGTCAACTTCAGATAACTCTAGAACGCTTTCAACTACGAAGGTTGCATCGCGCTATCCTATCCGACTCTTGTAGTGTCATTAACGTAGGAGACGGCATTGTATTTATTCTCATTCGAGAGATGATTCTACATAATGATCACTGCTACATTGTGATTCCAAAACCCTCATGGGAAAAGTATAAAAGGGAAGTTCACTGAACCCTCATGTCATTTGTGAGTCATGCTCCCCATCCGCATCATCAACGCCATGCGCGAAATGAATCTCAGAAGAGACATCGATTTAGAACAGTTGCATACCCATCTTCCCGATTCAGTCTATCATCGCGGTCGTCCGCAAATGTTGGTCATTCGCATGAGCAACGGTCGAAATCTTCAAATTTTTCGCTGCGGCAAAATCCAAGTCCTAGGAAACCTTTCTCATTTCGTGATGCAGTCCATGTGTTACGAAGTCGTCAAGAAAATGCGAACACTCATGCCTCATCTCCGCCTCAGTCCCCTGACATTGAAGAATATAGTAGTGTCTGTTCAATTGAAGATGTTAGTGAATCTAGCCAACATTAAAACCAGTAATCATTGCATATTTTATGAAACTGAACTCTTTCCTGCTGCTCTGATTCGGAAGTGGCATCCTATACATATTGCAGTGTTTCACAACGGACATTGTATCATGTCTGGTTTACGTGATATCAGTAAAGTAGCTGACATTGTTAAGTCTCTAATGCGTTATCTGTATGAGTCACAGTTAATAGAATCGTGTTAATCACCTGGTGTGTTTTGAATGAGTCATTGCAATGACCTATCGTCCACACACGTGTCGGTGAAAAGGTCATCAACAAGGTTCTTCGCTTTATGATGAGTCAGCGCTATTTATAAACATGAAATGATGTCCATACACTTGTCGGTCAATAGGTCATCAACAAGGTTCATCACTTTATGATGAGTCAGCGCTATTTATAGACATGAAGTTAATTCCACACACTTGTCGGTGAAAAGGTCATCAACAAGGTTCTTCGCTTTATGATGAGTCAGCGCTATTTATAAACATGAAATGATGTCCATACACTTGTCGGTCAATAGGTCATCAACAAGGTTCATCACTTTATGATGAGTCAGCGCTATTTATAGACATGAAGTTAATTCCACACACTTGTCGGTGAAAATGTCACGCTGTCTGACGTGAGACGCCATCGCTTTGTCTGATAAATAACGCCCACACACGTGTCGGTGAAAAGGTTGAACAAGACTGATTAGATTCGTATGACTGGCGCCTTACCCCTTCATGAGTCAGAGCTACTTATAGACATGAGTCAGCAAAGTGGTTGATGTTTCCTAAGCCGAAGAAATTGTCATGATGTCACATTCGTTGGTGAGGATGTTAACTTACAAACTCTAACATGGTTTTGACTTTATTTTATACTTTACCTATCTTGCAAATAGTGAAATACTTATGACTTCATTGTTTATTTCACCTATCTTACAAACTGTACAAACAGTGAAATGATTTTAACATTAGTTCAAACTTTACAATCATCAACTTTATTTCTAACTTTACAAACGTCAACTTTATTTCTAACTTTACTAACGTCAACTTTATTTCTAACTTTACAAACAGTGAAGTGATTCTGACTTCATTTACATTTCACCTATCTAACAAACGGTGATATGGTTATAACTTTATTTCTAACTTTACAAACGTCAACTTTATTTCTAACTTAAAAAACGTCAACTTTATTTCTAACTTTACAAACAGTGAAGTGATTCTGACTTCATTTACATTTCACCTATCTTACAAACAGTGATATGGTTATAACTCTATTTCTAACTTTACAGACAGTGAAGTGATTCTAACTTCATTCATATTTCACCTATCTTACAAACAGTGATATGTTATAACTTTATTTCTAACTTTACAGACAGTGAAGTGATTCTAACTTCATTCATATTTCACCTATCTTACAAACAGCGACATGGTGATAACTTTATTTCTAACTTACAATCAACAACTTTATTTCTAACCCTACCCATCTTACAAAATGATTAAAACTTTTACTTCTGTCTAATGAGTGAGAATCCCATCTTTATGTCAAAAGGAAAACAACACAGTCTGTACATGATATGTTATTCATCATCACAACCGATTTTCATCACAGCCACATGCAGTTAATACTGATGGTAGCAGAAAAAAGTTTTTATGGCTCACATCACCGGAGAAAACAAAGTCACTGATATGCAGGGAGAAAACAACGTCAGGAAAAAACCAGTTGATATGTAAGTCATGATATGAAGTGATCAGGAGTTGGACGCATGCTACAAGGCACTCACTCACAACATCCCATAGAAAACGCCATGGAGCGAAAAAGCAAAACATCAACCACAACAGAGAGGAAGCATTCATCATCAGACATCGCCGGACGGAGGAGGAGAAAGTTTCTGTCTCTTGGGTGGAGGTAGATGAGTGTCTGGATGGCCGTACGGTAATGAGTGGTTAGGACTCATCCAGCATCGCTTGTCTTCCCAAGCTAAGAGACCTCGTTTCCTAAACGTCGTTGTTCTGACTTGATGCGACTGAGATTTTAAAATGGTCATTTCTACTTTTTTAATTTTAAGAGAATCTAAGGCATCTTGATAGTCCCTATGTGTCATTTTTCTAACGATTGACTTCGAGATGCCTTTCGCCCGTTTTATAGAAAGCTCTAAGGATTTTAGCTTCATGGAGTACATCTTGGGGCGAAGCAAGATCATCTCCTCTATCTGTTTGCCGGCACACTCATCCTTGAAGCAGCCAAGCTTCGCTTTATTTGAGGTAGAGTAAAGCGGATGGTCAGTGGGATAGTTGGTTGGAACTATCAAACTTGGGTGCTGAATATTTTAAAATATCTTCCTGCTTGACTTGGCTCGTGGTTGTCAAAGCTAGGAAGAAGCTGTCTGTATCACCTCCTACTAATTCCACACGTTGGAGAAGTGGACATGTCTTAAAAGTGTGGTAAAATAACTTGTACATTTCTAACTTGGAGTGATCCAAGACAGCTTGACCGACATAAATGGGCTTACAAAGTTCTACTTTAGATTTTAACATTTTAAAACCAGTGATGTCTTCGGAAATGACATCATGGTGGCAAAACAACGGCGAGCGACATAACTTGATACTCGCTTCCGGATCAGTTACGATACGATAGTCCATGCGCTTTCTTACATACTACATGGTTTTACCAAAGAGGGTATTATTCTTAAATTTCAGGAAGTCCTTTTGGAAAGGATTCTTGGATTCAGCCCGTTTCCTACTATTAAATTCTATATACGGTTTTAGAAAGGGCTTCTGCCTAAACTGGATAGCGCGATGGACTTTATCAAGTCGCATCCCCATACCTAGATAGAATTTGAGGATGGAATAGTGCACGATGTAATGCTGCTTGTTCAATTGGGTGAGCAACAACTTCCTCGTGGCTTTATACTTTAAGTCATTTTCCGCCTCATACTGCTTATTGTGTTCTTCCATAAAGGGAGAGAACATATCTGGACTGACTATGCCAGATTCGGGTGCGAGAGGAAAATCAACGGTCCTATTCTTAATACTGTCTGGATAGATGAGGTCGACTTCAAATAAATAACCTATGTCGGCCTCATCTCCCAGTGCCTGGATTGGAGAAGTGTTCAATGTCATGGGGCTCTACCCATTGGAAGTCAGACTGTGGCAAAGGCTTGGAGAGTGGACTCCCATACAAATTATTTTGGTCTATGTACATTAAATGCGTGGTCGATCCTATGTCTTGGGTGCTGTTGACAGCATGTTTGTTAACAAATGTCAAGCCACCCCTAATACCACGTTCAAATAACGTGTACATTTCTGCATCTTGCAGTAAATGAATGCTCTCTTTCGTCATCTTGAAGGCTGACTGATAGGACAGACCCGGCAGACTAACAGAATGAACGGGGTCTAAGGCGTCCTGTTCTAATGTGACTTTCCTAAAAGTCTCAAACACGTCAGCCAACAGATAGACGTCTAATTTTAAGTAGGCAAGCATGTAGTCACCAAACGTTCGGCACCTAAATTCTAACCATGCTTGCTCTGCATGCCTATAATCATCCAGCGAACAGTCCTCACCCGTCAAATCATTTTTAAATTTATCGATGGACGGAAGGGATGTTTCTTTCAATGTATCCATTGAACTAAAATAACTATAAGGAAACACCCCTTTCCGTCGTATCAGACTGTCACTTATGTTGGGATAGTCTTTCTTTAAATGTTGAGTGAGGGGAAGTGTTTCTAAATTATTAGCCAACGCGGCTAAGGAAGAAGACATGAACTGGAAACTGTCTAGAAACTTTATGTCATAGAAGACAGGCTTCCCCTCCTTCGTCTTATCGACTTGTACTTTAGCAGTGATGCACATAAATTTTTCCTTACTTTGTGCAATCACTTTGGATGACCAGGATTTCATTTTACCGAATCCACGGCGAATGATGATGTGAGCATCATAACATTTGAAGTTATGAAAGATGACGGGGAGCGCTCGCCGTTTGAGTCTAAGTTTCATATTGCATTTACTGCATAAGGCAGACCTAAATTTACCACTGAGATGGCAATGGTCCCTCACTTTCTTATGTTGCTGATCATCAAAGGATGAACAGCAGCGGGGACATTCCGTGGTCTGATCAAATTTGATTTTATCGGCTTCTGTGAAGCACATGGGTTTCCTAGTTAGCTCCGTTTCATAGCGTTGATGAAAACGGACTTTCCCATCTAAAAAGTTGAGGAAGTTTTCAACGCACTCCTCGCCTTGCCACACATGCATCTTATTTTGGTTCCTATAATATGGATGCCAAACTTCATAGCAGGCAATGGCTGCTGGCTCATGACTTAGGTCTTCTTGTTCAATATAACATTCAATGTCCGCATAGATGGTACATATGGGACTCAGCTCATTGCCGTTTTCTTCATACCTATAAAATGTATCTTTGGGCATGACTTCCATTTGAAGTTTACCCCGAGAGCACCACTCGTAATGCTCTTCAAAATATGATTTTGACCTAAAGCGCCGTGTGCAGCGATCACAGTAGTAGAAATTGTTCCTATATGCAGTTTGATGATGGTATAACTTTGAAATTTTAGGAATGCCACAATAATGCCATTCTGGGTGGCTGTCGCTATAGACTCGGAGAAGATTGACAACCCGGTCAAAGTTACTTTGGCGATTATTATACCTAACGGCCTTCAGACCTTTTTCCCAGAGATGGATGACAATCTTAATGTTATTCAATTTTTCAAATTGGGCGATGCCTTTAAAGTCTAATGTGTTGACATCTAACCCGTCAAACTTAAGCTAATCCTCCCATTCACGATACTTGGTGATTCGTCCACGATTTATACCTATGTCATTATAGTGAAGAATGGAGAGGACGGCATACTTGAAACACTGGGATTGACATTCTACATTGACGACAGCCTTTTTGTCAGCCAGTGCTTTGGGGAGGGTGAAACAACCACTCCCTTGTAAATTTTCTAAAAGATTTATTTTGATGTCTACCTTCTCTATCCTATCAAAGACCAGACCGCTGTCTCTTTCATTAAATTTATTTAAGTTGCTGACGAGATAGGTCGCATGTCTCTCTACCCACTCGTTTACATCACCTATGAGATCAGCAGCACAGGAGGCTATCCTAATGGTGACAGTGGATTCTACTTCTCACGTGCTACTGTCTACCTTATTGAAACGAGCAGTGAGATAGAACATGCCCTTAAGTAAAAATCTATCTAAACTCGCCAACATTTGATGAATTAAGTCTATATGATTCATCAAGAAAGGATGAATGTCCTGCACAGCTTCAGAGCTTTCTAACTGATAATCGCGAACGAGCCTCTCAAGGGAAAACTTGCTCAGCCTTAGAGTGACGTTGTTGTCAGTGTAAAGCTCAGTGGGATGAGTGTGACAGTGTGTGCGAAGAAAGAACAAACTCTGTAGGAAAATTCCTCTGACACGAAGAACAGGAAAAGCCGACGTGCGATGAAGAATGCTTCCTACCTGATAACGTTGGTGGTTACCTCACACTGCCAAAGGAACCGCCTTCGATGTGGACTCGCAAGTTGGTGTTGTTGTAGAACGTACATCCACAACCTTCACACTTGGGCCGTTGAGGGATCGGTCGGCGTATCTTCTCCAGTTCTCCCTTCGCTTTTCGGCAGCGAGAATGTCGGTGTCGCCGAAGGCAAAATGGCCTCGCGAAAACCTGCCCACAGTCCGTACAGCTGAGCTGTCGAGCCGTAGGTCCTTCTCTCTCCCTCACACCATCCTCCTCGATTGCAATCTCCCTCTCCTCTCCGACGATCTCTAACTCCTCCTGCTCCAACAGTCTCTCCACGGACTTGACGGAGAGGAGAGGGAGGTCGGCCGCTGCAGGTGGTGGTGGCGATGCAGGGATGATGATGGGACGGGAAGGAACGTCGCCGTCCAGGAGGTAGGCCGCCAGATCTGTTGAGAAAAAGAGAAAAGAGATTAGTAACATGATCAACATTTCAAGTTTGAAGTCTTAGCCCCCTACTTCCCAATCACGACTACTTACCATCTAAGGAGTGTAACTCCGGCAGCAAGGATGGACGCGGAGGAGGCAGGAGAGGGACACCAGCCGAGGGTGGAAGGGTCCTGGGCTTCGGTGTCGGAGGGACGTGATGGCGAGGAGCAGAGACTGGCGCAGGTACCGGAGCTGGTGGCGGTGGAGGTGGGGCGATAACGATGCCCGAGAAAGGGATCGCAGCTTGGGGGGAGGTACGTGAGCGGGAAGGTAGGGTCGGAAATTCAGCTTCGAATTTCCGCCTCGCGGCTTCCTCCCACTTCTTCTTCGCCATATCTGTAGAGAGGAAAGAGAGATTAGAGGTTGCGGAGATAATAATGATAGAGAGAAAGCTATACGGATGCAGAAGTGCTAAAACATTATAAACATGAAATGTTAAAGATACTTACACTTGCCAAGCCGCTCATACGCTTCCCCGATTGCTCCTTGGGGGACGGGTTCCCCATTACGAATACATTCATGCACTGAAAAAGAATGACAGCAAAGATGAGCAGAGATAAAATTTGGATTCGGTTTAGACATGAACAAAATAAGGGAGGGGCTCTTGATTTTAATGAGGATGTCTACTCTAATGATGTTAGTAATAGAGTCAATCTTGATACAAATACTTACATTGCTCGATGGTGACTTTCTCCATCTCGACAACAATGCGGTAGTTCTCAATTTTTGCCAATTCCATGGTAGATAGTTGATTGCAGATTACGTCAGCAGATTTCAATCACTGAAAAGGAAAGATGAGAATCGTTTCATTTGCCTAGTCAACGTTTGGGAACAATCATTGAAGTGACATCTAATGGGTTACATCTCACTCTACTCCATATCATAAAGACTAACCTTTGTCGAATGGCTAAAGTACTCTGACTTGGCGAGAGAAAGCATCACGTTGAGTATGATGTCGAACGCCCAACATGAGCAACGGCTCAGAGGTTTCGGTCTAACAAACGACGAACAACCCGTGCAACACAATCCCTCTACGGCAGTACCCGCCGTCCCGAAGGAACGCTCGAGCAAAGGAGGTATTACAGCGATAATATGTTTTATGAGCAGAAGATGTGATAGCAAGAGACTACATGAAAACAACCTGATAGCAGGAGCTCACCGACACTCACCTTGTGAAAGATAAATGTGAAGAGCAGAGCTGGTGCACTGCCTTTTGTAAGATTTTCCTAAACGGTGAATGGATGAGACCTCTCGTTCAATCACAGTCGAGCTAGAGTTCCCGATGTGCGCACGCGCAATTGTAACACGTTATTGAAATCGTGTTAGGCAAAAATGTTGTTTAGCAATAGACTCAACCATGGCACCTGAAGTCAATACATTGAAACATGATGAATGCTCGATTCGTTTTCATCAAGAGTGCTTCGGAGGCTTAATACAAGATTACATCCTTGAGTTTCAAAGGGAGGAGACAGAATTGGAAGCATGTTTAGACTACACACGAGAAATATTTACAGAGTTGATATCTTATTTCAAAGACAGTCTCATCAAGGCTCACTTAATTGCACATGTCAATTACACTCATTTTCCACAAGGTGAAGTAGCGGAAAGTGTTGATTTTCAATTTCCTTCCTACGGACAAGAATATGTTACTGATGCTTCTGAGTTTTATACACGACATCTGCGGAAGATTATTTCTCGGATGGACAACTTTCATGGTTATGGCGATCATTTGCTTCTGAATAAAATAAACCATATTGTCATTGCTATTAGTAAAGTGGGTTTCAATGATGTTAAATCAAAGACCAAATAAAGTATTTTTCATGACACTTGTGTTGTGTCAAACTTTTTAGCGCTGTGGTGAACACTGTTTTCATATAACATTCTGAACTCTCACTGCAGTAGAAAACTGCTTTTAGTAAACCTGATGAAGCTAATCTAACAGTCATGAAGTTTGAATTTTCTAATAGGGAACATTTGGCAACTGTCTTCAATAAAACTTTCTAACACTGTGAAAGTAAGTTACAAGACAATCTACACTGTGCAGTAAAACCTCTTCCATAAAACTTTCTAGTGCTGTGAAAGTAAGTTACAAGACAATCTACACTGTGCAGTAAAACCTTTTCGATAAAACTTTCTAGTGCTGTGAAAGTAAGTTACAAGACAATCTACACTGTGCAGTAAAACCTTCTAAAACTTTCCAGTGCTGTGGCGAGTTCGGTCAGTCACACAACGTCAATGATCAAACTTTACTTTTACAAACGTGTGTCGTAGTAAAATTATTTGACTACACTAGAGCTTACATTCTATGACATGTGTGTTTCATAAAACAACATGATCAAACTTTTCTAACTATACATCAACCTGTGTTACAGTAAAAATATTTGACTATACTAAACTTTGCTTTTGCAAATCATGATACACTTTCTGATTAGACTTACGAATACAACTTCAATGATCAAACTTTCTAACTATACATCAACCTGTGTAGCAGTAAAACCTTTGCACAACATGATAGAGTTTCTGACTAGACTTACGAACAAACGCTATGATCAAACTTTCTAACTATACATCAACCTGTGCTGCAGTAAAACGTTTGTACGACACTGACAAGAGCTTGTTCACAAGCAAAGAGAGAAGTCTGTGATGTGTTGCGTGTGGCGCATGAACGTCCTCCCTTCATTCCATTCATCATTTTTCTTCCCCTCTGCATTCCATATCCGAAGGTATGTGGCGGGCTTGGGACCGCTTTAGCTGCATTAGAAGGCTGGCCCTTAAAAGAACCCATGGGTCGTTCTCGCATGGTTGGCCAACTGTCGGGAGACAAGTGCAAAGGAGATTTTATGAGGTAACCTGTGGCAGATAGCTAAATGTCGCCCTGGCGGTCAGAGTACAACGTTGAGACGAAAGGCAACCACTTGGAAACATTACGCAGAGAGGTTTCACAAGGATTACCATTGCCCACGTCCCGTGCAGTACTCATCGCTACGGACTTCACCGCTGTCTCGAAAGAACGCCCACACACAGGAAGTATCACACCGAAAATCTCCGTGACTTGCACCGTCCATGACTTGATCGCCAGACATGAAAAGCGGTGGAGTTATTTACAAGAGGAAACGACCCAAGTCGTTGCTTTGATCAGCTTGATAGCAAGCCGTGGAGAGCTTGACTCACCAGCGTTTTGCAATGGAGATGTTTAGAGGCCATCCATGACAAGATAGCTAAGACTCAACCGATTGGCGTTCAAAGTGCTACGTTGAGAACTGTGTCAAATGCCCAACATGAGACGAGTTGCCCTAGCGGTTTCGGTCTAAACTATGACACACTCCCTTGCCACACTTATCACTACGGCATCGTCCGCCGTCCCGAAGGAACACCCTGTCAGTGGAATATTACAGCAAAACTCTCCGTGTCTTGCTCGCTTTCAGTGAAAAGCCGCTTATACCATGAGAAGACTGGCTCAGACATCATTAAAAATGCTTTCATTGACTTCAGCAGGGTCGAAAACCCCAGAAAACCTCCAAAACTAGTGAATTTAAATTTTTCAACTTTTTAGCACTACTTATGAAATTTTATAAGTAGTTTATCACTTAGGGCAGGTCAATGGCGACCGAACCTTTTTTGAATCAAGTCAAACGGACTTGTAGAAGCAAAGTTACAAGCCTTTAAAGTTTTGGAGTCTTTTATGGCCTGGAGACGAAGGCCATCTCCTGGCTAACCTCTAAGTCTGACACCTTAGCTGATATCAGCAATGAAATTTTCTAAGTCGGTATCTTACAGAAACCCGGAATTTGGAATCTCCGAAGCTATCATCGGAGCTCAGAGAGACGACCTACCTTTGACAATCGCTCTCCTCTAAATGAAAAGTCTCTGTCGGTTCCCGCTTATATAGTGTGTGGCGATCAGCTGATGACGTAATACCCATCATCCAAACACTAAAAGCCCGTCTATCTCCGGTTCTAGTGCTCCGATTGAGCTGGAAATTCACTAAATTCATATAGAATTTGACGCTGAATCCGAATCTGCCCTCCATTTTTCCATCCGATGCTTCGTTTTGGCTCTACAGCCCACAGCCATCGCAAAAATTCGAACTCTCGTTTTTCGGAACAATGATGAAAAATTTTTTTCTCTCCGATGACTTCCAAATTTACCATGCCGAAGCAGAATTTGACGCTGATTGGAAATCTGATCTCTGTTTTCCCGTCCGAGGCTTGCTTCACCCGCTAGAGCGATTTTCATAAACATTCTAACTCTGTCGTTTTTCGCCAAGGTCCAAAATTTTCAATAACGTCTCACCTCTAAACGAAGGCAGATACGAACAAGCCATGTTTTCCACTGAATTTGTCTCACTCCCAGCTTTCAAACGAGCTATGGCACGACTTTGTACGATCTCTAACACCAAAGTTGGAAGATCGTTGCCGAGGGGGGAGGAGGTCAGAACTTTTTCTCTCCGATTGAGTTGGGAAGAAGTTCCTAGACCCAACTTTGACCAAAACGTCCGAATTTGCACTCCGTTTTCCCATCCGAGACCTCCTTCTGCCCGAGAAACGACTTTTCTCATCCCAAAACCACCAACACCTGACTTTACCAACTCTGACGGTTTCCTGCCATTTTCTTCCCTAAACCCAAGAAAATTAGTCCAAACTGAGCTTTCCACTGCATTTTTCTCATTCTCAGCTTTCAAATGAGCTATTGCACGACTTTGTACGATCTCTAACACCAAAGTTGGAAGATCGTTGCCGAGGGGGGGGAGGTCTTCAAAACTTTTTCTCTCCAATGTCGCTGGAAACACCATTCCTAACCCAAAATTTCACGTAGAGTCCGAATCTGGCCTCCGTTTTCTCATCCGAGGTCTCCTTCATGTCGAAACATGGACTTTCTCATCCCAAAACCACCAACACCCGCCCTTTCCTCACTCTATCCCTCACACATCACCTTCCTTCCCACCCCTTGCCTCAGCACTCCTCCTTCCTTCCTTCCTTCCAGAGGGGGGAGGGACCCGTTTCTTCCTCTCGGACCCATTCCTCCCAACACATCCTTGGCCAACTCCCTTCCTTCCAGAGGGGGGGCTGAGTCAGCATGATGACTCATCGATGACTCATCACTGCACCGCTCCGCACTTGCGTCTGCCACGGGGTTACTACTCGTACGTTGTGCTTGTTCACCTTCCCTGTCACGTGGAATATAGCTTCATCTGAGAATACGAGCTTCGAAATGAAAGAGACATCCAACTCAGTCTGTTCGAAGATGAAATTGCAAAACTCGACTCTCTGTTCTGTATCACCACTTGTTAAAGCTTGTAGGTGCTGTAATTTGTACGGTTTCATATTCAAATCCTTTCGCAAAACCTTCCACACCGTGGATTGAGGCATTTGCAGTTCAAGGCTGGCATGACGAGTTGACTTTCGTGGACTTCGTAGAAAAGCACCGCGAGTACGCTCCACGCTCTCCTCCATCACTCTAGGTCTACCTGGGCTCTTGCCTTTACACAGGCATCCAGTCTCTACGAATTGTCGGTACCAACGTAGGATCTCTTTTCTATCAGGTGGGCTCACCCCAAACTGCAAACGAAAGGTGCGTTGAACAGTTGTTGTCGATTCAGATTTGCAGAATTGAATAACGCTTTTTGTTTGAAACTTCGCTGTTATCATGTTGAAGAATGATAAAAATGACTTAGGGGTCTCGTAGAAAGTTTTAAATTAAGAGACGAGTCATTCGATCGCGATTGGTAACTGACTGACACGCATCAATCCTTGGGAATCCCAGAGGGATAAATATAGATATTACTTAATGCAACATGTGTACCGGTGTAGGAGTCCCACACGATCTAAAATTAGACTCAAGAAAGACGACTATGTTAATCGATGGCCGACTGTGGTTTGAGAAAAGTAAATTTTACCTTAGCTCTGGTAGGACAAAGATGAACAAAGATGTAAAAAAAACTTCAGAACGTCGTCTTACAAATGACACCTCACCGAACCTCGTGCGTTGCTTAGTCTTGTCACAATAAATTTTTAAAGTTGGGGTATTCTTTTATGTTCACCCTGTATATTTGCTTGTGCTGGTTGTATTAACTGCTGTTGATATTGCTGCCGTAACATCTGTAACTGCTGTTGATATTGCTGCTGTAACATCTTTAACTGCTGTTGATATTGCTGATGTAACATCTGTAACTGCTGTTGATATTGCTGCTGTAACATCTGTAACTGCTGTTGATAACCAGAAGTAAAACCGCGTCCTTTATAATTATTATGTTTAACCATTATGTGTGTTAATGTCTTTTTAATTTCATATTTTTCAGTACATATAATAGTTCCTTGGTAAATAATATTATGATGCATGTAATTTCTTCTTTCATTACATTGTATTTCTGTTTGACATAATCTTTTGTTACTTAAGTAAAATTCTTTTACGTTTGCATAGACAGTGTCATTAACTTTAACATCACCAGTATATAAGGAAGTAATATTACCAACAGAAATATACTTCACATTTAATTCAAACACATTTACTTCTATTATATGTTTGTTCTTTTTATGAAACTTTATTAGCTTATTATAATCATATGGAAATTCATCTAATCCATCATAAAGATCAAATTCATTTATGTATTCTTCTTTATTGTAATGACTTAGTCTTTCTTTATCACGACGTGTAGGATGTAAATGTGCTATAACACACCACAGAAAACAATACTGATCATCATTCTGTATGTTAATTACTTGTGGTGAACTGAAAGGCAGGGATATATAACTACCTCCAGTATTATTTTTATATTTAGTAATTACCATTTTCTTAGACAGTATTGCAACAAATCTCCAACCAGACTCACGTAACTGAGCTTCAGTTATAGCATCTTTTAATATATTTATCATTATTTCAAATAGAGGTTGTATATCATTTACATTTAAGATTACTTGAGTTTGACTAAAATGGCCTTGTACTATTTCTTCAATACTTCCATCAGGTCCAGTCTTTGTGTAAAGTACTTCTACATTCATATAGCATTTGAAAGATTTTCGAAATATATTATAAAAGTTGGATAGAATATCATAAAAGTTTCATCGGTTTCGACAGATTCATCATACTCATAAATGTCACTTTGTTCGGGCGAAGCCCTAGAACCTTCGGTTCGTTCGGGGTCATCATATAAATACTTAATATCTATTTCAGTTTCATCTATTACACTAAAAACTTTTTTATATTCTGAATGTGAATAATCATCAAATACTTTTTTAGCTTCTATATCAGTAGGTAATGTTTTTGGATAGTTTATATATTCATTCATTCTCGTTATATTACTTGTATCATGTCGTTTTACATTCTGTAAATGCATACGACTCTTTAAATGAGATTTGTAACCTCTAGGCGTCTGTAACTGTTTGTTACACAAGGTACAATATAGGTTACCTTCCTCCATTTTACCTTTTTTAATAAAAAATTTATGTTTTACTTTTTAATAAAAAAACTTATGTTTTTACATATATACAGGAATATTTAATTCATTTAATGTCTTTAGATCATAAGCTGTTAAATGTTCTTTCTTAACCAACCACCATAAATTATTATACACTAAAAATACTCTGAAACTTCGTAGACACGGTGGTAAGTATCCATTTTTAATATGTGGTTTTAAACCGTGTTTTATTTATAGTCTTTAACGAACTCTATGTATTTATGATGGTAATGAAATTTAACTTCTTTCTTTGAATTTACAGGGTTTGTAGGATGACGATAATTTTTTAAAACTGGTGCGTGTTCTATTTTATAGTCATTTGTCCTCTGAGTTTCACTCTCCTCGTTAATCATTTTTTAAAACAAAAAAAATCACATTTTATTTACTTCATCTAGCACTTAATGTATTTTTCGCATCAGAGACTAGAGGTTGTACATTTTTTAATACACCACGAAAATCATTAATACCTGTTCTGATAACATCTAGAGTACCTCTATTTTCTAATCGTTTAGGAGTTGCTATTTGTAGTACATTATTAAGATAATGATCGAAGTAAAAATAAAATGTTTCAGGTATGATTGTTAGTGGCTCAAGTGATTCATTTTCTAGAAAGATCGTTATTTCTTCTATATTATGTGGTGATAAATTCTTAGCTCCTGCATAAATCTTAATGTCAAAATCTGACGCATTGTTATATAAGTCATGTTCAGTATCCAATAGCACATTTAGATCTTTATCGTACACTTGCATTTGATTCATAATAGTATCAACACGTATTATCCCATATTTGACATGTGTGTATATTTTGCTAGAGGTAAAGTTAGTTTATTATTTTTCTTGATATCCTCAAAGAATGCTGTATTATTTTGTGTAGTTGTATAAAAAGTTTCCACATTTTCTCTAATCATATTATCTACGTCACAAGCTTTGTGTGCTAATACAACTATTCGTATATGATGGTGACGGCCTTTTGTAAATATTTCTGATATGTCTTTTTGTTTCACTAAACTAGCTACATCATCTAATATTAGTAAAGAGTTCTGTTCATATGTACCCGCAAAACTTTCCATATCTTCTAACATATCTAAATCTCCTCTATTATAAACATTTGAATATCCTTGCCATTCGTCAGGTTGCAAACAGAAAATATATACATCTTCTTCTTTAAAATGATCTTGGATGTGCTTAAGCATAAATGTCGTCTTTCCACTTGCAGTCTTTCCATAAACTATAAAATGTACGTTCTCTTGTATAGTGCGTCCTTTCTGTTTATTCATTTGTCGTCCTGGTGATTTCCAACCTTTAAAAGTTTTAGTTTGATCTTGGTAGAACGCAATTTTCATTTGTTCTGGAGTTTGTAAGAAACCTAACCAATTTACAAATCTATAAGTAAGATAAATAAGAACACATATAATAATAATTTTTACACAATGAAATTTTATAAACCCAAAGAAACATCCGAGATCTGATTCTTCTGAAAATAAAGATCTTTCTTCAGATGGATGGAACTGATTGGTTACAGGTCATGGATTAGGTATAACAGTATACGCATTTACCGGTGGATTTTCCATTTTTTAGAGTGAGAAAAGTACTTCAGACTCCGTGCACCCCTCCATTCCTTTGAGTGATTAATGCCTCTCTTGGAGCTCTAGACCCGTACGGACGCTGGGGGCGGGGGCCCAAAACGAAGCCATATCCACTCACCCGGGCGTATGGGGAAGGCTCTAAACTACTACAGACGCAAAGTTACTTTCCCCCACCAAAGTTACTTTCCTCCAGCCAAAGTTACTTTCCTCCACCCAAACTTACTTTCCCCCACAAGTGGCTGAATGTCGTTGGTAGCTTTTCTTCAATAAAACTTTGTTACAGTTGGAGCATCTTACTTATACCTTTTAACAATTTTTACATTGGTACTTACTTTCATAAAATTCTGATTTAGGTTTTAAAGTTTCACAATTAGTGCATTTTCGTGTGTTGACTGAGCATGAGTTATAATGATTGGAAAACCCCTGACTAGTGAAAAATTTGTTACAACACGTATATTGTCTATCTTTTATTTTAGGGAGTGGCGGTAATTGACATGTCCTTAGGTGACGGGCAAAATTCTTCGACGTTATACTTTTCCCACAGTCATTAAATGTTTTTTTCTTTTTTGCTTGTGTTACCTTTTGTTGTACTGGTTGTACTGGTTGTACTGGTTGTACTGGTTGTACTGGTTGTACTGGTTGTACTGGCTGCACTGGTTGTACTGGCTGCACTGGTTGTGCTGGTTGTACTGGTTGTACTGGCTGCACTGGTTGTACTTGTACCGGCTGTTCATGTGCTGGGTGTGCTTGCTGTACTGGGTGTACTGAGTGTACTGGCTGTTCATGTACTAGGTGTACTGGTTGTACTGGCTGTACTGGCTGTACTGGCTGCACTGGTTGTGCTGGTTGTACTGGTTGTACTGGCTGCACTGGTTGTACTTGTACCGGCTGTTCATGTACTGGGTGTGCTTGCTGTACTGGGTGTAATGAGTGTAGTGGCTGTTCATGTGCTGGGTGTACTGAGTGTACTGGCTGTTCATGTACTGGGTGTACTGAGTGTAGTGGCTGTACTGGCTGTACTGGTTGAAGTGGTTGTGCTGGGTGCACTGTCGCATGAACTACTTTCATATGTTTATTTAATAATGCTTTATTACGAAAAGATAAATTACAGATTTCACATAGAAGCTTGGTTCCGTTGACTTTGTTGGATAACATATTTTTTAGCAGAAAAAAATAATCTAGAAAAAATGATGTTAACAAATGTTGGCGGGTGTGCTTACATTCCGAATGATCAAGAATCAGAAATAGAACTAGACAACTATATCATGAGAACTGGAGACGTTTTAACAGGTCCGTTACATCTTTCTATTCTTCCACAACAAAATACTGAGTTAGCAAATAAAGAATATGTCGATAAACAGTTCGATAGAATTGTGACACTGCTGACTCGACTTATGAAAGAGACAAAGCATCTAAAGCAGAATGATGAAAGACTGCGAGAAAAGCTAACTGACCTAATTAGCAAACATGGAAATATAGAAGCAGATATATCAAAACTTCATAAAAAAATAACAGAACATTCAAAACTTGTAATCCTGTTATCACTAAATTTAAAGTCTGCCATTGCAAAGAATACAAATCAAAATAAACAACTGAAAGAAGAGTTAGAAAAAGTTAGCGAAAAGAATCGAAAATTATTACAACACTTACAACAGCTGCAATCCACATTCCAAAAAAGTGTTGATGAATTAAGTAGCCGAATCACACAACAAGCAAAGCACATGAACAGAATGATAAATGAAGTGAAAGCACTTAAACAAAAGGTTACCGAATTGAAGAACCTTAAAACGAATTTAGAAAATGAAGTAAAGAAAAATTCTAAAGGAAATAAGGAACAGTTGAATGCTATTAAAGTTCAATTGAATGCTCTTAAAACAGAAGTAAAGAAAAGTGAGAAAAAATTAGAAGTAAATGAAAAAGAAATTAAAGTACATCACACGCTGCTTGACGCAATAGATAAAGTGCAACAGAAAATTAATAAAGTTATCACGAAGTTGTTGTCCATTCACACACGTAAATCTTAATAGAACCTTGTTCAGAAGCTTTAGCCGATCAGACCAAAGGTCCTCAGGTTACTGACCTATAGAACCTTGTTCAGACGCTTTAGCCGACCACTTTGTTCAGGTTTCTAACCAATCACAAACGTAAATATTTTTCCCAAAAGTCAAATTTAAGCTTAAAAAATGCCTATAATTTATTAACGCAATCTTAAACATTTTGCTTCAAATAATAAAATTGCTCATGAACCATCTATGAAACCTGTGTACCATTATGACAGTGTAGAAACTATTCAAAAAGACGGAGCTGGTATCTTTTCTGGTATCGGAAGTATCGTTAACTTGATCAAAAATAATAAAGATTTGATTTCATCTGCTGCAAAAGGAGCAGCTGCTATAGGTAGTACAGCTAGTGGAATATCAAATGCTGTTAAGTCACAAAATGAATTAAAACAACTAGAAGCTATTCGTAAACTTAGGAATGATGCTAAAGAACTGCAAGAAGACAAAAAGCTTTCAGAGGAAACGAAGAACAAAATTGCTAATTTAGCGAAGATGGAAAGTAAACATGATGAAAAAACAATTGAAGAAATGAGAGGAAATGGTGTAAACAGCGGAGCTGGGATGCAGTCCCTAACCACTAACGTGGGAAATGGTTTAGCAAAATTCTAGTACCAAACTGATTTTTTCTAATAAAAAATATCATGTCGTCTCTGATCGAAAGCAAAATTAGATGAGACGATCCCCCGTTCGTTAGTTACAATCAAAAAAAGAATGACTATATAAGAGTTGCTATGAATCCTGGATCTTCAGGAAGAGTGAATACTGGAGGTGATTTAATTGTTGAAGTTGATAATCAGCAAAATTATTTATATTTACCTGATTCATTTTTACACTGTGAATATTCTCTATATTCTGATGCTGATTTTACAACACCATTACCTGCTACGGATAATATTACATTAGAAAACAATTTCTTTCCAAGATTATTCACACAAATGAGTTTAGATGTTGCAACTCAAAATATAGAAACCGTAAATGATTCACCTGGTATTATTGATTCGATGCTTCGACTTGTTACAATAGGTGAAAATAATAAAATGCATGAAATCGAAGGTTGGTTTCCTGATAATAATGATGGTATAATTATAGATGATTTAACTCACGCTGGAACAGACGCAGCAGGAATTGCGAAAGATGTAAAAAACATTGCAAATCACTTTAATAAAGCAAATAATACTGCATATAAAGAAAGACGCAATTTCAATAGTAAACATGAACAAACTGTTGATTGGCCATTATCTCCTTTATTTGGTTATTTAGATTACACTAAAATATCATATCAATTAAAGTTTAAATTAATAATTCATCGCACTGTAAATAATGAATCAATATTTTATGGTAAGACTGAAAAAAAGCATATTTAAAAATAGATAGACTTGAATGGTGGATAAAACATATTACTCCTAGTTAAGAGGTTGAAACAACTATTACGAAAAGATTAAATACGAACAAACCAATTCTAGTAAATTTTATGAAGTGTACTGCGAGTTCTGTCACTTTTTCTGAACAAAGACTTAACTGGCACTTCACAAGGACATCAAATGCTCCAAGATATATTTTACTCGCTTTTCAAAAGAATGAAAGTCCCAGTTTTGATAAGAACAATATTCTTTTTCATATCAATTGAATTCAAAGTTTATAAATTTCTTTAAATCAAACACGTCATCCTATCGATCCATTAAGATTTGATAACCCAAATAATCAATTCATGGCAGGATATGACGCCTATAGAAATCTATGTCGAGAATTTGGAGTTGAAGCACAATTAACTCCTGTAGATTGGAAGAATTTATATCCTGTTTTCTGTTTTGATTTAAGTGCACAATCTGAAGATATTATCAAGACTGGCTGTGATGTTACAATTAATATTGAAAAGAAAGATTCTATAACATCATTGATCGCTTATGGTTTATTGCTGGATGTAGAATATTCAATAGAAATTCTTAATGGAAAGATGGCTAAGATTGGTTAGTAATCTGAACAAAGTTCTATAGGCTAGTAACCCAAGACTATAAATTTCTTATTAAAAAATGGTGCAAGTGAATAATAAAACGGTTGAATTAAAACTACGTAACATCATTGACAAAAACACACCTAAAACTATTACGATTGACAAAAAGATATGTTACATAAGTAAACCAATGATAGAGAACATTAAATTACAAGAAGAAAAGAATGGTGGTATTTTACCATTAATTCCTCTAATAATAGGAGGTATAGCAGCAGCAGGAAGTGTTGCAGGCGGGACAGCTTGTATTGTCCAGGCAGTAAATAAAAATAAATCAGAGAAGGCAGCATTAGAAGAACAAAAACGTCATAATAGAGAGTTAGAGAAAGCTGCTCGGGGTGAGGAAATAGTAGATAATTTTATTAGTAAATTAAATTTATTTGATGAAGGGAAACGAGTTCTTAAAAATGTACTACATAATATTGATGATTTAATTGAAATAAAAGAAACAAAAGATGGTTCTGGAATATATCTAAGTCCTAGTATGGTGCGATAAGATTTAATCTTTAAAAATGAATTTGAATAACTTAAGAATTTCAAATCTAGATCTAATGGATTATCTCTCAAAAGTAGATAAAACCTCAAATTGTCAGCACACCGGAGGTGACATGCAAAAAACATTAGGAAACTTTCCTGGATTTATTTGGAGTAAACATTCGAAAGAGAAACATTTACCTGGACATAATTTTACTGGCCCCGGCACAAGATTAGACATAAGACTAGATAAGAATAATAATCCAAAACCAGGTGAAGAACCAATAAACAGAGTTGATGCAGCAGCTTATAGACACGATCTAGCTTATCGAAATCATCACCTAAGTTCTCGACATGAAGCAGATAAGAAAATGATTCAAGAATTAGATAGTATTGAAAATCCTATCTGTAGAGAAAAAATTGAAAGAATTTTTGTTAAGAAAGCATTACAAGATAAAATGCTTTTTGGTCAGGGTTTTAATGAAACCTACGCGTCTGAAATTCATAAAGAATATAGAAAACCAAAATATCTATTGAAAGTAAAAGTGTTTAATAAAGATGATATTTGGAGTGCAGATCTAATCAATATGCCGGATGAAACAAGATTTAAGTACGCATTGACCGTTATAGATTTATATACACGATACGCTTGGGCAAAGCCTTTAAAAAACAAAAGTGGTCTGTCAGTTAATTATGCGTTTGAAGAAATCTTTAAAGAAAGTAACAGAAAACCAAAGAAGCTATTCGTTGATAAAGGATCCGAATTTTATAATAGAAATGTTAAGCCACTATTTAAAACTGTTTATTCCACAGAAAATGCTAAAAAATTTACAGAACAAGGTAATCAGAAATGGTTGAAGATACTAACAGGAACTGTAGATCAGTACAATAATAAAGTTCATTCAGGTATTGAAGAAACTCCAAGGAAGGCTTCTGATGATCCTGATTTAATACGAAAGAAAATATTCGAAAATAATTATTCGAATGAGAGTAATCCGAATTTGCAGAAACGTAAGCCGCAATTTAAGATTGGAGATAGAGTGCGAATATTTAAATATAAAAATAAATTTGAAAAAGGTTTCGTAGGCTATTGGACTAAAGAAATATTTGAAGTTTCTAAAATAAATCCAACTTATCCGATTACTTATGAAATTATAGATTTAGATAATGAGGAATTCAGAGGCTGATTTTATGAAAACGAATTACAAAAAACCGAGCTTTAGTCTTTAGGTGGCGCTTTAGTTAGCTTCGCTTGAACTTTAATTACAGTAATTGGAACTAATGTTTCGGGAATTAAATTCCCTTTTTCAATTCCTTTACTCAATTCTAACATAATATCTAGAAATGGTACTCCTTTTTGCAATTTGTTCAAAACATATAAACATTATTGACCACAATAAGTAGTTCCTGGTGTTTGAATTTGAAACGTATTATAAGTTCCATTTCCAAGTATTTCTCTTACGTCATTTGTAGGTGGAAGTCCGTATGAGTCGAAATAGTGATTGTTACCATTTTTATTAGACATACCTGCTGACCAATGTACTCCTTTTTGATCTGACGTGTGGAGATTTGTTACGAAATTTACTTGAGATACATTTTTGACCAATTGTAATTCATCTCTCATTAGCACGTGAAAATTCTTTATTCCCAATTGATTTGCGATCTTATTTAAATAGAACTTTGTCGTGGTTTGTTTGCCATATATTTTTAAGAACTCAATCAGACTTGTCATTTTTCATAAAATAAATTCTATTTCAGAAGTTTCTCAAAAGAATTGTTTGCCGACATGAGATTATGTGACATCTGATAATGAGAGACAACCTGTATGACTCAGAGTTTTGTTCCCCAGCGAGGCGACCTCTAGCCGCATTATGCATGAGACCATTGTCTGCCACAAGCAGCAGCGGTTGCCATTAGGAGCAGATGCTGCCACGTATTGACAATTTCACTCTTTCTGTGAGTGTTCTACGTGACTGTGTCTGCAATTTTGTGCGTCTTCCTGCTCTGCTGTAGCAATGTTTAACAATTTCGTTTCACCTTCGATTTTGTTCATCCTTCATCTTGGAATATGACATCATCATCACGAAGCTGTGACAAATAATGAGTGCTTCTATTCATCAAGAATTCATCAACTGTTAATTTTTCGAAAGAATTTGAATGGAGAAATCTTCAATACCGCTGATCTGGTGCTTGTGAATACAGTTTTGTCTCTTCACAAGAAAATGTATCATTTATGTCAATCTCGCAATAAAATAATAAGTAGTATAATCTTCCTGTTATTTATGCGGGAGATGTGAAGAACTGCGAACAGCGTATCCATTTTCAGATTACGATCAGGAGCGGAGACAGAAAATGTATCATCAATGTCAATCTCGCAATAAAATTATAAGTAGTATAATTCCTGTCATTAATGCGAGAGATGTGAAGAACTGAGAACACCGTTCCCATTTTCAGGTTACGTACGAGTAGAATGTCTTTTCTCTCTTCCAAGAGCAGCAGTTACGGGGAGAATGAGGAACGTAGACAGAAAATGAAATGGGGGAATTTACTTCGTAGAGACAATGCATGATGGAAGTTCTACTCCAATGCCTTGTGTCACATTCTTAACTATAGTCCATCTTTTTCTTAATTTATTATAATGTTCTAATCTTAACAATAGTTGCGCTTCCTTATCTTTCATATATCTGACTCTATCTTTATGTTTTGCTATATCCATTTCATATGATAATGAAGGATATAAAGGGGCTGATGGTTCTTTTCTTTTTACATCTTCCATTTTTAAATGAATGTTTTTATTCATATTCATTTTGTTTTTGCTAAATTTCAGAAGGCCCCTATTTTTGCATTTTGATTTGCTAATTTCAAGAGGACCCTATTTTTGCATTTTGATTTGCTAAATTTCAAGAGGACCCTATTTTGCATTTTGATTTGCTAAATTTCAGAAGGCCCCTATTTTTGCATTTTGATTTGCTAATTTCAAGAGGATCCTATTTTTGCATTTTGATTTGCTAAATTTCAAGAGGACCCTTTTTTGCATTTTGATTTGCTAAATTTCAAGAGGTCCCTATTTTTGCATTTGGATCAAGGTTTACCTCAGGTAGGGTTCTGATTTGGGCTGATTTTTTTTCTTATTTTGCAGGTATGTCATTTTTCATTTTTTTTAATGTGCGCAAGAACGTCCATTATTATACTTCTATCATTGCTATGACTAGGTTATTGCTGACACTCTCACCTGTTGCGCGTAGGCTGGAAATAGTTGTCTCAGAACGGATGAGGTAGTCCGCAATGTCCTCATGATCCTCCATTTGAAGAGTTGTTAGTTCCGTGTATAGAGAGATGATTCGGGATTTCTCACACGATTGAGGTCTACTCCGTAGAATCTGTAGAGCTTTGTTTCCATCGTTTGGAGCGTCGTTAATTAATAGATGTAAGGATTTGTCCTCCAGTACCTGTACCAGTTACGCGTACTCCGATCGATTCGGTTTGTCCGGGGGATGTCTTTGCTGTAGCAACATCGTAGAAATCACTGTTTTTCGTGTAAAGATATGACAGGAACTTTGTCTCTCACAGCTTGTAGTTCACGGAGTCGCCGTCGAAGAATAGATTAGGGTGCAGGGCGTACTTTAAACATTTTTTAGTGTGTGGGCTAATTTTTATAATTGAATTAATATACTGATAGATTTTTGCTCATCGATCTCTATAATGTTATATAAATTAATGGGTACATGAGTCAAAATATTGAGTATTCATAGACAAATCCCTTCCTGGAATTAGTTACCATTTGAAGAAAAAAGACGTTTTCTTTCTCTGAAGTCATTCTTAAAAGTCAAAAAAGTGAGCCAAACAATCACGTTTCGCAAAGTTCCCAAATGAGGGTTCTCTGAATCGTCTTTCTTTCTTTAGCAAAAACTTGGCAACAGCCGGTCTTGGATCGAATTTGGAGGTCGTAGGTCCATTCAAGGCAATCAAAAGACGGTTTACTGTCCCCTGTGGTGTCATCGATAGTCGATGAGCAGACCTGCAAGCGTACAAATGAAATCATATCAAAACTATCCCACACTTTTATCATACTTATTCATAATATCGTAGAAAAATCGTTGTTACTTTCACTAGAATGCTGATGATTCTCTGAGTTCTTCTCGGTTTGAGACCTTACATAAGTTTCAAATCAAACCGGCTACATTTTCGACTAGTGTTCCCCATTATTGTGAAAGAAATGCAAGACGGAATCTCAATCAAATGTCATAGTAAATAACTAAGATAACATATTTTCATCTACAAACCATTTTGATTAATATATGCAAGCGCAATTTTGTTACCTTTCATACTACACTGTAAACTCCTCACCACGAAAGCTGCCACGAACTCGCCACAAAACGAATAATTGTTGCCAACTCGTGGCAGGAAATTTGTCGCCACTAGCCGCCACGAAAATCCGCCGAAGATGAGAGACCGCTTCAATCATTGAGATAATAACTTAAAATATTCTACAACATCGACATGCTGCTTGCTAGAAGCAGATTTACATAGTTTTATGGGATTTCGGTGAATATCCCTCGATATTCTAGGATTTGCAATATTTTGTTTAAATGTCGATGTGAATGTGATGAAATTTCTTCCCCAGTGTCGCCACCAACTCGGCAACACTGACCACGAATTGAAACAATCGACTGAAATTAGCGAGAAATGAACCAAAAAAAATCTTTCAATATTTCTGAGGAGTCTGGTGAGTAGATTGTTCAGCTTAATATCAATTAAGAAGATAATTTGCACCGTTTTAAACATGCACATATTTGTTTTGATGAATATGTTTTTGAGTAATTTGAATGGAAGACATTTTGGATTCAATGTAGAATGTTGCGCTGTTCTATATGTGAATAGAATACATTCGGGAGACATGTGTATCTTTCTCACGCTAAAAGGTATCTTGAAAACAATTGTATTAATCACATGGTCAGGTAAGAAAATCAGTGATGATAAACATATTAAATTGTGGATGATAGAATGTAAAAGTTGATGTAGTGGGATTTTTTCATTTATATCAATTACTTCATGTATACTAGTTCTCCTTCTGAAGCTTTTCATGGTTGGGAATGAGACAATTGCTTTCATGCATTTTTCAGATAAAGTAACTGAAATTCATCGAGTAAATTTATGTTGAAAGTCTAGATTTTCATTCAGCTGCAGCGTAGGACGTGAATAGTTTCTGTAGTGAGCACTTCGTTGCCGGCTTTTACATTTAGCGCAGAGCTAAAGTCCTATGCCTAAAATGCTCATTTTCAATTATAATTCTCCACCAAAATATAATTTGTCTTCAGCATTACAAATCATCTATGATATGTCTACAAGCGTCACGATGGTTTTCATGGATAAATTTGATTTTAGTCAGCTGCTGTTTTGACTTGTTATGCTGTTTCATGAGAACAACTTCAGAAAACCCTGTGTAAAAAAATGCATCGGTCCATTAATGGCCGATTGCCGTCGCATTGGGTGAGTGTCGATGGTGGACGTCACTGCCGGCTGACAGATGGCAAGGTGATGGTAAAATTTTCTTTCTTTCTCTCTCTCCTAATTGAAAGACTAAGGTCTGTACATCAGTCACAATTACGTAAGAATCCTCTTCACATCTGTGTTCACACACCTCTCCACTAGAGTAAATAACTTCGTCAATCGCCTGCCAAACTAATGATACAACCGGCCTTCATTCAATGAGTCACATAACAGAGGATGGGAGCGGAGAGAAACTGTATACTGCATCCAGGCGTCATTCATTTGCTCCCGGTCTATCGTGCGTGCTTTCACTTTCATCAGTCAGCTCAGCACCAGCGTTAAAACATGTAGCTACATCGTTCTGCGGTCTTAAGCATGAATTTTCAAAGCTTTTAACGACACCTCCAGTTATTCATTCGTGTTTTGGAGATTCAGAGAATTCTGTCGTATTTCGACGTTCACAACCAATTTTCGTATTATACCGGCGCTTTTTTCATTTTGGAAATAGTTCTCCATCTTCATCGCTACACGTCTTGATTCACATCTTTCCGACTCATCGACCTATAGTCTCTCCATCTTCGCTGAAAACCATTAAGTTGATGTGATTGATATTATTGCCGAAAAGTCATTTGAAGTGATTTCAAAATGTGATCAAATATTAGAACTACATACCGCTGCAGTCGAATAATCGAATAAAGCAAGGTGAATCTCCGAAGGAGGATTGGAAAACATGGAAGTTATAATGTGAGTTTTTTAAGGACCTGTTCACTGGTCAATTGCGTCATGCTACAATTAGATCTGCGTAATTTTAAAAATCAGACAACTACAATTTATGATATTCACTTTTCATACATGTAACTTTTAAGTCGTGTATTCGCTATAGCTCGCAAATGTGGTAATCGGAAAAAACATTTCTGTCCATCTATATATACCTACAGCCGTGGCCACTGGATTAGCATCAAATAACATAATTGTCATATACATTGAGTTTTACGTAATAGAAGAACTTAGATTTCTGAATTGCTTCAACTTTATTGTTGGGAACAGATAACAAGAATTTCAAAGAGGCGGAAGACACATTTAAAATGATTTACTGGTCAATACCGTGTATGTCCTCCATTTGCTGCCAGCACTGCTGCTATCCTGGACGGTATTGAGTCAATCAAGCGACGGCAATAATCTGGCGTGATTTCTTGAACCCATACCAATTTCAACTTCTCAATAAGATCTTGGCTACCTGTTGGCTGTCGTTCTGCCACACGCCTCTTAAGAGTCGTCCAGCAATGTTCAATCGGGGTGATATCTGGTGAATTACCAGGCCAACCCTCAAGCAACGAAAATTCCTGTTCATGGAACCACCTGGTCACCACGCGTGCAGTGTGGCATGACGATTTCACCAACGAATAAGTGAATACATAAAAGGTAACACGGCAGTAAGCACTCACTTAAGTAGATATACTGCATGTCGCAATAGAATACACAATTGCTTTGGAGTTGAATATCAAGGTAGAAATAACTTAGAATTCTATTAGAATCATTGAAGCTATCAAAATAAATGAAAAATTACCTACATTGAATAGAGCATTAGGATATAGCGGAAAATCAATGTTTCTAAAAATCTTTTAATAAAAATTACAGTAGAATACACGAATTACACGTTACATGTATGAGAAGTGAATATCATAAATTGCTATTGTTTGATTGTTAAAATTATATGCATACAATTGTAGTATGACGCAATTGAACAGTGAACAGACCCTTAAGTACAGTATTTTTTAATGAAAGCAATTCACTTTACATGTATAATATGAGTTTCATTGATTCTTTCATTTTTAAGTACTGTTCAAAACCTTAAATTCCGTAGCTTTGAATCCTGATGGATGCTTTGATACATCCACCGGACTCAAAATTACACTTGCTTGAGGTTCGATCGGCATTTCCTTTATTTCTCATTGGTTGTAAAGTATCATGAAAATTAGTGCTCGTCTGAGTGCATCGAAAGTTCGAGACCATCACTCTCTCGTCCTCTGGTGGAATTTAAAAGAACGCTACTTGAATGCATCCGTAATAAGTATTATACCTGATGTTACTATTTTTATATTATGTATTTATTAACTATCATATATAATAAAATACAATTATTATGACATGGATATTATTGAGTTGTCTCAATGCTGCAGGGGCAGGTTTTCATGCAGGATTTGTCGTTGGCATATTAATGGGATTTAGGGCGACAGTTTGATGGCGCTATGTCGATACAACGTCATTGGCCCGACATCGACGAATCAGGAACCATAACTGTGTCGACCCAATGTCGACGCGACGCTGCTGGCCCGGCAACGTTTTTTTCACAGGGAACGCATTTCCTATGCTTTCTGAAAGCCTCGTTCTCATTGGTTCACTTCAGCGATTTATTGAGCCAGTTACATGACTTGCATGAAGTATATCCCTGTTGCTATCGTTAAGTGGCAGCTTAGTCACTCACAGAGGTAGATTTTGATGCATTATATCGAATAAACTAGTGGCCCCTTTATCATTGCACTTCTTCTTAGTAAACTTGAAACTTGTGATTGACCAATGCGAATAAAGCGCGGCTGAAAGCGTGGCCAACGCGTTGCTAAGGTTGCATTCGTTGTCCTGCTTCATAAAAAGCTAATGAACTAATGAATTGTCTTTGATTAGTAATGTTGCTAGTTGTGCTTTTTGAGTGGGATGAGCAATGCCTGAAATGCACATTTACTGTTTGTGCACATTTACCTATCACTATCGGAATTTGTGTTCATTGTTATGGCAGTGCCTGTTGCAATATTCTTTTCCTGTTATCTTTATCTACAAAATGATCCAAATTACTTAATATGGCTAGAAATATGCATCAGGAATTCGGAATGTGTCTCGACTCACTGCCTTGCATTGATTAGTCTTCTGAGTTTTGAGAAATGCAGTGATTTTTTCAGCGAAACATACTTGCTTCACAGCTGTAAGCGACTCCAAAACAATGCAAAAGAACATCCATTTTGTTTGCTATAGCAAATTTTCTCCATCTTTTATTTATTTGCGAGGCGATCAGTATATAGCTCCTGCTCAGAGACCCTACTGGAATCTTGACATAGATTACATAGAGCGCGCTGGATAATGCAACAGCTGATTCCCTCGTTCACAAATTACCAATTGCACATTCACTTGTATGTGATGCGTAGCATAGGCCTAATCTACAGGAGACATGACACAGATATACTGATGTTTCAGATATACTGATATCTATACCCATGCCTATAGATGTACATGCATCTATATCAGACATGTAGTCGTAAAACAGTCAATAGCAATAAATTTCAGCTTTACCTTGATTAACGTGTCAGAAAATACTTGAGTTTTTTCAAGACTTAGATTTTGCTGTTGAAGACTATATCTTGTTCTAAGGAGCGAAGCTAGGATATTTAACATTTCTAAATTTATTTTGAGATTCTGGTAATACAGTGCAGGCTGTCGCCTCTTATTTTAATTGATTGGCATTCAGATAAAAAAAGCGGTTTGTTTCTTTTCCCAGCCATTCTGTTATTATTTGTTTTTTCTAGACTGCTGATAACTTTTCCTAATTTTTTCGTATTGAAAGTTTCAAATTTCAGAAAACTCCAGCCAAGTTGCCGTACATAGATGTTTATATTTTTAGACAGTCTCAAGTAAGGATTTTTTGCGTAAATCACTTCTACCAATTATGTAACAGAGCGTTTATCTTTCTTAAGAGCTTGAGTCTCGCCACTCAGTTCATGCAGTTCACGCCACTCAGTAATTGATCCAACTGCAAAACTGCTGCCTCAACCTCAAGGGCGAAAAGACGCTGAAATTATGAAGGCTTAGAATACCCAGACATCAAGAGATACATTCATCTCTGCTAGTAATGAATTAACATTTTCCTCGCAACAAGCTTTGGCCTATGTGATATTTGCCTAAATCTCTTAGGCCTACAGTGTATATCATTCGTTGCCTTGCTCAATTTTTCACGCGCTCTCAAAAATATCGAAAGACATTAAGACAATGTTCTAATTCGATAGTAGCCTAGAGGCCTACCTCAGTACCTTCCCGGTGAAAAAAAACTGTCGGGATCTGTCGGTCAATTGTCGGTAAATTGTCGGCCCGACAATTTACCGACAGATCCCGAGTTTTTTTTCACCGGGTCAGTGCTACAATAGTAATTAAATATATGTACAGTATAGAGGCATTTAGTAGCCTACTTATCACTGTTGAACATTGTCCGGCAGTTGGTATAACACATGTATGGGCTATCAGCAATTTTTCTGATAAGAATAATTGATAAAGGGAAATTCCGATGTATCTCCTTATGGTCCTATAGTGGTTAACAATTACTCGCATACTCAGTGGTCACCGTAAAGCCAAAAGAAACAAAACTCAAAATTTAATTCCGATGTTTATCGACAACCATAAGATTCACAACTTCAACCAAAATATTCAGGATGGAAAGAGCGAGACTGCAGCTTCTATGCTTTTCAGGAATAAAATCTGTTAGTAATCAATTTAGTATCCGAAGAAGTCACTTGACTTGTTTCACAATCCGAGAAGTTGCGTTTTATTTTCAGTCGATTTTATAAGCCTACTCCATCAATCAAGACACTCATCAAGAGGCGAAAGGTGCTAAGATAATAAATATGAGAATTGACACACTTACTGAGAGACGAGAACTAGTTGAAGTGAAGGTGACCGGTTGGCAATTCTTCCCGAATATCCTAACTAGTCAATCTCAGGATCCCGGTTACCGTTGCCGGGATACCAATGTCCCCTAAATTTGCTTAAATCCCGGGATCCCGAGATTGTGGTCCCTATATTCGACAATGCTAGGCTTACTAGAAAATGCTTAAATTTTAATCGTTTTTACACGTGTACCCATTTAACCAATCATTTTCGGTACCATTTTAAGCAGCACCAATTTAACCAAACTTCCTCTTTTACAAATTTAACCAGTTAAAATATTTTAACCGGTTGAACATTCCTGGTGACTAACTTCCTTTATTGAGAACGGATACCAAAAGAGAATGTAGACTGGCACTGTCTTCCTCGACCTATCGGGGCTTACTCAACGCATGGCAGAAAGGCCTCCTCTTAAACTTCAGCAGATGCTTACCTCCATGGACTGTTGACATCATTGAATGCTTCCTACAAAACCATCGCTTTCGGGTTCATTTGGGAGCAGATAGAAGCAGATAGAGGCGGCAAAAGAAAGGCATTACTCAGGGATCAGTCTTAGCACCTACTGTCTTCAACATTTACATAAACTGAAAACCCTTTGTCAACGAGCAGAAAATTCGTCTATGCCGATGACATTTGTTGTATCCATCTAGCTCGAACATTCGCGGTACTGAACGCCCTGCTGAATGATGACGTCTCTGATGTAGTTGACTTATGTACTCGGTTGACTTATGTACTGGTGCAACCAAGCCACGGAAAAGATTATTTCTACCGTGTTTTACCTAGACAGCTGTCAAAGTGGTCATCAATTTGACCAAAGACAATGGACAATTTGACGTGCACATTAACCGTTAAACGGCGTTGCGGGGTGTTTTCCACCCCAAGTGATATTTAAATACACACAACTTCTGTTATACTTTAGTCCGATTACTGAAATCTCATGACTTTTCTTGGATAATTATAATATTTTTTCAGTAGAAAAATTGGATTTATATTCCACATGGTTTATGATTTAGGAGTGATTTTATAGATTCCGGTGTTACGGGGTGTTTTCTACCCCATTCAAAAAATGATACTTTTGTTCATTTTCTTTTCATCTAAACGAAATTTATCGCTGCCAAGTTGTTTAGAGTTATAATTCTGATGTTATTTACTTAGCAAGCGTTCACGTGATAATTTTCCAAGAAATTCTATCCTCTGATTTCCAAGAAATCTATTCTCTGATTTCCAAGAAATTGCTGCCCTGCGAAGGTTGCAGTGGAGTTGTCTCACGACGTGATCGATTTCCAAGACAAAGCGCCCTCCTCTCGAATACGCCAATAAATTCAGTGCGTTTCTTATGTGGTTGCACATTCTGTCGAGATGTCTGCACCAAGAAGGTCTCTTCCGGAAAGACAAGCTTGATTAATTGCGAACCGAATTCTGGCTGAAGAAGAAGAATTTCCAGAGAGTATAGAACCTGATGATGCTGCAGCAGCCGAAGTTGATGACGCTACCGTAGATCTTCCAACTGGAGATCATTATAGCGACGATGATATATTGGATGTCGACCAACTTGAGAGAATTGTTGACAGTAGTCCTGAATCAAATAATTCAAGTGAAAGTGACTCAAACTCGTCGGACAATCTCTTATCAGCCGCCTCATCTGTATGTAGGTGGTGGAGCAATGATCAGTGCGAATGGAACCACGTGGGAAATAATTCAACCAGGTCATGGTGTTGGGCGTGCGTCATCTAGAAATGTTTTCAATGTCGGAAATCAAGGCTGACGAGCTGGACTGCACCCACAATCAAATGAAGAATTTTTCCTTGTGTATTTTGAGGATATACTCGCAGAAGTCGTGTTATTCACAAATTTGGAAGGACGAAGAGTTGCTTCAGCAAGTGGAGGCACCTGGAAGCAGTCACACTCGTGGAAATCAAAGCTTTTATCGGGCTTCTTATTATAGCAGGTAAGTAATGTTCTTATTTCTGGGCAACTATTCAAAATTCAATTTACTATTCTTTCTGTCTATATAGTACTATTCAAAATCATTACAGTAAAATCTATCTATGACATATTATCTCATAAGGAATAAAAAATAATGCGTTTTACAAAAAGATCGTGTTTATGAGCTTCGTTATAAAAGGAGAATTCTATTTGGGACTTTTTGATGGGTTCGTAGAGAAAAATACAGGAAAGACGAATTTTACTCTATTTTTACGTCCTTATTTATAGGCTAGTAATATAATACATACATTTACGCCTATGATGATGTTCATTGATAAGAAATTATGTAGGCTATTATGAACATTTTAGTTATTTGCATTCACATGCGGGATCTTTCTGTTTCAGGTTCGTTCAAGGCAGGTCGCCGTGATATCCAGGAAATATAGCATCCTATTCGAGGACATTGTATATTTCGAGCTACAATGAGCTACATGCGGTTTTCACAAATACGAAAATGTATGCGATTCGATGACAAATTGCGCCGTGACCGGAATGACAATCTTGCTGCCGTTCGTCAGCCACTAAGCATGCTCAATGCATCGCTTGCACGGAATTACATCCCGGGGCCGTTTTTATGTGTCGACGAACAGCTAGTCGAGTTTCACGGACGTGTCTCATTTAGACAGTACAACCATCGAAACACGGCAAATTTGGTATCAAGGTATTCTGGCTCGTGGATCAGGAAAATTCCTTTCCCCTGAAATGTTTGGTGTACATTGGTGCCGATTCTTTGTCTGACGAGGAGAGAAATGCAAGCCATTCTATTGGAGAAGCTGTTGTCATGAAATTGGCGGAGAACTGGTTGAACAAAGGCCGCAACATCACTGCCGACAATTGGTTCACAACGACTCAGTTGGCTGACCGACTCCTGAAGGAAAGGACCACTAGTAGGAACCATGCGCCGAAACAATCGCTCGATACCTCCTGCCACCAAATCAATTGCCGGGCGAAGGAAAAAGGACTCTGCACATTATTTGTCTGGGGCAAAGGTCCTTTGTTCATTTTGGGACAAGAAAAGGGTCCCGGTTCTCGTCCTTTCCACCATGCACTCATCCGCCATTCATTGTGAAAACCAAAAACCCGAAATAATAGATTTTTATAACAGAAATAAAGGAGGAGTGGACACTCTTGATAAACTCTGCCGCTCGTATCGATGCCAACGCAAGTCTCGCCGTTGGTCATTTTCCGTTTTCATGGCGCTTGTTGATGTTGGTGTCGTGGCGGCTATGAGGACCATGCAGCAAAATGAACAAGAGATCGTTTCACATTTCAATTTCAAATGTGAACTGGGCTTCCAATTGGCGATCCCTCTTGTTCGTCATAGAGCAACTCCTTCTAATCTAAAACGAAGCATCAAAGATTCCATGCGGCTCGTGGGTGTGACTTTTTCATTACCAAGAAATGAATCGATCGTCGCTCCTCTCCCGGCTACGAGATGCCGATACTGTACCCGTCAGCAAGACAGAAAAACTCGCATGCGTTGCAGCATGTGTACCGTCTCCGTTTGCAAAGACCACGCCTCCGTTTTGTGTCCTGACTGCTCGTGACGTTTGGATTGCTTATTTTTTCACTATAGACCTATCTGTGACAAATTATAATCGGTTTGTTTATTTCGTATAGGCCTACACTTTGTTAATTGTTTTATATGAACTTGTATCTAAGATAAGGTTTCAACCAAAGTAAGTATATAACACTTTGGTTTCAACACTGGGACAAAAATACATGTATTGATGACGGAGCGTACTAACGCAATAGACGCGTTTTTATATACATTAGGGTCATGTATCCGTTAGTAACATGTTTTCATATAGTAGCCATGACATAAGAAGGTTGTTCGATTACTATTTGATAGCATCAGATAATTCTACCTATCCCCTAAAACATGAAAAAATGAAAATATAATAATGGGGTGAATAACACCCCACAACGCCGTTATCCTAGTAAAAAAGGCAACGCCGTTTAACGGTTAACATTTTTCGCATATCTCATGAACCTAAGCTTGCATACTTTAGATAGAACGTCATCCTACAATGAGCATCTGGCAAAGCTGAGCTATAAAATGCAGACAAGAAATAATCTTCTGAAAATGATCGCTGGCTAGACCTGGGGCACTGATGCTAATGTACTGCGTGAAACAGGACTGATATTGTGCTACTCAACAGCTGAACCTTGCTGTCCTGCTTGGAAAAACTCAACACATTGCAAAGTAGTCGATCTCCAACTGAATGAAATCATGCTGACTATATCCGGTGCTATCAAACCAGTGAAAACTGACTGGCTTCCCACACTCGCCGATATTGCTTGCCTTGCCGAAACCAGTGCCAGATTCGAGGTTGGCTCGCCAGATGCAAGATCTATTCCTAGAATTTCTAAAATTAGGCTTAGTCGAAACCAGTGCCAGCTGCGCCAGACACGTGATCTATTTTTTAGAAATTCTGAAACTGTAGGCGCCGAACTGGTGCGCGGTAGTCTCTCAAAAGTGCGCCTGAACCGTTGCGGATGAATCGCCTCGCCGGATTAAAAGCGCACCGTCTATAGATTCCAGTTCGGCTCAGAGGAGTTATTGCCACGATACCATAATTAATGCGACTCTGCCGTTGTAATGGTCACTAACAACTATTTTGATTGAAGGAACACACGGAAAATGTAGCTATTCAACAACAAGAATAAAAGTCTCTGCTATAGATGCGATGAAGCCTCTCATAAAACCTATATGTAGAAATTCTCCGACGGTTTTAGGGATGAGAAAAGAGCAAAATATTTATAGAGCGCCACCCAGTTTTTTTGGACTGTATTTTGATCAGATATAATGACTCCGCACAATGTCGATCAACGCCACAACTATGGTCAATGATATAAGCGTTTGACACTAGCGTGAAAAATATGTCAGGCGAACCTCTCTATAACGACACCCATCGGGACTCGTTATAGAGAGGGCGTCGTTGTAGAGAGGGATGCAAAAAATAAACAAATAACTATAAATAAACAATGTTCAGTGCTAAGAAGTTTTTCACATCTACTGTCGTCATTTTATTTATTTTATGTTGGTATACGATGCTCGTTGATATCCAAATACTATTTAATTTAAGTGTATATTCATAAGCTACCGGTATATTCCCAATATGTTTTCAAAAAGCAGAGATGAACTTATTAAAGAAAATTTGTATTTAACAGATTAAGTGATTCTTAAAATAGGCTTTCAGTGCGCTTCTGCTTCATCACTTCCATCCGTTGTTTGGCAGTAACGTCATCGAGCTTGTCACACAAAACCAACACTGCGGGATCATCAACATTTCTCTCAATGTATTGTCTCAGAATATCCAAGGCTTGGCGGGATTCTTAATTGGTAACTGATGGAATTTCAAGCTCCTCCACCAGCTCCTCTGGCTCAGCTTCAACCGGTTCAATTGCAGATATAGCTATCTCCTCCATGATCATGATGCCGTTTGTCTGCACCTCACACGTTGATCCGCCGTCACGCAGTGGATGAGACTGACTCCATCCTCCACTTCGCGTTACTCCGACAAGTCTCACTATAGTTCTGCAAGTTCCTCACTGACGGTGTGCGATTCTGCAGTCATCGCAGTGTAGATGTGAACTTGCCTCTTCCGCCCATCTTTCTCCAGCTTCTTATCCCAATCTTTCAACCATGTCTCATACATGGGCGATGTCATCCATACCTTGCAATTGGCTTTATGGTCAACGGGAATCCTTGCATTCTTGAAGCAACGTGGCTGTGCAGATTTTTTTATGACAAGCAGTGCTTACTGCTTACCTTTAGAAGCCAATGTTTTGTTGGATAGAAGTCGCAAACTAGTCTCATCTACGTTATAAACGTCATTACGATGGAACTCATCAATTGTAGCTTTCAGAATCTCCTGCTGCCAGTCGCTGATCACCAGCATGTTGATCGCCCTAGCCTTGAACTGACTTGAAGGTGACCGAGTGTCTTCTGGAAAACTTCTCCAGCCATCCGTTGCTGGCTCATTAGTAAGCTGTTTTGCCTTCTCTTGCAGCAGCTGTCCAGTAATGGGAACGTTCTGACTTCGAACCTGTTTGAACCAAGATAGAAATGCCCTCTCTAGCTTATCGTATAAGTATCTCACGAGCTTTATACTGCTTCGTTTAGTGTTGTCTCCGCACTCAATTGCCTTCTCAATTGAATCTTTTGCATTTAGAATGCCAAAGCACTTAGCTAGCTTGAAACGACTCACATTTTCTGCAGTTGCGTCGATTATCCGTTTCTTGTCTTTCAGCATCTGTCACGGCCACAGTGCTATGTCGCAGACGTAAGACATCATCCAATGATGAAATTTCTCGCCTTTCACCAAACTAAGAGGTGTTGCTATGAGGGAGGTGTTTCTATCTTCAAGCTAAATTCGGTTTTTGTAACATGGATGGTGACATCAGATCCCTGAAGTCAACATGTCGGATGTCATGGCATTATAGTGACTGCACTGATTCCTGTAAAAGCTCAGCCAATATCGAGATGACAGCCCAGCTGCCATTATACCAGCATGTTGTTTGGCATTGTCGCTGCTGCTTCACTAATGAGATTTCGCACGTCAGTGAGTTCTTGGAAATTGAAACATGAAACCTAAACCTTATCATTCACATTCCCCAAAAGAAAAAACCTCAAACCGGCTTGTTACTGTAAAGTGGCCATTTAAAAGATAAATCTGCAGGAGACTGATTCATCTCTGAGGGAGCTTTCGAAATTTTATAAATGGTCGGACTTCATCATGCCAGCGCGTTGGTGCAGCAACCTGTTGAAAGAGTCATTCAATTAGCCTGAAGCTAAAGGCGAAGTCAGCTGTGCAGCATTCAGAACACACATTCTCTGTGATTCTCCTTGAAATTCCACTACCTGATGTGGATGTTCCAAAATTTCACATCCTGATTTTATGACGACTCATTTTTCCGTTGACGCAAAGTGCGACCTCGTCACTGGACATGACACGTGAAAGAAAATCTTCCCCTGCTTCTTTTGAAAAACAAACTTTCAGAGCTCAAAACGCTTTTCTCAAGGACTTTGTGGCTGCTCAAGGACATTCTGAGGTGATCAGTTTGCGGGCATACTATGCCAATATACTAAAGACTTTCCATTCAAAGCCCTGCTGTATGTGCTGTCCTATTTCAAAGCATCTAATGAAAGACATTGAGCAGCTCATAACTGCTACAAATCAGACTCTAGCCGATGTGAGTGTATATCAGTTTCCCTCTACAACTTGTTAAGTGTTTTGTGTAATTTTGTAAGTACCAGCAACAAACTCTGCGTGATATGTGAATGCTTGTAAACTTTTGTGTATAATGTTGTAAGTAATAAACAAAAATTGTAATTGTATTATCTATTTCCATATTAGAATAAAAATGTCTGTAAAACGGAAGGCATCTTCTCGTCAATCAAAACGGTCCTTCAAACCTTCAAGTCAGTTTAAAAAGGCGTTGCGAAAGTTAAACAGGATACATGATAATAAGAAGAAGTGTAAATTGATTCAAAATTCAAGTAATGATTTCATTCGCGATTTAGCTTTTGCAATACACAAATGTCTACCTATTTACAAGCCTCTATTGAATGCTGGCTCTTTGAATAGCATAAAAAAGTTTTCAAATCCAAGGAGTAGTGATAAGAAAAGGCGAAACTTAATTCAGCGCGGTGGTGGTGGGTTTCTAAGTATGTTAAATGATATTGGAAACAGTATTAATGGTGTAATCAATAGTCCGCTTGGAAGGATTGCAGCAACTGCTGCAATGTTAATATAACGTTAACGAATCATAAAGTGACACGTCATCACTTTGATCGATGAGTCATATATAGGTGTATATAACGAAGATGCTTTAATGATATTTTATCGCTTTCAAGTGACAATTCATTTGCACTGGTTGAAAGCTCCGAATTAGTACTTGTTGAAACATGACTCAGAAAATGTATACAATCAGAGAGGAAGGTGACGCTTTTGAGCAAGATCTCTTCAAGCTTCGTCCGACACGAAAGGTGCAAGGGATTGGAAATACATTCTACTCTCAAACCTTGAATTATGGTGATGATGGCTTTTATCTTCAAGTTCCATTCTTCCACAGTAATGGCATATCTACATCAGGGTATAGCAATATGAGACAAATGCGAGTGACTTTTCCAAAACGGCAGCAGGTGATTCTTAAAACTATTGACTCTTTAGCGAAAGAATGTGTTGAGCTGCCTGAAAGTGCTCCCACTCATTGGAGAAAGGTATTAGAGGAAGGAGTTGGTTACAAGGAATTGCCGGAATTCGATACACTGTTTTTAAAACTATCGGATCATTTTCAAGCATTCGATCTCTTTACAAACGCGATGGAATGTGAGGATCTCAAACGGGGTCGCTATATGGGCTTAGTGCACGCTACCGGACTTTATATTGGCTCACATGGTTCAACTGGTAAAGTCACATCTTTACAAATGAAGGTTCTTCAACTAGTCTATGAACCACTACCAATTGATAAATGCTTAATTAACATTGATAAGACTGCTTCAAGTGATGGGAAGGAAGAGAGCAAAAAGCGAGGGCGGAAATCTAAAGATGGGAATCTTAAATTGAAGTTGAAGCGCCAAGATGCTGACTTGAAAACTTTCTATAATCCTAATTGTGATGAGGAAACACAAATGTTTTAATTTGTAAATGTAACTTGAAAGTTTCTATTCTGAATGTAAATAAACGTGATCTGGAACATGTGTCTGTTTTGTTGTTCTAAGCAAAATTAGCGGGATGATGAGTTCAATGTTAATGGAATTATAAGATGACAGATTTTCGTCTATTCACTAATCGCACAATGTGTGTCGCTGGACCAAGTCAGTCCGGTAAAACTACATTTGTAACTCAATTGCTACAGTATAGAAATGAAATGTTTAACAAGGAAATTAAGAGAGTCAAATGGTATTATGGAATATTTCAACCACAACTACATTCTGCACTTCGCCAGAAAGGTTATGAGGTGAAGCAAGGGTTGCCATCAACTGAGGACATCAAAGCATGTGACTTACTAGTATTAGATGATCTATTACGTGAAAACAAATCTTCAAAGGATGTAACTGAAATGTTCATTCAAACTGCACATCATAGGGAAGCTTTTATTATCTACATCACCCAAAACATCTTCGATGGAAGGAAAGAGCAAAGAACTAGAAGTTTGAATACACATTATTTGGCAATATTTAAATATCCAAGAGACAGCAGTCAGATACATCATCTCAGTAGACAGATATTACCTCAACAACCTAAAGTACCTTCAAAAATGTATGAAGATGTAACAAAGAAACCACATGGCTATCTATTTATTGATCTAACCCAGGAATGTCCGGAACGACTTCGATTTCGAACAAATATCATACCTAATTCCGTTGAACCAATGACAGTTTTCTCGGTTCACAGTTAGTTTTAAGCAATGTACTTTGTTGCCTTATTATTTTCAAACATGTCGTATTCAAAGATGGTAGTCATTCCTCAAGAGGAGTATGTACAATTGACTACAGCACAAAGTGCACAAGAAGTCAAAAATATAGATCAACCTATTACGAATCAACTTAAGGAACTAACACAAAAGGATATGGAAATTCAGAAGATTAAGGATCCCTATCGACAAATGCAGTTAGCAGCTGAAAACATTGATGAGAGGCGACAGATTCGTGACAAGTTGCGACGATTTATAACCTTGTCAACACCTCGACCATATCGTGTGCGCGCTGAGCGATTATTTGACTTCATTGATCCACATGTGAAGTTCAATGAGAGAGGGGAGATAATAGATGAAACAACTGGTGATGTTATTAGAAATAGTCACATAGATGACCTTCTACAATATGCTGTCAGAGATGTAAGGCGAAAACTAGGTGCACCACAAGGGTGGACATATTTTCAGAAAATTTCATCTGATCAAAATGTACCTCACAATATTATTGGAGGACCGACTGTGAATGAGTTGGATAAAGGTCACTTACAAGGTGGATTAAAAAGTAAAACACCCACGATGGCGGTCAAGCGAGGGCTTCATGATTCCGATGATCTGCAACCAAAAAGAGCTACTGGGTGCTCAATGCGTGTTGGGAAGGAGTATAGTAAATATTAAGCAAATATGAATTAAGCCTTGCTTCTCTCATATCATGTCGTTATAAAAATTTTGCTGTTGTTTGAAATCTGCGCTCGAAGGTAAAGGAGAAGAGGGCATAGAGGTTGATATCAATTGTGTTAGCAGTTGCTGTGCGAGTAATACGCGTGCAAATCAGAACAAAGACGATGAGTACAGCAGTGAAACTCAGAAAGATTTATTACGACTTAAATCACCCCGCAAGTTTCAGTCGTCCGGAGGTTCTAGCTCGAGCAGCAGGTGTGGGAATAGAGAAAGTCAAGAAGTGGTTAAGGAGTCAACCGACTTACACTCTTCACAAAAATGTGAGAAAGCGGTTTCCAACGAGAAAATATGTTGTTAACAATATAGATAGTCAATGGCAAGCGGACTTGGTTGACATGCAACAGATATCACAGTACAATGATGGCTATAAATACATCTTAACCGTAATAGATATTTTATCTCGTTATGCTTGGGCACGTGCGTTGAAATCTGAACGAGGACCAGAAGTTGAAGCGGCTTTTCAGAGCATTTTCGATGAGGGGCGTGTTCCGAAAAAGAATACAGACCGATCACGGGAAGGAATTCGAAAACTCTCATGTTCGAAGTCTCCTTAAAAGTCATAATGTAGAATTGTTTAGTGTTAAAGGTGCTTATAAAGCTGCCATGGTTGAGAGGTTCAATCGCAGACTGAAGACAAAAATATGGCGCTATTTCACTGCAAAAAATACACATGTTTAGGTAGGTGAGCTGCAGAAATTTGTTAAGAATTACAATGAAAGCTACAATCGCATCATTAAGATAAAACCAGTTGATGTTACCCCAGATAATGCGATGGATGTATGGCTTCGATTGTATGATAAGAAAGCGAAAAACATTTCCAATGAAAGGAAAATTAATGTTGGTGATAGAGTTCGGATTTCAAAGGTTAAGTCTACATTTGAGAAGAGGTATCTACCTAATTGGACTGAAGAAGAGAAGAAAGCCTTATTCTCGTGACCTAATATGTAGGGTGAAAACAGTAACACCACCACAGAACGGTACTACTTCCCCTGCGTCATCATGAATTGATATGTCAATTCTATTGATGTAATTTCGGATGATTGGTAGGTACGTTGTGTTAAAAAATTCTCGATTGATTAGTTGCTTCCTCACGGATGAGAGAGGAAATGTGCGCAGAAGTGGGGCCTCAATGTCGCCAACCCTTGTATATTCAATAATGTTACAATAGACGTATAAGTTACTTATATCACGCTCTAGTGATGGGGCTGTATCGCCTATTGATGTGCCTTCATAAATAGTTGATTTTGAGAATCCCAATGTGGTCGTTAACACGCTATCCAGCTTGATAAGAGAGTTCTTCCCTACCTTTAGAATCATGCGTTTCTTATGTGGGTCATAAGAAAAGTAATATTCATCTGCATCAAGGTAATCTACACCAAACTCATTTAACTTTGTGCACAATTCAGATGGCGTTTTCAAGCTTTCAATGTTCAAATTAACTCTTTTTACAAGTTCACTGGAAGTATACAAATCATCACCCAATATGTCTTCGCTGTATACGTGGATATCCCATGAAGCATTTGTTGATGCTTTGAGTTTAGAAGAGGACAATTGAACCTTGAATGTATCATTTAATTCTGTCAACCAAGGTAGGCTTTCAAGGCCCTTAAACATCCCAATCATTTCAGATCCGAATTCAATAACAGCGGAATCAGACTTTTCCAATGGTGTCTTTTTAGTAAAAACAATAAATTCTGCCTCCGTTTCACTTTCTCTTTCTTATATTCACAAGTCATTAACGTTTCTGGCACTGATCCTTGAAACTTTCTTGCAAAGTCTTCAACACTTCTAATGACCTCAAATTGATTTTTTACTCGGATGCTTCTTTTTGTAATGCATACAATGGCAGAATTCTACATTGAAGATCAGTGACTTTCCTCTCCGAATTCCACCCACGTCCATTGCACCAATACCTTGATGAGAAAGTTGTTCTGGAATACCCAAAAGTATGACTCAAATCCTTACCTAATACAAGAAGAACATGCTTCCCTTCCTTCATCAATTTTGTTGACGCTTTTATGACTGGTTTGTGGAATTTATTCAAAGTCAGCTTGAAGAGATCATTTATTCGTTCAAACATTCTACCGATTTCCTTTTCTGTATCTTGCAAGATTATTGTGGGAACCTTAGAATCAAAAGTTGACGTTGCAAATGCCTATTGAATTTTAATCATGTTTTGGACAGATGTCAAAGATGTTGAAAAAGGATGCAAAGTTAGATGATGAAAAGCCCATGTACCATGTAGACTATTGTGAAATATGCGAAAACAATCATCCTTCTCTCGTACTTCTTTATGTAATTCAAAATAATTGTTTTTTAGCAAACTGATATCGTTGTAATAAGTAATTTCAGTTAGAGCAACTTCATGGGGTCCATACAGAGTAATTGGATTAGCGAATTCAACAGAGTATAGAGATGGTTTGTTACTTGGGAATATCTTTGGGTTGCTATTGCTTGGAAGAATGATGTTGAAGTTAGTAGACGTGTCTAACTCATATATGGAAGAAATCACACGCTATATTAGCTTAAAAGTTACCAGTGTCTCCCACCTCCACATTTTGTAGATCCTGGTGCGTTATCCAGCTATTGAATGAATCAGGATACCCTTTCCATTTAACTAGATATTTCCTTTGATTGCCATGACCTTTCCTCCTAATTATTTTGTCAATCATATACACCTCTTCACTTCTGTCTACTACTTGCAATTCATAAGAGTAAAATTTTCCTTCAATTGGATTGCCATGGTAATCTATTAATTTATACATGGTAGGTCTAAATTTTGTATTTACTTCATCTACAAAAAACTCTTCTTCAGTCCAATTAGGTAGATACCTCTTCTCAAATGTAGACTTAACCTTTGAAATCCGAACTCTATCACCAACATTAATTTTCCTTTCATTGGAAATGTTTTTCGCTTTCTTATCATACAATCGAAGCCATACATCCATCGCATTATCTGGGGTAACATCAACTGGTTTTATCTTAATGATGCGATGGTAGCTTTCATTGTAATTCTTAACAAATTTCTGCAGCTCACCTACCTAAACATGTGTATTTTTTGCAGTGAAATAGCGCCATATTTTTGTCTTCAGTCTGCGATTGAACCTCTCAACCATGGCAGCTTTATAAGCACCTTTAACACTAAACAATTCTACATTATGACTTTTAAGGAGACTTCGAACATGAGAGTTTTCGAATTCCTTCCCGTGATCGGTCTGTATTCTTTTTCGGAACACGCCCCTCATCGAAAATGCTCTGAAAAGCCGCTTCAACTTCTGGTCCTCGTTCAGATTTCAACGCACGTGCCCAAGCATAACGAGATAAAATATCTATTACGGTTAAGATGTATTTATAGCCATCATTGTACTGTGATATCTGTTGCATGTCAGCCAAGTCCGCTTGCCATTGACTATCTATATTGTTAACAACATATTTTCTCGTTGGAAACCGCTTTCTCACATTTTTGTGAAGAGTGTAAGTCGGTTGACTCCTTAACCACTTCTTGACTTTCTCTATTCCCACACCTGCTGCTCGAGCTAGAACCTCCGGACGACTGAAACTTGCGGGGTGATTTAAGTCGTAATAAATCTTTCTGAGTTTCACTGCTGTACTCATCGTCTTTGTTCTGATTTGCACGCGTATTACTCGCACAGCAACTGCTAACACAATTGATATCAACCTCTATGCCCTCTTCTCCTTTACCTTCGAGCGCAGATTTCAAACAACAGCAAAATTTTTATAACGACATGATATGAGAGAAGCAAGGCTTAATTCATATTTGCTTAATATTTACTATACTCCTTCCCAACACGCATTGAGCACCCAGTAGCTCTTTTTGGTTGCAGATCATCGGAATCATGAAGCTCTCGCTTGACCGCCATCGTGGGTGTTTTACTTTTTAATCCACCTTGTAAGTGACCTTTATCCAACTCATTCACAGTCGGTCCTCCAATAATATTGTGAGGTACATTTTGATCAGATGAAATTTTCTGAAAATATGTCCACCCTTGTGGTGCACCTAGTTTTCGCCTTACATCTCTGACAGCATATTGTAGAAGGTCATCTATGTGACTATTTCTAATAACATCACCAGTTGTTTCATCTATTATCTCCCCTCTCTCATTGAACTTCACATGTGGATCAATGAAGTCAAATAATCGCTCAGCGCGCACACGATATGGTCGAGGTGTTGACAAGGTTATAAATCGTCGCAACTTGTCACGAATCTGTCGCCTCTCATCAATGTTTTCAGCTGCTAACTGCATTTGTCGATAGGGATCCTTTATCTTCTGAATTTCTATATCCTTTTGTGTTAGTTCCTTAAGTTGATTCGTAATAGGTTGATCTATATTTTTGACTTCTTGTGCACTTTGTGCTGTAGTCAATTGTACATACTCCTCTTGAGGAATGACTACCATCTTTGAATACGACATTTTTGAAAATAATAAGGCAACAAAGTACATTGCTTAAAACTAACTGTGAACCGAGAAAACTGTCATTGGTTCAACGGAATTAGGTATGATATTTGTTCGAAATCGAAGTCGTTCCGGACATTCCTGGGTTAGATCAATAAATAGATAGCCATGTGGTTTCTTTGTTACATCTTCATACATTTTTGAAGGTACTTTAGGTTGTTGAGGTAATATCTGTCTACTGAGATGATGTATCTGACTGCTGTCTCTTGGATATTTAAATATTGCCAAATAATGTGTATTCAAACTTCTAGTTCTTTGCTCTTTCCTTCCATCGAAGATGTTTTGGGTGATGTAGATAATAAAAGCTTCCCTATGATGTGCAGTTTGAATGAACATTTCAGTTACATCCTTTGAAGATTTGCTTTCACGTAATAGATCATCTAATACTAGTAAGTCATCTGCTTTGATGTCCTCAGTTGACGGCAACCCTTGCTTCACCTCATAACCTTTCTGGCGAAGTGCAGAATGTAGTTGTGGTTGAAATATTCCATAATACCATTTGACTCTCTTAATTTCCTTGTTAAACATTTCATTTCTATACTGTAGCAATTGAGTTACAAATGTAGTTTTACCGGACTGACTTGGTCCAGCGACACACATTGTGCGATCAGTGAATAGACGAAAATCTGTCATCTTATAATTCCATTAACATTGAACTCATCATCCCGCTAATTTTGCTTAGAACAACAAAACAGACACATGTTCCAGATCACGTTTACTTACATTCAGAATAGAAACTTTCAAGTTACATTTACAAATTAAAACATTTGTGTTTCCTCATCACAATTAGGATTATAGAAAGTTTTCAAGTCAGCATCTTGGCGCTTCAACTTCAATTTAAGATTCCCATCTTTAGATTTCCGCCCTCGCTTTTTGCTCTCTTCCTTCCCATCACTTGAAGCAGTCTTATCAATGTTAATTAAGCATTTATCAATTGGTAGTGGTTCATAGACTAGTTGAAGAACCTTCATTTGTAAAGATGTGACTTTACCAGTTGAACCATGTGAGCCAATATAAAGTCCGGTAGCGTGCACTAAGCCCATATAGCGACCCCGTTTGAGATCCTCACATTCCATCGCGTTTGTAAAGAGATCGAATGCTTGAAAATGATCCGATAGTTTTAAAAACAGTGTATCGAATTCCGGCAATTCCTTGTAACCAACTCCTTCCTCTAATACCTTTCTCCAATGAGTGGGAGCACTTTCAGGCAGCTCAACACATTCTTTCGCTAAAGAGTCAATAGTTTTAAGAATCACCTGTTGCCGTTTTGGAAAAGTCACTCGCATTTGTCTCATATTGCTATACCCTGATGTAGATATGCCATTACTGTGGAAGAATGGAACTTGAAGATAAAAGCCATCATCACCATAATTCAAGGTTTGAAAGTAGAATGTATTTCCAATCCCTTGCACCTTTCGTGTCGGACGAAGCTTGAAAAGATCTTGCTCAAAAGCGTCACCTTCCTCTCTGATTGTATACATTTTCTGAGTCATGTTTCAACAAGTACTAATTCGGAGCTTTCAACCAGTGCAAATGAATTGTCACTTGAAAGCGATAAAATATCATTAAAGCATCTTCGTTATATACACCTATATATGACTCATCGATCAAAGTGATGACGTGTCACTTTATGATTCGTTAACGTTATATTAACATTGCAGCAGTTGCTGCAATCCTTCCAAGCGGACTATTGATTACACCATTAATACTGTTTCCAATATCATTTAACATACTTAGAAACCCACCACCACCGCGCTGAATTAAGTTTCGCCTTTTCTTATCACTACTCCTTGGATTTGAAAACTTTTTTATGCTATTCAAAGAGCCAGCATTCAATAGAGGCTTGTAAATAGGTAGACATTTGTGTATTGCAAAAGCTAAATCGCGAATGAAATCATTACTTGAATTTTGAATCAATTTACACTTCTTCTTATTATCATGTATCCTGTTTAACTTTCGCAACGCCTTTTTAAACTGACTTGAAGGTTTGATGGACCGTTTCGATTGACGAGAAGATACCTTCCGTTTTACAGACATTTTTATTCTAATATGGAAAGAGATAATACAATTACAATTTTTGTTTAATACTTACAACATTATACACAAAAGTTTACAAGCATTCACATATCACGCAGAGTTTGTTGCTGGTACTTACAAAATTTACACAAAACACTTAACAAGTTGTAGAGGGAAACTGATATACACTCACATCGGCTAGAGTCTGATTTGTAGCAGTTATGAGCTGCTCAATGTCTTTCATTAGATGCTTTGAAATAGGACAGCACATACAGCAGGGCTTTGAATGGAAAGTCTTTAGTATATTGGCATAGTATGCCCGCAAACTGATCACCTCAGAATGTCCTTGAGCAGTCACATTGATGCTTACTGATGGCGGTCCACTGAACAAGTCCAATTTACATTTGTCACCCTTCTCGTCAAAGCCGCTAGAGGTGATAATGTCATGGAGACATGTATTGTGTTTCCGTTGGATACTGCTGCAGCAGCAGCGAGAGTATTCCGGTACAATCTCAGTTTGAGCTAGTGGGCGAAATACTTCATTGAGCCAAAATCTTGCAACTCGTGTAAGAGCGTTGTTCACGACTCTCATTAACATTCTCTGCACCACAACGTCCTCTCCGCAGCGGAAATACTTCCCTATTTCCTCTATCAGATCCACCAAATCGGCTTTATAGCCAGTTATATTTACGGCAGAATAGAATATATTGCCGGTGAAGAGTTGACTTCGGTAAATTATTGAAATGGGAATGTTGGTAGTGAACGACATGCTGATTGACATTGTATTATCCTCAAATTATGGTTGAAATAGAACGGTACAATGTCCTCCTTATATAGAAAAGCCACACAAAGACACAATAGTGACCAATCACAGACGTGCATGATGACTCATCATGCACGATATACGGTGACTGTTGAAAATATTTCTTGATCACAAGGGGGACAAGATGAAGTTTCAAAGGGTACATAACATGTAGAACACATAACGCTATGAGAACATGGTAAAAAGAGAAGGGATCGTTCCTGTTTAAAACATTCAACGCAGTTCCGTTCACATCATAATTTAAATGTCTCTTCTTCTAATTTCCTTCTGAAGTCACTTTTATTGGGAGAACTTTTTATTAAAACACTGTCAAATGTCTCCTTTCCATATCGTTCCAATTTGATCCTCCTCCTAATTTCACTATCATTGCAGTGTAGCATGGAGAAATCCTCTATCCACCTACGATCCAAATTGTGATTCATAGCATGCTCATCTAGATCCATTAGTCGATCAACTAAATCATCAGCGTTGATATTTTCACTGAGATTTGTTACAGTTTCTATAGCTTTGAACGAATATCCAAGGTCTCTTGCGACAACCCACGACGTTGGGATACTAGTCGCTGTCCGATTCATTGAGGGAAACTCCATCGAATAGGGACTAGTCATCATTATGTATGTCATGAAACAACTATCTTATATTTATAGCATAGTTTGTCTACGTAAAAAGGAAAATCAATGTGACTGTCATCTTGATTACAATGGTTGCAATAGTCACAATAGTCGCAATTGAGCAAACCCATTCAAAATCAAACAACGGACGTCTATCGGTACGTACCCAAGTCGCACAAGTTCGATCATAGACGTTCCGAAACGCAATGTACTCAACCCAGTCTACCAAACAGATGTACCTATCCAATAAGACAGAAGTCATACATGTTCCTATTCATAACACAGCTACTTTTACATGTACCTATCCCATGTTCCTATTCATAACACTAGATCGTGCATGTACCTATCCATGTACGTAGCTGTAACACTGAATTTTACATGTACATGTACCTATCCCTGTACCTATCGCACTCGTAGTAGGGCACAGTTTTTACCACTTTTGTTCTAAAATTTGAATAAAAACATTATTGTCATCAGTAGCGACCACTGAAGCATGTACATCTGCATGTATCTTGAACACTTATGATTGTCGGAGAAGAGATCGAGCACATAAAAGATGAATTAATTTCGGAATTCGGAAATAGTCGGAATTCCACCCGGCCGAACAACGCTTGCATCAGTTATATCCACAGATTTTTCATGTAAAATTTCACCTGACATGGAATGGGTTTAGAGGTTCCTCGAAATCAGCGCGCATGACAGTGCAACTTGGAAAAGTTTTGAGGGCTTCCGGGCTCCTTGTAACTTCAATATTTACTTAAAAGGAGCTTCTTAGACGTTGTTAAACCGCATGTCATCTTGGAGGATCACCACTCGATCACAAATACTGATAGACCAAACGAACAACTGCTGTCTGACAAACAAATACTGATGCCGTGCTACTCTGAAGGAAAAACCTGTTTTGAAAATCCAATACATCGGTCAACAGATTTCTGAACGCACTTAAACATAAAATGGCATGAATTGCAGAAAAACAGTCTTCTGCTCAGAAAAAAATTTACATTATAATTCGGTACAGGGTGTTTCAAAATGATTCATCCGATCTCATTAGACTATACCTATCTATTGAGTTAGCTCAGATTTTAGAAATCAGTTCTATAACACTTAACGAGTTTTATGCATCATGTAACGACGGCTATGTTGTTCTTCACTTTGAGGCACAGCACATTTTTCAAAAGCGTCAATTTTTGGACAATTTTCTTTTCAAAATTTACAATTGTTCTTTATGACCTCCCCGGAGGCGCACCTAGGCAAACAGACGATAGTCTAGCTCATGCCGAACTTGTCAGATTCAACTGCGGCAGGCTATAAACAAAGGGATATACATAGAAAAGCGTTTTGAGCTCTGAAAGTTTGTTTTTCAAAAGAAGCAGGGGAAGATTTTCTTTCACGTGTCATGTCCAGTGACGAGGTCGCACTTTGCATCAACGGAAAAATGAGTCGTCATAAAATCAGGATGTGAAATTTTGGAACATCCACATCAGGTAGTGGAATTTCAAGGAGAATCACAGAGAATGTGTGTTCTGAATGCTGCAAAGCTGACTTCGCCTTTAGCTTCAGGCTAATTGAATGACTCTTTCAACAGGTTGCTGCACCAACGCGCTGGCATGATGAAGTCCGACCATTTATAAAATTTCGAAAGCTCCCTCAGAGATGAATCAGTCTCCTGCAGATTTATCTTTTAAATGGCCACTTTACAGTAACAAGCCGGTTTGAGGTTTTTTCTTTTGGGGAATGTGAATGATAAGGTTTAGGTTTCATGTTTCAATTTCCAAGAACTCACTGACGTGCGAAATCTCATTAGTGAAGCAGCAGCGACAATGCCAAACAACATGCTGGTATAATGGCAGCTGGGCTGTCATCTCGATATTGGCTGAGCTTTTACAGGAATCAGTGCAGTCACTATAATGCCATGACATCCGACATGTTGACTTCAGGGATCTGATGTCACCATCCATGTTACAAAAACCGAATTTAGCTTGAAGATAGAAACACCTCCCTCATAGCAACACCTCTTAGTTTGGTGAAAGGCGAGAAATTTCATCATTGGATGATGTCTTACGTCTGCGACATAGCACTGTGGCCGTGACAGATGCTGAAAGACAAGAAACGGATAATCGACGCAACTGCAGAAAATGTGAGTCGTTTCAAGCTAGCTAAGTGCTTTGGCATTCTAAATGCAAAAGATTCAATTGAGAAGGCAATTGAGTGCGGAGACAACACTAAACGAAGCAGTATAAAGCTCGTGAGATACTTATACGATAAGCTAGAGAGGGCATTTCTATCTTGGTTCAAACAGGTTCGAAGTCAGAACGTTCCCATTACTGGACAGCTGCTGCAAGAGAAGGCAAAACAGCTTACTAATGAGCCAGCAACGGATGGCTGGAGAAGTTTTCCAGAAGACACTCGGTCACCTTCAAGTCAGTTCAAGGCTAGGGCGATCAACATGCTGGTGATCAGCGACTGGCAGCAGGAGATTCTGAAAGCTACAATTGATGAGTTCCATCGTAATGACGTGCATAACGTAGATGAGACTAGTTTGCGACTTCTATCCAACAAAACATTGGCTTCTAAAGGTAAGCAGTAAGCACTGCTTGTCATAAGAAAATCTGCACAGCCACGTTGCTTCAAGAATGCAAGGATTCCCGCTGACCATAAAGCCAATTGCAGTCTCATCCACTGCGTGACGGCGGATCAACGTGTGAGGTGCAGACAAACGGCATCATGATCATGGAGGAGATAGCTATATCTGCAATTGAACCGGTTGAAGCTGAGCCAGAGGAGCTGGTGGAGGAGCTTGAAATTCCATCAGTTACCAATTAAGAATCCCGCCAAGCCTTGGATATTCTGAGACAATACATTGAGAGAAATGTTGATGATCCCGCAGTGTTGGTTTTGTGTGACAAGCTCGATGACGTTACTGCCAAACAACGGATGGAAGTGATGAAGCAGAAGCGCACTGAAAGCCTATTTTAAGAATCACTTAATCTGTTAAATACAAATTTTCTTTAATAAGTTCATCTCTGCTTTTTGAAAACATATTGGGAATATACCGGTAGCTTATGAATATACACTTAAATTAAATAGTATTTGGATATCAACGAGAGTAGTAAGAAAACGGCGAACACCAGATAGCGCAAGATGGCCGCCATCGCTGAGTCCCCCCCCCCTCTGGAACGACAGAGGTTGTAGTCTGTCGTGGTGTGCCGGCCAGGTTGGTTCACGTTCACAACATGTTCGCTGACTCCCCCCCCCTCTGGAACGACAGAGTGTGAGACTCGGGTGAGTTGGTCCGACCGCCTGGTTGACGTGGGCGACCGTCTAGGTTGTCGTGGATGGTGAAATGGCTGCCAGATTCGGATTCAGCGTAAAATTCTGCATCGGTAGGGTGAGTTTCAAGGCAATCGGCGAGAAAAAATTTTTCTTCAAAATTTTAACAGAGTTAAAATTTGGGACGTTTTGGTGTGTAGCGCCCAAACGAAGCATCGGATGGGAAAACGGAGGACAGATTCGGATTCAGCGTGAAATTCTGCATCGGTATGGTGAGTTTCAAGTCAATCGGAGAGAAAAAATTTTCACTGATGTCCCCCCCCCCTCTGGACAGCTTGCTTCGATTTTGGCTTCCAGTGGACGGATTTTGTCGTGCGATAGCTCGTTTGAAAGCTAAGAGTGAGACAAATTCAGTGAAAGAATCGGCTTGTTCCTATCTGTCTTCGTTTAGATGTGAGACGCCATTTAAGATTTTGGGACATTGGCGAAAAACGACAGAGTTAGAATTTGGGACGTTTTGGGCTGTAGCTTCAAAACGAAGCATCGGATTGGAAAACGGATTTCAGATTTGGAATCAGCGTGAAATTCTCTATCTGTATGGTGAGTTTCAAGTCAATCGGAGAGAAAAAAGTTTCAACATTTTTCGAAAAAACGACAGAGTTAGAATTTGGGACGTTTTGGTGTGTAGCGCCCAAACGAAGCATCGGATGAGAAAACGGAGGCCAGATTCGGAATCTACGTGAAATTTTGGGTTAGGAAGGATGTTTCCAGCGAAATCGGAGAGAAAAAATTTTCACTGACGTCCCCCCCCCCTCTGGACAGCTTGCTTCGATTTTGGCTTCCAGTGGACGGATTTTGCCGTGCGATAGCTCGTTTGAAAGCTAAGAGTGAGACAAATTCAGTGAAAGAATCGGCTTGTTCCTATCTGTCTTCGTTTAGATGTGAGACGCCATTTAAGATTTTGGGACATTGGCGAAAAACGACAAAGTTAGAATTTGGGACGTTTTGGGCTGTAGCTTCAAAACGAAGCATCGGATTGGAAAACGGATTTCAGATTTGGAATCAGCGTGAAATTCTCTATCTGTATGGTGAGTTTCAAGTCAATCGGAGAGAAAAAAGTTTCAACATTTTTCGAAAAAACGACAGAGTTAGAATTTGGGACGTTTTGGTGTGTAGCGCCCAAACGAAGCATCGGATGAGAAAACGGAGGCCAGATTCGGAATCTACGTGAAATTTTGGGTTAGGAAGGATGTTTCCAGCGAAATCGGAGAGAAAAAATTTTCACTGACGTCCCCCCCCTCTGGACAGCTTGCTTCGATTTTGGCTTCTAGTGGACGGATTTTGCCGTGCGATAGCTCGTTTGAAAGCTAAGAGTGAGACAAATTCAGTGAAAGAATCGGCTTGTTCCTATCTGTCTTCGTTTAGATGTGAGACGCCATTTAAGATTTTGGGACATTGGCGAAAAACGACAGAGTTAGAATTTGGGACGTTTTGGGCTGTAGCTTCAAAACGAAGCATCGGATTGGAAAACGGATTTCAGATTTGGAATCAGCGTGAAATTCTCTATCTGTATGGTGAGTTTCATGTCAATCGGAGAGTTTTAAAGTCAATCGGAGAGAAAAATTTTCAACATTTTTCGGAAAAAACGAGTTAGAATTTTTGCGATGGCTGCCTACTGTAGAGCCAAAACGAAGCATCGGATGGGAAAACGGAGGCCAGATTCGGATTCAGCGTCAAATTCTACATGGAAATGGTGTATTTCCAGCTCAATCGGAGCACTAGAACCGGAGATAGACGGGATTTTTAGTGTTTGGATGATGGGTGTTACGTCATCAGCTGATCGCCACACACTATATAAGCTGGGAACCGACAGAGACTTGTCATTCAGACGAGAGATTGCCAACGGTAAGTCGTCTCTCTGAGCTCCGATGATAGCTTCGGACATTCCAAATTCCAAGTTTCTGCATGAAACCGACTTAGAAAATTTCATTGCTGATATCAGCTAAGCCGTCAGACTTAGAGGTTCGCCAGGAGATGGCCTTCGTCTCCAGGCCATAAAAGACTCCAAAACTTTAAAGGCTTGTAACTTTGCTTCTACAAGTCCGTTTGACTTGATTCAAAAAAGGTTCGGTCGCCATTGACCTGCCCTAAGTGATAAACTACTTATAAAATTTCATAAGTAGTGCTAAAAAGTTGAAAATTTTAAATTCACTAGTTTTGGAGGTTTTCTGGGGTTTTCGACCCTGCTGAAGTCAATGAAAGCATTTTTAATGATGTCTGAGCCAGTCTTCTCATGCTATAAGCGGCTTTTCACTGAAAGCGAGCAAGACACGGAGAGTTTTGCTGTAATATTCCACTGACAGAGTGTTCCTTCGGGACGGCGGACGATGCCGTAGTGATACGTGTGGCAAGGGAATGCGTCATATTTGAGACCGTAACCGCTGGGACAACTCATGTCTCATGTTGGGCATTTGACACAGCTCTCAACGTAGCACTTTGAACGCCAATCGGTTGAGTCTTAGCTATCTTGTCATGGGTGGCCTCTAAACATCTCCATTGCAAAACGCTGGTGAATCAAGCACTCTACGGCTTGCTATCAAGCTGATCAAAGCAATAACTTGGGATGTTTCCTCAAGGTTTTCAAGTATGCTAAGTTCAAATCTGCTATCATGTTTCAAATTTAACTAAGTCTAAGGCAGCTTTGAGGGGTTAGATCCCAGCTACTGTTCACTACCTTTGACTCGGCGTTGCTGTTACCACTTCGGGGCAGTGACAATGATGTCTTCAGCTGTAAATAGCGGGTATCGGGAAGATCTCTCACTTCCCTAGTGATCAGTACAAGGCCTTCGGGCTGTCGACGGGATCGAGTGCCACTCACTACACTCAAATCTATCATTCCTCACTAAGTGTAAAAATCATTGTTTTCCGTTTTTCGCTTCAGAAATGCCGAAATACAATAATATGACCAGTTTCAAACTGTGTCAATGCCGGAAGGTATTCCGAGCTGACGCCTTCAAGAAGCACGCTTGTACTAACAAGAAACAGATAGGGATCGCTCGCTACTATTGCGGAGTCCACAAAGTCAGTCGCTTAAGTGAGCGGCTGGAGGATTGGCACTCACAACACAGCGAGTGTCAAACAGGCGAAGTAGGCGAAGAAGAACGGAGTTCACTCTTCGCCACTGAGCTCCGTTCTTTGGAGCTACAATCTGCCAACCAGCAAGAACGGAGTTCACTCTTCACCACTGAGGCCACTGAGCTACAATCCGCCATTGAAGCGATTGCCGCTGTATCCTCACTTAGTAGCGAGAGCTCGCTGACCAGCAGCGATAGTGAGGAGGAGGAGGAGGGAGAGCTACAGTGGCAACTTATCGAGGACGTCGACCTCGATCGCGAGACCCCTACAGCCGTAACTTCGAGTGGAATTGCAACACAATGTCGCAATTTTGTCAAGCGCCCGCCGGTGATCGCCGAACGGGATAGACTAAAGAAAGAGGCGGAGAAGTTGAAGGAGGAGGCCTTCTCATACAAGGCAAAGTATGAGGACCTAAAGAACGTGGCCGGAGAGATGAAGAAGGTGAAGGAGAGATTAAGCGAGCGGGATGGCGAGTTGGAGCAGGAGAGGCTCAAGACTCTCGAGGGGAAAGCCAGAGAAGAGGCTTTACTAGCAGAGAGGGAAAGTAGGGAGAAGGAGATACGAAGGTTGAAGGAGGAAGTGGAGAGACTCCGTGTGCAGATGGCTAAGGTGGTCGAGACGAACCACGAGCTGCACCGTTTGGCGCAGCTGGTGGATCGCGATCGAAGGTTGCGTTCCAGTCGTCTGCACATCCCTATTAGAAAGGGGAGAGTAGCAGAAACTCCTCTCTTGTACGAGCGTGGAAGAGGGGAGAAATGCTACTCTCGGGTGAAGAAAGGGGTGGAGTGTCTACACTTCACCTTCGATCATCGCGATCCGATCTCGAATTTCCTTTACGAGGAAGCGTCCGAGAAGATCTGTAAGTAAAAATGACTAAATTAAAATGTAAGATGATAACTCACTACTTCTTTCTTTACAGACATCCAAGAGAAGCGACCACCCGCCCCGTTGCCGGAGCCGCAGTCGAAACAGCAAGCCTCGAAACTCCCTACCACACACCCCGAGAACGAACCATCGGCTCTCTTAAGGGCCACCATGGGGCAAGACATGATAGAACCTCCTCGCGGTTTGCCCTGGGCAGTCTTCGGACTGGCGAATACTATCATTAAGTTGAATCTGCTATCAGTCAACTCGAACGTTGCAAATGAAGTTCGGTGTAATACTTCCTTTCGACGGGCGTTCCTGTAAAGGGCGGCGGTGAAACCCGTAGCTATGTATACCGCAAGGGACATTCGGCAATGGTCAATCTTGTTAAACCTCTCTGCGTCATGTTTGCAAGTGATTGCCTCTGTCTCAACGTAGTATGCATTCGCGCCAGGGCGACATTTAGCCAACTGTCGAAGGTTGCCTAAAACTTTCCATTGCATACGTTATGAGAACCATGAGTTCTACCTGTCTCTATCAATGAGACGAATTGATGAATGGAATGAAATGGGAGGACACTCACGCGCCACACGCAACATAACACACTTCTCTCTTTCGTAGTCTAACAAGCTCTTTACACATGGATCGCAGTCGATTGCTATCCCTGTATCAGAAGTGTAAGCTATCTTAATTTTATTTAACACTATTTCATCTACCATCATCGCCCATATGAAATGTTATAAGATTTACAAGTTAGACTAAGCGTGCTACTATTTCCAAATGAAAAAGTATACATGGTTAAATTATTCACTAAAGCCCCATTCAAGTAAGTCAGTATGAAAGCAAAGATAATACGAAATAAACATTTATTATGGCATGTATTTCAAAAGGTCTTCATCGTCAATATCGTCCCAGAGTCTGACTTCACATAGATCACAAAAACAATTGAGCTGCTTTAAACGTTCTTCTGCAGCGTCCCTCACTTTCTCAATGTACGCCCACTCCGCCACGGTTCGCGGTTGGGAGTTAGGGGTGTACCACTCCCATATTTGATGCAAGTGCGACTTGCTGGTCATCTCCATCACCCCTTCGGCATCATATTGTAAATATTTCCACCGTATGCCTGTTAGGTCGGGCAACTCCTCTTCATCATCCTCCGATAATGATAACTTTCGTATATTGTCCAGATTGTATGTCTTCTCCACCTTCGCCTTTCTTGGTGCATTTGGTGTAACGACCACCTTTGCTGATGTGCATGGAGAGGAGAACTCCAATGCGGTATTTGGTGTTGTTGGAGGACTTGTCATGTTGTCTTTGAAATGCTGACTTTGAATAATGATAACTTTAACATTTTTCTAATTCTAAAGTGTACACAAGCAGTCAATCAGAATGAACATCCAATGAATGAAGAGAATGAAAGTATATAAGCAAAGTGACATTCATGTCATTTCATTTAATCTGTGAATCATACAAGTGACGAACGCACGATCTCTCTCTTTGACTATTATTCTGTCTGATCATATTTCATTAAAATGGTAAGTTAAAGATTTCCTCTCTCATCTCCCTCAAACGTGTGACTAATAGCATCTTCCTCAATTTCAGGCATCAACTTCATCACCAACGCCCTCTCTTCTCGAGGAAAGTTTAGAGTTATTGAGTCAAGGTAGGTTGTAACACTACACTGAGGCTTGAACAGAGATGATAGAATGATTTCTCTTTCAGGTGATGCGAGTTCCAGCTCAGAACTGTCGCGATATGGCAACGAGTGGGAATGTGCTGACTGTGGGCACATCTTCACGAGGAAATGGGATCTCACCCGACACATCAAGCGAGGTGTTTGTCGACCTAAGCCGGCATCAATCTCCGAAGGTAGGGATGATTCTGTTAACGATGTCTCCTTTTCTTGCGATTTATGCATTCAGTCTTTCGAGACACGTTTTGAACTATCTTCGCACAGACTTCAACATACACACACGAACGATACCTACACCAACGGTACCTCCTCTATCCGACTCACTGAGGTGTCCATAAATAATTTAGTGAGGAACTACCAGATGGACTCCTCAGAAACCATTGCTAACTTTGAGGAATGGTTTCATCAAAATTCATCATTGATAGAAGCGCTCTTTAACAATTTAGACAATTTTAGGATGAAGGCGCTCATCTATCTTAAAATAAAGTATGTAAAAATCGACCACCATACTGGACAAATAATAGAGAGGTTAGAGTTTCACATACCCTCCTCTCCTGCAACCGAGGTTGTAGACTATGAGTCTTGGATAAATTTTCACATCCAAGGATTAAAATTAAATATTGATAAATTTAACGAGCGCGATAGCGGTCTCATTTTTGACGGCATTGAGTCCGCCTTATTTAAAATCAGTTTATTAGGAAATCATAGTGGTCGAGGCTCCTTTAAACTTCCAAAAAATTTAAAAAACAAAACAGCAGTCATCAATGTCGATTGCGAATCGCAATGTTTTAAATATGCTGTCCTCTCCATTCTCCACTATAATGACATCAATGCGAATCGAAATCGCACATATAGCTATAGGCAGTGGGAGAATGAATTAAACTTCGATGACTGTAATAGTGACGATATGAAAATTAAAGATATAGAAAAATTTGAAAAATTGAACAACATTAAAATAGTTCTCCATGTTTGGGAAAAGGGATTGAAGGGTGTGCGCTACAACTCGCGTTCGAGTTGTTATGACCATGTTGTCAACCTTTTATTAGTAAGCCAGGATGATAGTGAGGAATGGCACTACTGCGGCATTCCCATAATTTCTCGCTTATACCACCACTTAAGAAATTCTACCTCATCAGAGATTTATTACTGTGACAGATGCATTCGGAACTTTAGGAGTAAAAACAAATTTGAAATTCATTATGAGTGGTGTAAGCGAGGTAAACTGCAAATGGAACGCATGCCCAAAGATAAGGAGTTTTCATATAGAGAGAATGGCGATGAACTAAGTCCTCTTCGTGTCATCTATGCTGACATCGAATGTTATATCGATGATAACATCCATCGACCAGCAGCCATTTCCTGCTATGAAGTATGGCATGACCATTTCCAAAATAGAAAAAATAAAATGCACGTCTGGCAAGGTGAGGATTGTATTTACCAATTCCTACAATTCCTCGAACAGGCTGTAAAATTTCAACAAAAGTATGTTGGTGAACTCTATCGCAGATCATTGCATATGACAGCAGATGATCAAGCAAAATTTGATAGTTGCAACGTTTGCCCCAAATGTAGGAAAACATTTGACGATGATAAGATTAAGAAAGTGCGCGACCATGATCACATCACTGGTAAATTTAGAAACGCACTCTGTTCAAAATGTAATTTTTCGCTGAGGATGAAGCGGCGTACATTACCCGTCATTTTCCATAATTTCAAGGGCTACGACAGCCATATGATAATAAAAGGAGGTTTAGGTCAAATGAAAGAGTGGAAGCTTGATGTAATAGCACAAACGAGAGAGAAGTTTATGGCCATGACAGCAAAAGTGCCTGTCGATAAAACTAAAGAAAATAAGACGGTCTATTTTGATATAAAATTTTTAGATTCCTACCAATTTATGACTGCATCACTGGCCTCTCTCGTGCAAAATCTAAAGTCTCTTCCACTAACACAAAATCTTAAGAAACAATATCCAAATCTAACCGATGAAGTCATCACACGGAAAGGAGTCTTTCCATATGCATATTTTGATGCAATTAGTAAACTCGGCGAGACTTCTCTTCCGCCCATAGATAAATTTAAAAATGATTTGACCGGCGCAGAATGTAAGACCGAAGATTATGATCATGCACAAGATGCATGGATAAAATTTGACTGCCATACATTTGGTGAATATATGATTGCCTACTTAAGTTAGATGTATTTTTGCTGGCTGATGTATTTCAGGAGTTTCGACGAGTGGCATTAGAAGAAGATAAGTTAGATCCCGTCCACTTTGTCAGTCTGCCAGCCATGTCATTTAAGTCTGCTTTTAAAATGACTGGTGAGACCATTCATCTCTTACAAGATCCAGAGATGTATAATTTATTTGAGTGAGGAATTCGCGGTGGTCTCACATTTGTAAATAAACATAGGTTAAAATCAAAAATAGTATGCAATGACCAGACTCATCTGAAGTATTATGACCAAAATAATTTGTATGGTAGTTCATTATCCAAACCGCTACCTCACTCTGAGTTTAGCTGGTTAGATGATAGTGAAATTCAACATTTCTCCAACCCTTCCAACATACTAGCAATTCCAGATGAAGGTGATTGGGGATATTATTTTGAGATAGATCTAATCTATCCAAATAATATTAAACATAAAACCGTAGATTTTCCACTCGCACCTAAATCTGGTGAAGTGAGTAAAGATATGTTTTCCGACTTTATGAAACAATTTCATAAAGATTTAGAATCATGTGGACAACCCAAGTATAAGCCTTGCCGCAAACTTTTACTCACTCAATATGATAAGGAAAACTATCTAGTCCACTTTAGCATCTTAAAATTTTATTTAGAAATGGGCATGATTTTAAAAAGAGTTCACCGCATTATTAAATTTAGACAGAAAGCCTTCCTCAAACCCTACATAGATAGTAACAGTCAGAAAACGTGCACTAGCCCAAAATAATTTTGAAAAAGATTTTTATAAATATAAGAACAACAGTCTATTTGGTAAGACGATGGAGGATGTTAGAAAGCGCGTAAAACTACAAACTAGTTAATGATGATCAAAAGTATCACAAATTGACCTCATCACCTCTATTCATCGATAGAGACATAATCGATGAGGATCTTGTAGGTATTAAAATGATAAAATCTGAAGTTGAGTTGTGCAAACCCATCTATATTGGTCAAGCTGTTCTAGATTACTCCAAGCTTGAAATGTATCAACTCTTCTATAAAAATACTAAAACCGTGTCCTCTCGTAAAAGAGGTTCGTTTTTTGGGTGGTGACACAGATAGTTTCTTTTTAGGTATTACCACTCAAAAAGATTTAAATTTTAATGAAGTAGGAAAATCTTTAGAAAGATATTTTGATACATCAAATTATCCTGCTAATCATCCACTATACTCCATCAAAAATAAGGCAAAACTTGGCTGCTTTAAGGATGAGACAGCAGGGAAGGAGATAGCTGAAATGATTCTCCTCCGCCCTAAAATGTATTCTATGAAATTAAAGGATAGTGATGATAGCATTAAGCGCGCTAAAGGCATATCAAGATCATTGGTCTCTAACATGAAACATAAGAATTTCAGGAAAGCCTATAGAAATAAAAATATAACGTTTGTCAATATGACAATCTTAAAATCTAAATCGCATGAGATCAAAACTCATACTTTTAGGAAACGGGCGCTTTCAGTATGGGAGGATAAGAGGTGCTGGCTAGAACACAACATATCTCTTCCACATGGACATCCTGACACAAACATACCACCACCCAAAAGAATTAAACTCACACTACCACATTCAGGGGACGTCTTAGCATAATCATCCTTAACTTAGTATTTTGATGTTGATTTCTGTAGATAAACATTGTTGTTTTATGTATCGCATGAGATTGTTTTTTCCTTGTGAATATGTGTCCACATCTGTACATTCCCCATGTGATGACTTT
>CAJQUW010014700.1:0-70420 GCA_907163375.1 Prostheceraeus crozeri | reverse complement strand
GTGGAAAGGGGCTTGTCTGTTCTACTGATGTGATTCAAATCCATAAAAAGTAACCCCCCCCCCCATTCACTCAAATATAGAAGAAGTTCGACTACAGTCCATTTGAACATTTTATGTTGTCCAATGCGTCAAAATAAAGCGTAAGCCATAAGAGAAACATCCAAACAAGTTCTTGTGTCGGATGTGAAAGTTTGATTCTGTGCTCACTAAGGAAGTGAGTTCTGATACCTCTGATTTCATGATAGTAGTGACCGTTCACGCTTTCAGAATTGATGTTTTCTTTGAAAGTGATGTAGCCACAAATGTAATAAAGCGCCGATTTTTCCGAATACGTTTTAGAAGGTGAACAGAATCATGCAGCAGAACTAGCTCATAATTAGGATTGTAAGGGATTTCTCCACAATCCATGAAATGTTGCTATGTGCATTGTCAAGCATTTTTTGATAGCACTTGCGATATGTTGTAGCAATTATCTTGGGGGGGGGACACCAGAGGCCATCACTCTTCACACACATTCACTTTACGATACCCCAACTGCAAGAATTAGCTGTTGATACAAAAACTCCCCTGTTAAGGTAAAAATGGGTATGAGACGAAGGAGAAAACACTCTCGAGACATCATTGGCTTCAACATAATGGCTAAAATTGGGAATAATAATACTATAAATGCTAATGGTACTATGTAACCCTTTACTACCTGCCACATAGCTCCTTCTCTTCTCTTGCCATAGTTTGCACATTTTGTACATCTTTTTTTATATATCTCTTGATGTGAATTTCTAATTTTATTCTGTGAATCTTTCACTAACTGCCTGATGATGCCTACGGATAGTAGGAGAAATATATTGCAGTAATGAGCAATTTTTTGATAGATTCTAACAATAATCTACTTGGCTCTTTCCAATATATAATAAATAATGGCTAAAATAGTTCGTGCATTCTTCTCGCTGTCGTCAGCAGCCTTGCGATTAAATGTTCCACCGCAAAAACGAACTTAACGATCGATGTGAATTTCATCGAATAGCAAGGATCAAAATCTCTGCACTCAACCTTCCCCCAAACCCCAGTGCATTTCTGAAAACTGCTCTCACGGTAGATAGGGTTGTTCTCACCCGAGTTGTCTCTGTTCAGTTTATAGAAAGATCATTTTCTGAATGATTGAATGCGTTGAAAGTAAGACGAGAAAATCTTTCCAAGGTGGTCTTTCCTTTCGAACGCCTCCAGTCGTCAGGAATGTGATTGCGGGGACTCAATAGACAACGTTGGATCATTTGTTCGTCGAGCGGTATGAGCGTAGTGCTTACAGTTTGGCGGAATGTCGATGGCCCAAAATCAGGATGAAATAAAAATAGTGGATCAAATGGTAGTGAGATCCATGATTGCGTGAGATTTTTTTGATTTTAAGAAGTTTGCATCAGGCCAATGGCCGTGGCCAGTGTTTTGAACAGATGCCAGATATGGGCGAGTCGAGTCACATAGTCACAACAATAACAATGTGTGCTTTTGCAAAGAAGGGAATTCAGCCACTTTCTGCTGTTCATCATGGTCTTTTGGGAGAAGGAGTAGTTTTGGGAGAGGAGTGAGACTGTTTGAATGTTTGAGGTTCGCTGTCGTAGTTGCCTTTGCAGAATGGAATGCAACATTTTCGAGGCATAATTAGTATTATCAAACTCCCTTCCTATCTCCACTACTCCTTCCTACTCCCTCTATATTCCATATGATGAACTATGCGTTCTACATTTTCTAATGTTAGAACGGAATTTCTATGAATCAAAATACATGTAATCCACTGGGCTCAATTTGCTACATTTTTTACCCTACAATGACCCAATTGCAAGTAAGCTTAGATGATATCTTGGGTATAGATAATATAGGCTACACCTCATGCTAATGCCCAGTTAAATATCGGATTACACTTGAATTCAAATGAAGGAACTGCACTTAGATGTAGAGAATAGTACTTTCTATGGTATTGTTAAGTTCTATGGAATGCATGACAGCAAAATTGGGGATAGCATCTTCTAGGGACTTTGGATGCCCATTGGAATAGCCAATCCCCACGTTTGTGTTCAAGATGATTGTTATATCGGTCATTGAGTCCATAGAGTTAATTGACAATTTGATCGTTATAATAATAGTGATTTATACTCCATTGTATAACATAGAAAGATTGTAGCACTCGGGCTTCGCCTCGTGCTACATTTTCTGTGGGTAGTACAGATGTCCGGTAGTTATATCACTATAATGAAGCTCGTTACTCGAAGAATGATAATCAAGTTACTGGACAGAATTCATCAAATATCATTGGAGAGTATGGACAAGAATTACAAATTATCATTGGAGATTGTATAAATAGGACGTAAATTTCTATAGTATTTAAGAATCAGCCTGTACAGGTAATATTTCTAGATTCGAGAATCAGGCCTCCACAACATTTTCACACTTTCCTAGTTCATTGTTCCTGAGCTATCATAGTTAATTTAGAAAATGCCGAAAAAAAGTATGCATTCTAACAGATAATGCATAGAATTTCTTCGGTCAGTATTTGTAATATAAACTCGAGCATTAGGCTCTCGGCATAGAAGTAGATATTGAAGTTAGTATCATATTCACTCGAAGTGTCAGTTTCAAGAAATGTTGAGAGGGAAAATATAACACGATAAGCTTTACTGATCGGGATTGCCTTGTCAATGCAATTATGACAACAGGATGGTTAAATTTAGCAATTATCTGGTATTTAAAGCCCCAATCAGCGAGGAATGTGAATTGTGTATATTAGAAAAACTGGTCGGATCGAGGCCAAACAAAAAGGCGGCTCTAGAATGTCAAAGATGACGACGAAATGATGGCGGTTGTACAAGAGTTTCATTGAACAGAAGCCAACAGCAACCTGAATGAAATGATTGCATTTATTGATGACAGCGCTACCTCAAAAGCCAACATTTTCACATCATTATACAAGTGCTCGTCTTGGATGGTTTATTTTAACACTAAAAATACTCAGAGATCTCAGAAGGCGAAGTATGGAATACTCAGAAAGAAAGGAAAGGCGGAGTATGCAGAGTGGTGCTTCGGGTTGAAGGAGCTTTCAGTCAAGAAAATTCTCGTTGATGAATTTGGCTTCAACGTAAGGACATCAAGATCGAAAGGGAGATCTCTGTCTGGTGAACTGCTTGTGCGTTTTGGTGGAAAGACAAAGTGTCAAAATCTAACTCTTTGTTTTAGCTATCAGCCCGAATTTGGGCCTGGTTCACCATCTTCAACTCGTGGAGAGGTATGAGAAATGACACGTTTGCTGATTTCTTGTCGGAAGTCGCTGAGTTGATTGAAGTCACTGATGATCAATCATTTTCGGACAATGCTCAATGTATGGGAGAAAGTTAATCATTTGGGTTGATCTGCAGTTATTCGAAAGTTGACATGTAATGCTCCATTTCTGAACGCTTGTGAAATGGCAGGGATCCTGCCTTTAAAGTGAAGCTTCAAAGACGGCTGTCGGATCCCGTGATTCACGTGAGCTTCATGACTGATAAAAAATGAAGGACTTCACAATCGTCGGATGAGGAATCCATTGAGCGTGTGAAGTTCTTTCTTGCCTCCATGTCATAACAACTTCCAAGTGCCACACTTTCAAACAAACATTTTTGAAATATCATTCCTAAGTGTCTTCGTGGGGGTAGAACATTTTTGATTAGTTATTTAACATTGCATATAAAAAAGTTGTTTTTTTTAATTTGGGTTGTCTTATGATAGTTTGAAAACTTGAAAACTCTAAGGGAGAGCACTATCAAGTATTATCAAAGGTATCTAAAGAAAAATAAATTGATCTTACTTATAACGAAATCAAACTTTTACTTTTCTTACCAGAGAAATTTCTGCAAACTAAATTGAATTTATTATATCCAAATAGAAATAGATTTACCTATATTTCTCTAGAACTTTATTTTTTTTTAGTGATCTAACTACGACTTCCACAGAAAATGTAAGGTAGCACGAGGCGAAGCCGACATGCTTCTATCTTTCTATGGTAGTAAGATGGAGTAGTTTTATCACTTTTATCAAACGATCAAGAAAGGTCATATGAACTTATGTACGAGTTGACGATTAGACAATCTGCCCGTAAGAAACAAACGTGGTTGGCTTGCCTTGGCATCCAAAGTCTAGGTAGATAGCCTATCCAATATGATCCATGCATTTCCATAGAAATTAACAATACCATAGAAAGTACTATTATCTACTTCTATGTGCATTTCCTTCATTTGAATTTCAAGTGAACCGATATTTAACTGGCATTTGCATGAGGTGTAGCCTTATTATCTATACCCAAGATATCATCTAAGCTTACTTGCAATTTGGGTGCATTGTAGGGTAAAAAAATGTAGCACGGTAGCCCATTGGATTACATGTATTTTGATTCATAGAAATTCCGTTCTACATTAGAAAATGTAGAACGCATAGTTCAACATAGTGGAGATAGGAAGGGAGTTTGATAATATTTGTCATAATAACCTCGAGCATTCGGCTCTCGGCATAGAAGTAGATAATTTCTATGGCATATATATTCTCTATATACAAGGTGTTTCAAAAGTAGGCTAACAGTAGAAATTGGCCTTGAAAAGCTATGTCTTAATGCTATAGATTAATAAGCTATGTCATAATAATCTTTTTCACGATGCCACAGATAGCTAATATGCCTTGTATTCGTAAGGGGCAAAAATTCAATACTCTTTGACATCGCGTAAATCATATTAAAATATCTCATGATCTCCAGTGTTTTCATGCCTACATATTTCACTACAACCCAATTTGAATCTATACCGATCATGAGAAGTCGAATAACTATCCAACATCTATCAAAAAAAAATATTAGGAAACCATGTAAACAAGATAGTAGTTGTTTCAGTGTTACTGCGGAGAAGGAAGAACAGCTGACATTCGAATGTCCTCCGCGCCCCTCAGCCTGGTGCACGAAGACGCTGTCGTCAACACAAGACAGGGAGGCGAAGAAGGAAGAACAGCTGACATCCAAATGTCCTTCATCTTTGTTAATTCCAGCCTCCTCTTAGACCATCGTCAGAAGCTTCTGACGATGGCCTAGAGGAGGCTGAAATTAATAAAGGTATTAACATTAAAACAACTACCATTTTGTTTGCTTGGTTTCCTAACAAAAAAATGAACAAATGAATAACCAAGGCCTATTCAACATATCAAAAAATTAATCAACTTAAAGTTGCAAAATTCACGAACGCAAATGCTCAAAATGTCCACCATGGACATCGGCACATTCTTGTAGTCTTTCGGCCACACTGTGGCACACAGTTCTGCATAAGTTCCTGTCATCACTGATCTCTTGACAGGCATCTGTGATGTAGGAGCGGAGTTGAGAAAGTGTGTGAGGTTTTCGTCCGTACACTTTCTCCTTTACAACGCCCCAAAAGAAAAAGTCCATCGGAGTTAGATCGGGAGAGCGAGGAGGCCAAAGGATGCTACCACATCTCCCGATCCACTTTCCTGGAAAAGTGTCATTCAGATAGCTTCTGATACTCACTGCAAAATGCGCTGGTGCACCATCCTGCTGAAAGTACAGCTCATTGAAGTTGTTCAATGACTGCATCTCAGGAATCGCAAAGGATTGGAGCATTTGAAGGTACACCTCAGCCGTCACAGTTCTTTCAAAAAATACTGGCCCAATCACACCGTTGCTTGACATACCGGCCCAGACGGTTAAGCCAGACTGGTTCAGCTCATTTGTTGATACCATGTGCGGATTTTCAGGGAACCAGGAGACACAGTTATGTCTATTTACGTGACCTGATAGTTTGAAACTGGCTTCGTCAGACCAAACTATCTTGTCAAGCAAATCTGGGTTCTCCCGAATTTCCGACAACATGAGCACAGCAAACTGCAAGCGTCGTTCAGCATCATCCGGTAGAAGGTGCTGCAACAGTCTGGGTCGGTATGGTTTCAACTCAACTTTCCTCATCAGTCTCCAAGTAGAGCTTAGAGAAATGTCCAACTCCAATGAGGCTCTTCTTGTTGACTTCTTCGGACTTTGAACAAATGTTTGGGCCACTAGCTCCTCGTTTGATGTTATTGAAACTGATCGAGGGCGTCCTGACTTCGGTGCATTCTCTACCGAACCGGTCTTTTCAAATTTATCTCGAATGCGATAAATAGCAAATCTTGATGGAGGATTGCTGTGAAAGGCATCTCTCCATTCCATTCGCACCTTTTCAGCATTCTTGTTTTTCCAAAAGGATTTCAAAATCCATTTTCTCTGATCATCTTTTAGATGACCTGACATGACAGAAGCAGCAAATTCAAAAAAGCTTCAAGCTTGCTTAATTCACTTCAAGTCAAACTAACAGTGTTTGATTCAAATCAAATTAATTGAACATATCCATGTACGTAATGTCAGATTGGTACTATATCTTGTCCATGATAGATTTCAAAATTCCTTTGCCAATGGAATGCTACTGCATAGACTTCTAAATGATAGTAGTAGCAATTACTTCGAAGTCTATGGCTCATGTTGGACTGATCATGGATATCCATCGACTGATTCAGGTGTAAATCGCCAATAGAACGGTCAACATAGATTTCCTAGGGCAAAATCAACTGTTAGCCTACTTTTGAAACACCTTGTATATAATTCCTCTATAGAAGTAGGACTTTCTATGGTATTGTTAATTTCTATGGCTCTCGGTAATTATAGCAATAATGACCTCAAATCTATGCATTATCTATTACATATCTCTTGAATCTACTAGATTATAGGCTTGAATCAGGGACATCTATGATTAATATTAGATATCTAAGGGACGTTCATCTCCCATACCATGTACTGGACTGGAGGCCAGTGACTTTGGTAGATTTGATTAATGACGGTAATGGGCATCTGGATAACACCATGGAAAAAGGTGGCAAGCAATTCATTTCATTATTGTAAAATACATCAGAATCCAGCTAAATGTATTGGTGTACATACTAATTAATACGCCCGGCCCAATCTTGAAGAGAAATTGTCGAAAGAATCTGTACACTGTACAAGTACATTATTCGCATACAAGCATCGATGGTCGATTTCAAATAAATTGTGACTTTCTATATTCATTGATTTTCCTATTGCCTTATCTAAAACGTCTTCCTGTATATACTGGTGGACTTTATTCGAGAATTCAAGAGCAATGAAGCGAATAACGTGTGTGATTTATTTCGGCCTTGAATCACTCAACTTTCATTAAACGAAAATTGATGGCTATTTTTATCACAGTGATGCGCGAATGTTTTCATCTTCACCGACGAAATTTTTACGGATTTCGTGATCAACTTATCGACAAATCCTTATTAATGCTGTTCCTGAATTGCCCAATATGGTAGGACCTTAAAATCGTGGAGAGTCATCAATCACCACCGCTTGGTTCGCTTTTTTATTCAATATGATCTTCGCAATGAACCACTGACATCACAATCACATCCTATTTGTTCGTCGGAGTTTTGAATATAATTTGAAGGCGTCACAGGTGATGCTCTATAATCACGAGGTATCTAATAAGAGATAAAAATGTATTGACATCGGCAACCACTCATTATGAGGAAGCACACTTGGAAAGACAGCACTTTTCCACCAAAATCTTGATAAAAGATCTTCCGAAGGAATGGATATTCATACGATTCTTGCTTAACTTTTAGCATTTTCATTAGTTATAGCAATCAAATTATCAATTTTTGACGTTTCAATTTGTTTTATGTTCGTCTCTGATTACATCATCGGTTGATTTTCTTAAGATTTTAATCATGTCTTTTACTTGTATAGCAATGAATCAGGCATGGAAATATTGCTCCAATGATTGTAGTAGCAAGTAAAATCATCACTGATCAGTTATCATTTAGTCCATGACTCCTTCGAGTAAAGAAAATAGATAATCAAAAATTGTCCAGAAAGATGTCACAATTCTCCAAAAAAGCACTGCTGAATCGATTTTCGCAAGCAAATCTTTTGCCAATCAAAAGCCTGTTAATTGCACAAAAAAATAAACATGTATAAAATGTACAGAATCCACACCAATAGCCATTTATGCTGCATGCCGTGGGTGAACAATTTCAATTACTGGCAGTTGATATTGTAGGTTTTATCCAGATGTGCACAAACAACCGTCATCAATCAAATCTACCAGTCACTGGCCTCCAGTCCAGTACATGGTATGGGAGTTGAACGTCCCTTAGATATCTAATATTAATCATAGATGTCCCTGGTTTGAGCAAAGACTATGTAATATTCAAAGACTAAAAACTCTCCTATTTCTGTATGTTAAGCTTTTGGAAACAACTTATTGGTCCTCATCGAAGATATCGGATAATTTTAACACATTAGAAGATAGGAGCTACCATGGATATTTTTGTACTCGTCACAGATATGCATAGTTTCCAAATTTTCTACGAGTTTACAGTCTTTACATCTTCCACTGTCTTTGGGTTTGAATGTTCTCAATTTTATTCAAAGATTTTTTACTGTAGAAGTATATGATTTCAGATTTTGTATTTTATAGTCAGTCCATGTTTTCACTTGAATAAGAGTGGACGAAATGCATTGTGCAAGAATTAGTTTTTAATTTTATCAAAATGAATTTAGTGGCTTTATTTATAAATTCACAAGTAGGCTAATACAAAAATTTTGCATGCTTGTTTGTCTTTCAGTGCGCAAGTATGGAATCAAAATTACTTTTGTCGACCGACTGAAACTAAAACATGATGCTCGGAAAATGGCACTTATACTTTATTGGTCTTCCAATGTTTATGTAAATTCAAAGCGTGTCCATTGTTTCGTTTGCTAACTCTGTATTTCAGGGGTGTACCATGGCAATAGTTGGTCCCAGCCTTCCGTATCTTGGGCTAAATGTTGGTGAAACTTTAGGTGTTGTTAGCTTTGTATACACAGCACGCTCAGTTGGCTTTGTTGTGGCCTCTGTCTGCACTTCTATGATATTCCGAAGACTGAAAGAGGGATGGAAGAAAATGATTTGGATCGCCAGTGGACTTTCAGTAATGGCCATAAGCATAATGACTATTCCTTTTATGAACAACGTTGTGATGCTTTTTGGATCATTGCTTCTCTACGGAGCAGGATCTGGCGTATCTGATACAGGTGAGATTTAAGATTTTTTAAACAAATCAATATCATGTTCCATGTTTGATTATAATTAACTACTTTAAAGAGGCATGCTATTTCACTTTAAATTATCTAATGTTGCAACTACTGATATGCTAAAATATTCTGATCTCTAGAAATCAATCCTTTTCTTCCATTTCTGCCTCTAACGTCGTAAATGTCATTAATTGCTGCCAATTAAGCCGATGGGCTGAATTCGTAAATGATTTATGATGTGCTTTCCTTACATTTTTTAATGGTATGGCAGCAATAATCAAGTCCTTTCTTGGATCGTAGTCTACGAAATTATCGTGAAAAGATATAGGTCCTATAGAGCATGACTGCATAGAGCTTGGCAAAAAACAATGTATGAACTACATGCGAATTCCGGAGGCATGTTGGCTAACAACAAGAGATAATCCATCATTAAAAATAAGTGTTTCTTTTAGATATAGAATGAAATAGCAAGATTGGCTTAGCACGAGCGCCTTAAGAAATGCTTCAAAAAAATTATGATTAAGGAAACTATTAATTATGAGAAAGTTTGACAATAATAGAGTTACAAAAAATTCTTGCATTCTTGTATGTAATTTTATATTAGTTCAGGTTTGACAATAAGCTAAAACATGTGTAAACTGAGCTTCTGTGTGTTTTGAAAAAATGGCTTTTGATGATTGATTCTTTGCAGATATTCCTGCAAATGCAGGTACATTGCACGCATGCAATTGTGCGCTAATGTACATGCAAAAGAAAATTGTCTATAATGAGAAAACAAGTAATTATTTATCTCGTTTCTATATTATTGCAGAAATATTGCAGGATACGTCTTTGTAAGTCAAATACAGGGGTTGACAAAAATTGCATTTTTTCGCGATCTACATTTTTGATCGTGACTATGTGTCTGTCTATCTACATGTGCAGCATATTATGCTCGATAGAACTTTCTTTTCGTGTCAATCGCCCTTCGATAAACTTTTTGATGTTTCCTTCAATTCTTCTCACTTTGTTAGTGTCCCAAACGATAGTGAGCAATTGATGAAACCGTGTTGCCGAGTAGCCATTTTGAGCTCTTCTGATAGAAATAGCCGTCACAGTGCTGAAACACCATGACTACATAAATATATTTCGGGATGAGATCAGCAACACCCGATGTTGCTATTTCGACCGTGAAACGGCAAAGCAACGCAAGTATTTTAAAATACGTTGTTTTGCCTCAACATGCTGACATGGATAATTCAAGATTCGTGTATTCGTTTGATATCAGTTTTTCATTTTAAATATGAAAAATGATGCTTGCATGCCATAAGCTACATGCCGATATGAGGCAATTTGATATTTGAGATCAAAGGAAATACCTCTTTTGGTGAAGCATCTAAACAACGCATTTCAAAACAACGTTACAAATTGTCCGATATTAATTTGACTTCTGTAAAGGCAGAGCAACGTATTTGAAAATACTTTAAATTTCTGTGATATTAAGTTTAGCTCATAGATCTCAAATTGAAAACGTATTCCGAAATATACCGGTACGTTGTTTTGGTGTTTCATAACTCTTGAACTGAAAAACGTATTTTGAAATACTCTGTTTTTAGCTTAGAAGCGTCAGATTGCTTCTGCTGTGGTTTTCTCAAAACAGCTATTTTCGAAATACGTTGTTTTGCCTTTTCACGTTTTCGTGGTCATAACCTTGAGACACATATCCGCATATCTTCTGTAAAAGTTAAAGTTTAGTAAAGTGCAGTTTTTTGTCGACCCCCATAAAAAGTATTTTTCTACGCTATAGCTAGGAATCGAAGAAAAAGACGGATTTCAAAGATAATCATAAAAATATTGATTGTCAACACGTATTCTGTGGTGCTTCAAAATGGCTCGATCCGACAGTAAGCAGTACAAAACAAAACAATGAATGTGCCTCCAATTTTTCAAATTATTTTCGATGAAATCGCATATTTCACACGATAGTAATTGATGAGTAGGCCGATTTCTAATTTGTTTGGAACTTCAATAAGAAGAGCATGCACGGTTCATGTGTTTGTGTCAAACCTCCTTTTTGAGTTGTGACGCTCACATCGATTTAGTACTAACTTGAAAACGGCATGAAAGAAAATTTTTCATACGCAATGTGGGAGATAAGTCGAAAAAAATAAGTTGTGAACATTTTTTCTTGTCCTAGATTTGAAACTGTTGTGTGTGAAAAAAACATGCACAGAGAGAAAATATTCGTACAAGTAGGATACATCGATGCAAAAATGAATTTGAATGACATGTTTCGTTTCAGCGGATAACAGTCTTGTGATATATCTTCTTGGACCGGTGAAATCGCGTCCCATACTTCAGCTGCTACATTTTTGTATCGCAATTGGTGCATTTCTCTCACCGTTCGTAGTCCGCCCATTTTTAATACAAATTAGATTATCGAATTCCACTCAGAGTGTCTGTTCATCTAAGGATGCAACTTCAAATTTTACTGACAATCCAGTAATTACAAGAACACCTGCAACACTTGAACATTTGGTGGAATCTCCTCTTGTATGGCCATACGTTATAGTTTGTGGCATGTGCTTGTTCGTTTCATTTTTGTTCGTGATTATGGCAATTCAGCGCCCAGATTTATCTGCATTCAAGGACTCCTCGAATTCCTCAGATGACAAAAATTCAAGATCTGCCTCCAATCAGCACAGGTCTTATTCCAAAGGAAGAGCTTTTGTAGGAGTTTTAGCAGCAATAATGGTGCTGTTCTACTTTTTTCATTGCGGAGCTGAAAACATATTTTGGAGTCATCTCTATGCTTTTGGTGTCTGCAGTGCTTTACAAATGTCAGCAGGTGATGCTGCATTGTTGAATATGGCATTTTTTGGAGGATTTCTTGCTGGAAGAGGATCAGGAATTGTAATATCCAAACTACTACGTCCTATTTTCATTATAATTGGTTCTTCTACTGGATGTCTACTGCTGACGAGTAAGTATTTGCTGATCAACAGCAGAGAATATAACTATCGACAGATTTTCGTGGATGCAGATGCTACGAATCATCGAATCAGGAGGTGTGGGGTTCTGATATAATGTATATCAACAAACACAGCGAAAGTAATCAATAAGGAGGCAATAACGGCAATAACTAGAGCTTTGCTGCACAGACATCACAGCTCTAAGTAACTAAATATATTTCTGCTTTGTCTGAACCCGACACTCAAAGCTTAGTATGATGCTAAAGATGACTCTAAAAGCATCGATCTGTCTGTAATTGATCAGCAGGGCTATCCATGGAACAACTTCGCAAGCTCATGTGGTGTCGACGAAAAATTAAGCTTCGTCCCATGGAGACATCATGCTTGGGATTCCATGCTTCAGTTATTAAATTCAGAGAAAACGATTCATGTTTAAGCCATTATTATTTCTTGGAGGAAGAATCTCTTTCATATATTTGGAAGAAGAAATGAATGTGAAAGCATGTCATACCAAAATAAAATGATGTATCATTTCTTTAACAAAAATTATCAAGTCAAATGAATACGTACAATAATTATGACGATGCTAAAGACTATGATCTAGAATTTTTGCTATATTTATTTGCTTCTTATGAACGAGGCTCTGAAAATAAAAAGTCTACCTTATCTAATCAACTTTACAAAATTCAGCATTAACACAATGTGTTTTTTATAATATTGTTTGACAATGATTATGCTGTTATCTTCCTGTCATTATAGGTTTGTGCTTTCATATTTTTACATGCTTTGTTTACGTATGGTATTGTTTAGGGATGTATCGGAGCAGATGGCATATTTTTTGAGCTGCGGCTTCTACTCCGGGATCACTGAAATTCTGAAGCTCCAGCTTAGGGTAAATCAATTATGAAAGCTGTGAAAGATCGAGTGCGGAAATTTCTAAGTCGCTCAGACAAAGCCCAACCCGACCCAGGCCCGCAGCTTCGGAAATGTTTAGGCCCGGCTCGCTCATCTCGAGCTGCTCGGCCCGCAATTAAATAGAATCTTATCGTATACTATGATTAGTTAGAAATAGTCTTTTATTAGTAGCCACACCCAAAGAATAGGATTACTCATTCGCCTGACTTTCAGATGAGTCGAACATCAACAAGCTGGAGTTTGACAAGGAGATATTTGTCTCCCTCTGTCTCACACGATTGGTCAAGGTCAAGGAAGCGCAGTTCAGCAGAATTTGAGAACACACGTTAACTTCAACTGTCTACTTTATAACGCAGCATCAAAAACATTCGTCAAATCGAAATATTTGTTTCATGCTGGTCACACGAACTCAATTTGTTCCAAGAATTTTCAGTTTCTAAATTCGCTCCTCATACTTTCACGATATCAATTTTAGCAACCGTGCACGCCTGAAGTGATGTAAATGTCCTGATTTGTCCGAGTTCACACTTGAATTTATACTACATACTCAATAAAAAATGCTTTTCTGACCCTTCGCCACTAGTTCTGGCTATGACCATCAGTATTGAGAAAACCAGCCATTATTTAATGGATCGTGGCAAGTTGGCTAAATGAAAGTGATGAATCTTCAGGCCCAGTCCGGCACGTGGGCTACCCGGCCCGCTTACAAGTTTGTCTACATCTGAAGGATTTGTCGAATGAGTGAATCTTTAAAAAGGATTCCGAATACAGAAGAGAATTTCACATGCATACTACTTATCATCATTGATGGAAGACAGTATTTGCATAACAAACCTTTCATTAAAGGTGAAAATAAGAAGCAATAGTATAATGCATGCAGATTGGTGCATACGGTTGGTAGATGTTTAGCTGACACCTTGCCCTACAAATGCAACGAACAACGCAGAGAAACGCAGATGAATAAAATAAAACACGCTACGTGCCTGGATGGGTATGAGTAGATACAATTTCCAATGCGGGAACGTGCACAAAGTGGTCTACTCCCGAATATCTATTGCAAAATCTCATTGATTTCGCAACATTATCAAAATTGGTTGGAAAACATTTGCATGTGGACATGTTATGAAAGACATCCTTTTTTAGCAGCGAAATACGCCTATACCAATTCAAAGTTATTCTTCGCTAGTAGTAGGCTAAGTAAAACTCCACTTCTGGATAGCGCAAGATGGCCGTCGTCGCTGACGCCCCCCCCCCTCCTGTCCGTCGAGTCGGTCGTGGTGTGCCGCCGTGTTGCTTCGAGTCTGACGTCCCCCCTGGAACGACAGAGGTTGTGGTCTGTCGTGGTGTGCCGGCCAGGTTGGTCCACGTTCATAAAATGTTCGCTGACGTCCCCCACCCTCGAAAAACGACAGTGTGAGACTCGGGTGAGTTGGCCTCGGGTTGACGTGGGCGACCGCCTAGGTTGACGTGGGCGGCCGTCTAGGTTGACGTGGGCGACCGTCTAGGTTGTCGTGGTGGAATGGTGCAACGGACTTTAGATTCGTGATCAGCGTAAAATTCTGCATCGGTATGGTGAATTTGAAAGCAATCGGCGAGAAAAAATGTTTCTTCAAAATTTTGACAGAGTTAGAATGTTGGACGTTTTGGGCTGTAGCGCCAAAACGAAGCATCGGATGGGAAAACGGAGGCCAGATTCGGATTCAGCGTGAAATTCTGCATCGGTATGGTGAATTTGAACGCAATCGGAGAGAAAAAGTTTCGCTGACGTCCCCCCCCCCTCGGCACCGAACTTCCAACTTTGCTTCTAGTGGACGGATTTTGTCGTGCAATAGCTCGTTTGAAAGCTAAGAGTGAGACAAATTCAGTGAAAGAAACGGATTGTTCATATCTGTTTTCGTTTAGATGTGAGACGCCATTTAAGATTTTAGGTTGGAGCTCACCTGAAAAAATCCTAAGTGTCAGAGTGACTTTGTATGGACAAAATTTTGAAAATTTTCGAAAGTGTGGCATTTCGACCTGGGACCTTCACCAAAACATTTTTCATCAAATTTCACTGACCCCCCCCCCCGACAGCGATCTTCTAACTTTGGTTCTAGTTGACGGATTTTGTCTTACAGCTACTCGTTTGAAAGAGGAGAAAAAACTGCTCAATGACATTTTTTGTCGCGAGTCAATCGGACCAGCCGTTCAAAAGTTAGAGCTGTTACAAGATTTTAGGTCGGAGCTCACCTGAAAAAATCCTAAGTGTCAGAGTGACTTTGTATGGACAAAATTTTGAAAATTTTCCAAAGTGTGGCATTTCGACCTGGGACCTTCACCAAAACATTTTTCATCAAATTTCACTGACGTCCCCCCCTCGGGAGAGCTAGCTTCGATCTTGGCTTTCAGTGGACGGATTTTGTCGTGCAATAGCTCGTTTGAAAGCTAAGAGTGAGACAAATTCACTGAAAGAAACGGCTTGTTCATATCTGTCTTCGTTTAGATGTGAGACGCCATTTAAGATTTTGGGAGTTTGGCGAAAAACGACAGAGTTAGAATTTTCGCGATGGCTGTGGGCTGTAGAGCCAAAACGAAGCATCAGATGGGAAAACGGAGGCCAGATTCGGATTCAGCGTCAAATTCTACGTGGAAATGGTGTATTTCCAGCTCAATCGGACCTCTAGAATCGGCGATAGAAGCGTTTTAAGTTTTTGGATGATGGATATTACGTCATCAGCTGATCGCCACACACTATATAAGCGGAAACCGACAGAGACTTTTCATTTAGAGGAGAGCGATTGTCAAAGGTCGGTCGTCTCTCTGAGCTCCGATGATAGCATCGGACATTCCAAATTCCGGGTTTCTGTAAGAAACTTAGAAAATTTCATTGCTGATATCAGCTAAGGCGTCAGACTTAGAGGTTAGCCAGGAGATGGCCTTCGTCTCCAGGCCATAAAAGACTCCAAAACTTTAATGGCTTGTAACTTTGCTTCTACAAGTCCGTTTGACTTGATTCAAAAAAGGTTCGGTCGCTATTGACCTGCCCTAAGTGATAGACTACTTATAAAATTTCATAAGTAGTGCTAAAAAGTTGAAAAATTTAAATTCACTAGTTTTGGAGGTTTTCTGGGGTTTTCGACCCTGCTGAAGTCAATGAAAGCATTTTTAATGATGTCTGAGCCAGTCTTCTCATGGTATAAGCGGCTTTTCACTGAAAGCGAGCAAGACACGGAGAGTTTTGCTGTAATATTCCACTGACAGGGTGTTCCTTCGGGACGGCGGACGATGCCGTAGTGATAAGTGTGGCAAGGGAGTGTGTCATATTTTAGACCGAAACCGCTGGGACAACTCATGTCTCATGTTGGGCATTTGACACAGTTCTCAACGTAGCACTTTGAACGCCAATCGGTTGAGTCTTAGCTATCTTGTCATGGGTGGCCTCTAAACATCTCCATTGCAAAACGCTGGTGAATCAAGCTCTCTACGGCTTGCTATCAAGCTGCTCAAAGTCCGTCCACCTCTTACCAACTCTACAGGTTTTCATGTCTGAGCCAGTCTTCTCATGGTATAAGCGGCTTTTCACTGAAAGCGAGCAAGACACGGAGAGTTTTGCTGTAATATTCCACTGACAGGGTGTTCCTTCGGGACGGCGGACGATGCCGTAGTGATAAGTGTGGCAAGGGAGTGTGTCATATTTTAGACCGAAACCGCTGGGACAACTCATGTCTCATGTTGGGCATTTGACACAGTTCTCAACGTAGCACTTTGAACGCCAATCGGTTGAGTCTTAGCTATCTTGTCATGGGTGGCCTCTAAACATCTCCATTGCAAAACGCTGGTGAATCAAGCTCTCTACGGCTTGCTATCAAGCTGCTCAAAGTCTGCCAACCTCTTACCAACTCTACAGGTTTTCATGTCTGGCGAATACTATCATTAAGTTGAATCTGCTATCAGTCAACTTGAACGTTGCAAATGAAGTTCGGTGTAATACTTCCTTTCGACGGGCGTTCCTGTAAAGGGCGGCGGTGAAACCCGTAGCTATGTACCCGCAAGGGACATTCGGCAATGGTCAATCTTGTTAAACCTCTCTGCGTCATGTTTGCAAGTGATTGCCTCTGTCTCAACGTAGTATGCATTCGCGCCAGGGCGACATTTAGCCAGCTGTCGAAGGTTGCCTAAAACTTTCCATTGCATACGTTATGAGAACCATGAGTTCTACCTGTCTCTATCAATGAGATGAATTGATGAATGGAATGAAATGGGAGGACACTCACGCGCCACACGCAACATAACACACTTCTCTCTTCCGTAGTCTAACAAGCTCTTTACACATGGATCGCAGTCGATTGCTATCCCAGAATCATGTAAGCTATCTGAATTTTATTTAACACTATTTCATCTACCATCATCACCCATATGAAATGTTATAAGATTTACAAGTTAAACTAAGCGTGCTACTATTTCCAAATGAAAAAGTATACATGGTTAAATCATCCACTGAAGCCCCATTCAAGTAAGTCAGTATGAAAGCAATAATACGAAATAAAAATTTATTATGGCATGTATTTCAAAAGGTCTTCATCGTCAATATCGTCCCAGAGTCTGCCTTCACACAGATCACGAAAACAGTTCACTTGCTTCAATCGTTCTTCTACCGCGAGCCTCACTTTGTCGATGTACTCCCACTCCGCCATAGTTCGTGGCTGGGAGTTAGGGGTGCACCATTCCCATAATTGATGGAGGAATTTGGTGCTGGTGATCTCCATGACATCATCAGTATCGTACTGCAGATACTTCCATCGTATGCCTGTTAGGTCGGGACACTCCTTCTCACATACACTCTCCTCTTCGTCATCCGCTGGTAATGACAACTTTCTAATGTTGTCGAGTCGGTATAATTTCTCCACCTTCCCCTTCGTTGGAGCGTTTGGTGCAACGAGCGCCTTTGGCGATGAGCATGGAGAAGAGAACTCCAATTTTGTGTTCGATGTTTTTGGAGGGCTTGTCATGTTGACTGTGAATAATGACTTTGAAATGTTTTCTAATTCTTAAGTATAAACAAGCAACCAATCAGAATGAACAGCCAATGAATGATGAATATGAAAGTATATATGCAAAGTGACATTCGTGTCATTTCACTCTGTCTTTGAGACGTATAAGTGAAGTGTTCTCTAGCGAATTCTGTTATTATTTGAGGCGTACAAGTGAACTGCTCTCTCGCGAATTCCAAATTTGAGACGTATTATTTGAGTGAAGTCTCTATCTTGTTGAAGTATCAACCTTAAACTTGATTTCGTTGAAATGTTAAGTTGAAAATTTCTTCACTCATCTCCCTCAAACGTGTGGCTAATAGCATCTTCCTCAATCTCAGGCATCAACTTCATCACCAACGCCCTCCTTTCTCGAGGAAAGTTTAGAGTCGTTGAGTCAAGGTAGGTTGCAACAATACACTGAGACTTGAACAGAGATGATAGAATGATTTCTCTTTCAGGTGATGTGAGTTCCAGCTCAGGACTCTCGCGACAAGGCAACGAGTGGGAATGTGCCGACTGCGGACATATGTTTACAAGGAAGCACAGTCTCCTTCGACACATCAAATTACGTGTGTGTCAACGCAAAGCGCCATCAATCTCCGGAGGTGAAGTTGATTCTGACGATGACATCTCCTTTCCTTGCGATTTGTGCCCTCTTTCTTTTGATAGTTACTTTCAGCGATCTTCGCACAGACTTCAACACACGCATGCAAATGATCACTACACCAACGGTACCTCTACCATCTCCCTCATTAATGTTTCACATAATAATTTAGTACGCGACTACTGCATGGAGTCCAATACTCAAATAGTAGATTTTCCTGAGTGGCTCCTTCAAAATTCTAACATTATCGAAGCGCTCTTCAACAATTTAGACAATTTTAGAATGAAGGCGCTCATCTACCTTAATCTAAAATATATTAAGATAGATTTTCAAACGGGTCAAGTGACGGAGAGAATACAGTTTCATGTTCCTTCCTCTTCCGCAACCGAAGTTGTAGACTGCGAGTCTTGGCTAAATTTTCACATTCAATGTTTAAAATCAAATGTAGATAAATTCAATCAACGCGACAGCGCTCTCATTTTTGATGGTGTGGACTCAGCCATATTCAAAATTTCCCTATTAGAAAGTCATGCAGCTCGAGGCACATTTAAACTACCAAAAACGTTGTATAATAAGAAAGCTGTCATCAATGTCGATTGTAAATCACAGTGTTTCAAATATGCAGACCTATCCATCCTTCACTATAATGATATCAACGCGAATCGAAATCATACCTATAGCTATAGACAGTGGGAGGATGAACTAGACTTTGAAGGTTGTGATAGTGACAACATGAAAATCAAAGATGTAGAAACGTTCGAAAAACATAATAAGATTAAAATTGTCGTTCACGTTTGGGAGAAGGGGTTGAAGGGTGTCCGCTATAATTCACGTTCAACTTGTTATGAACGTGTAGTCAACCTCTTATTAGTAAAACAAGATGATAGCGAGGAATGGCACTACTGTGGTATTCCCAAAATTTCTCGCTTGTACACTCACTTGGGGCACTCTAAAAGAGGTGAACATTTTGTATGCGACCGCTGCATCCGCTCCTTTTGGAGTAAAGATAAATTTGAAACTCACTATGAATGGTACAAGCGAGGTAAATTACAAATGGAACGCATGCCCAAAGATAAAATATTTTCACATAGGGATAATGGTGACGAATTAAGTCCCCTGCGTGTCATTTACGCAGACATAGAATGCTACATTGATGATATCATCCACAAGCCAGCAGCCATATCCTGCTATGAAGTATGGCATGACCACTTTAGAAATAGGCAAAACAAAATGCATACTTGGCAAGGTGAAGATTGTATTTCAAAATTTCTAGCATTTCTCGATAAAGCTGCTAAATTTCAACAATCACGTGATTCCCAATTGCAGCGTAAGGCACTACATATGTCAGATGAAGACAAACAGAAATTTGAAAGTTGCACATCGTGCCCTAAATGTCATAAAACGTTTGATGACGATAAAATTAAGAAAGTGCGTGATCATGATCACATCACTGGTAAATTTAGAAACGCACTCTGCTCCAAATGTAACTTTTCACTTAGGTTGAGACGTCGTGTACTACCCGTCATTTTCCATAACTTTAAGGGCTATGACAGTCATATGCTCATAAAAGGAGGGTTGAGCCAGATGAAATCGTGGCAGTTTAATGTAATAGCACAAACGAGAGAAAAATTCATGGCAATGACAGCAAAAGTACCAGTAGATAAAACTAAAGAAAATAAGACAGTCTTCTTCGAAATAAAATTTTTAGATTCATTTCAATTCATGTCAGCGTCACTAGCTTCTCTCGTTCGTAATCTCAAGTTTCTTCCCCATAGTCAAACTTTGAAGAAACACTATCCAAAGTTAGCGGATGAAATAATCACTCGCAAAGGAGTCTTTCCCTATGCGTATTTTAGCTCAATGTCTAAACTAAATGAAACAACCCTTCCTTCCATTGACAAATTCCAAAACGATTTGACGGGTCAAGATTGTCCAGTAGAGGACTATGAACATGCTCAAGAGGCATGGTTAAAATTTGATTGTAAAACGTTTGGCGATTATATGATCGCTTACTTAGAATTAGATGTCATTTTGCTGGCTGATGTCTTTCAGGAATTTCGACGAGTGGCATTAGAAGAAGACAAATTAGATCCTGTCCACTTTGTCAGTCTACCAGCCATGTCCTTTAAATCATCCTTTAAAATGACTGGTGAGACCATCCATCTCTTACAAGACCCGGAGATGTACAACATATTTGAGCGCGGAATACGCGGTGGTCTCACATTTGTGAATAAACATCACATAAAATCTAAAACAGTAGGTAATGATCATATCCACCTAAAATACTATGACCAAAATAATTTATATGGCAGTTCACTGTCTAAACCACTACCTCATTCCGAGTTTATTTGGTTAAATCAAGATGAGCTTGCGTATTACTCCAACCCTTCAAACATTCTGAAGATTCCAGATAAAGCTGATTGGGGATATTATTTTGAAGTGGATTTGATTTATCCAAATAGTATTAAAAATAAAACTGCTGATTTCCCACTCGCACCTGAATCTGGTGAAGTGACTGAAGATATGTTTTCACCATTCATGTCACAATTTCATAATAACTTAACAGAGTGTGGACAGCCAAGGTACAAACCATGCCGCAAACTTTTACTCACCCAATATGATAAGAAAAATTATCTCGTACACTTCTGCATACTAAAATTCTATTTAGAAATGGGCATGCTTCTAAAGTCAGTTCACCGCATCATCAAATTTAGACAGACAGCCTTCCTCAAACCATATATTGATAGTAACAGCCAGAAACGTGCACTCGCCCAAAATAATTTTGAAAAAGATTTTTATAAGTATAAGAATAATAGTCTATTTGGTAAGACGATGGAGGATGTTAGAAAGCGCATGAACTACAAACTAGTCATTGATGATCAAAAATATCACAAATTGACCTCATCACCTCTTTTCATTGATAGAGACATTATCGATGAGGACCTTGTAGGTGTTAAAATGATAAAATCTGAAGTTGAGTTGTGCAAGCCCATCTATATTGGCCAAGCTGTACTAGATTACTCTAAGCTTGAAATGTACCAACTCTTTTATAAAATACTAAAACCATGTCCTCTCGTAAAAGAGGTTCGTTTGTTGGGTGATGATACAGATAGTTTCTTCTTAGGTATTACCACTCAAAAAGATTTAAATTTTAATGAAGTAGCTAAGTCATTAGAAAAATATTTCGACACATCTAACTACAATCCCACTCATCCACTCTACTCCATACAGAATAAAGCCAAACTTGGTTGTTTTAAGGATGAAACAGCAGGAAAGGAAATAGATGAAATGATTCTCCTCCGTCCTAAAATGTATTCCATGAAATTAAAAGAATGTGCAGATAGTATTAAGCGTGCTAAAGGTATATCAAAATCCATTGTTCACAAAATGAAACATCGGTCCTATAAGAAGGCCTATAAAAATAAAACTATAACGTTTGTCAATATGACAATCTTAAAATCTCAAGTTCATACTGTGAAAACGCACACGTTCAAGAAACGAGCGCTTTCAGCATGGGAGGATAAGAGGTGTTGGATAGGACATAACACATCTCTTCCACATGGACATCCTGACACAAACATACCTCCACCCAAAAGAATAAAACTCACGCTACCACATTCAGGAGATGTATTGACATAATCAACTTTAACTCAGTATTTTGATGTTACTTTTTGTAGATATACATGGTTGTTTTATGTATCGCATGAGATCGTTTCTTCCTTGTGAATATATGCCTACAGTCAGCCCATTCCCCTATATCTGTGAAAAGACTTTTTCATACGCATATTTTATTTCAATAAACATATCACAATGACTTCACTTTGTTTTCCGAAACACTAAAGTTACGAGGGATTTAGTATCTTTCACATGGATGCACTCTTGTAAACCATTGGTAATTTTGATAGCAATAGAGGGTATAGTTTGTTTGACGACGGGGTGATAGAAAATAGATTCAAACATCTCGACTATTCCATATGAAGCGTCTTTATCATGAATGAAATCACGTAAAATGTATTCTTTTTTCTCACCAACAGAAATAGGTAGAATCAAATCACTTTGGGGCGATCATATCTTTTTCAAATGACTGTGGAACATTGATTTCCATGATGAAGATTTAAACAGTTAGATTCGATGACGAACAAGATTTACTAGTTTGCAAGTTAAACTAAGCGTTCTATTATTTGTAAATGAAAGATATAGTTTCAACAGTTTACAGATTAAAAATAAAGTTTCAATAGTGTATGTGTTAGAAATAAAGTTTAAGCTGTTTGTATGTTAGAAATAAAATAAAGTTTCAAGAGTTTGTCGATTAAAAATAAAGTTTCAACAGTGTGTACGTTAGAAATAAAGTTTTATCTGTTTGTAAAATGAGATTGTAGGATTTACTAGTTTGCAAGTTAAACTAAGCGTTCTACTATTTGTAAATGAAAGATATAGTTTCAACAGTTTACAGATTACAAAATAAAGTTTCAATAGTGTTTATGTTAAAAATAAAGTTTAATCTGTTTGTGTGTTAGAAATAGAATGAAGTTTCAACAGTTTGTCGATTAAAAATAAAGTTTCAACAGTGTGTACGTTAGAAATAAAGTTTTATCTGTTTGTAAAATGAGATTGTAGGATTTACTAGTTTGCAAGTTAGACTAAGCGTTCTACTATTTGTAAACGAAAGATATAGTTTCAACAGTTTACAGATTAAAAATAAAGTTTCAACAGTGTGTACGTTAGAAATAAAGTTTTAGGCGTTTGTGCGTTAGAAATAAAATAAAGTTTGTCAAAGCGTTAAACGCGTTTGTCAAGCTTGATTCTATCATGTCAGGACTACACACATTTCATTTACAAAACATGCTTTGAATACTTATACGATGAAGCTCTTACTTTCATTTATTTCTAACGTACACACTGTTGAAACTTTATTTTTCAACTTGTAAACTGTTGAAACTTTATTTTGTTTCTAACATATAAACAGCTAAAACTTTATTTCTAACGTACACACTGTTGAAACTCTATTTTCAACTTGTAAACGGCTGAAACTTTATTTCTAACGCGATTCTATCATGTCAGGACTACACACATTTGATTTACAAAACATGCTTTGAATACTCATACGATGAAGTTTTTACTTTCATTTATTTCTAACGTACACACTGTTGAAACTTTATTTTTCAACTTGTAAACTGTTGAAACTTTATTTTGTTTCTAACATATAAACAGCTAAAATTTTATTTCTAACGTACACACTGTTGAAACTTTATTTTTAACTTGTAAACGGCTGAAACTTTATTTCTAACGCACAAAGCGCTTAAACTTTATTTCCATCATACACACTATTGAAACTTTATTTTAATCTGTAAACTGTTGAAACGATATTTTTCTTTTACAACTAGTAGAATGCTGAGTCTAACTTGCAAACTAGTAAATCCTACGATCGTACTTTACAAGCAGATAAAACTTTATTTCTAACGTAGACACTGTTGAAACTTTATTTTTAACTTGTAAACGGTTGAAACTTTATTTTGTTTCTAACATATAAACAGCTAAAACTTTATTTCTAACGTACACACTGTTGAAACTCTATTTTCAACTTGTAAACGGCTGAAACTTTATTTCTAACGCGATTCTATCATGTCAGGACTACACACATTTGATTTACAAAACATGCTTTGAATACTCATACGATGAAGTTCTTACTTTCATTTATTTCTAACGTACACACTGTTGAAACTTTATTTTTCAACTTGTAAACTGTTGAAACTTTATTTTGTTTCTAACATATAAACAGCTAAAACTTTATTTCTAACGTACACACTGTTGAAACTTTATTTTTAACTTGTAAACGGCTGAAACTTTATTTCTAACGCACAAAGCGCTTAAACTTTATTTCCATCATACACACTATTGAAACTTTATTTTAATCTGTAAACTGTTGAAACGATATTTTTCTTTTACAACTAGTAGAATGCTGAGTCTAACTTGCAAACTAGTAAATCCTACGATCGTACTTTACAAACACATAAAACTTTATTTCTAACGTAGACACTGTTGAAACTTTATTTTTAACTTGTAAACGGTTGAAACTTTATTTCTAACGTACACACTATTGAAACTTTATTTTTAACTTGTTAACGGTTGAAACTTTGTTTTATTTCTAACATACAAACAGATAAAACTTTATTCTTAACATACACACTATTGAAACTTTATTTCTAACGTACACACTATTGAAACTTTATTTTTAACTTGTAAACTGGTGAAACTTTATTTCATTTCTAACATACAAGCAGATAAAACTTTATTCTTAACTTGTAAACTGGTGAACTTTCATTTTTATTTCTAACATATAAACAGATAGAACTTTATTTTTAACATACACACTATTGAAACTTCATTTTTAACTTGTAAACGGTTGAAACTTTATTTTATTTCTAACGCACAAACGCCTAAAACTTTATTTCTAACGTACACACTGTTGAAACTTTATTTTTAATCTGTAAACTGTTGAAACTATATCTTTCGTTTACAAATAGTAGAACGCTTAGTCTAACTTGCAAACTAGTAAATCCTACAATCTCATTTTACAAACAGATAAAACTTTATTTCTAACGTACACACTGTTGAAACTTTATTTTTAATCGACAAACTGTTGAAACTTCATTCTATTTCTAACACACAAACAGATTAAACTTTATTTTTAACATAAACACTATTGAAACTTTATTTTGTAATCTGTAAACTGTTGAAACTATATCTTTCATTTACAAATAGTAGAACGCTTAGTCTAACTTGCAAACTAGTAAATCCTACAATCTCATTTTACAAACAGATAAAACTTTATTTCTAACGTACACACTGTTGAAACTTTATTTTTAATCGACAAACTCTTGAAACTTTATTTTATTTCTAACATACAAACAGCTTAAACTTTATTTCTAACACATACACTATTGAAACTTTATTTTTAATCTGTAAACTGTTGAAACTATATCTTTCATTTACAAATAATAGAACGCTTAGTTTAACTTGCAAACTAGTAAATCTTGTTCGTCATCGAATCTAACTGTTTAAATCTTCATCATGGAAATCAATGTTCCACAGTCATTTGAAAAAGATATGATCGCCTCAAAGTGATTTGATTCTACCTATTTCTGTTGGTGAGAAAAAAGAATACATTTTACGTGATTTCATTCATCATAAAGACGCTTCATATGGAATAGTCGAGATGTTCGAATCTATTTTCTATCACCCCGTCGTCAAACAAACTATACCCTCTATTGCTATCAAAATTACCAATGGTTTACAAGAGTGCATCCATGTGAAAGATACTAAATCCCTCGTAACTTTAGTGTTTCGGAAAACAAAGTGAAGTCATTGTGATATGCTTATTGAAATAAAAATATGCGTATGAAAAAGTCTTTTCACAGATATAGGGGAATGGGCTGACTGTAGGCATATATTCACAAGGAAGAAACGATCTCATGCGATACATAAAACAACCATGTATATCTACAAAAAGTAACATCAAAATACTGAGTTAAAGTTGATTATGTCAATACATCTCCTGAATGTGGTAGCGTGAGTTTTATTCTTTTGGGTGGAGGTATGTTTGTGTCAGGATGTCCATGTGGAAGAGATGTGTTATGTCCTATCCAACACCTCTTATCCTCCCATGCTGAAAGCGCTCGTTTCTTGAACGTGTGCGTTTTCACAGTATGAACTTGAGATTTTAAGATTGTCATATTGACAAGCGTTATAGTTTTATTTTTATAGGCCTTCTTATAGGACCGATGTTTCATTTTGTGAACAATGGATTTTGATATACCTTTAGCACGCTTAATACTATCTGCACATTCTTTTAATTTCATGGAATACATTTTAGGACGGAGGAGAATCATTTCATCTATTTCCTTTCCTGCTGTTTCATCCTTAAAACAACCAAGTTTGGCTTTATTCTGTATGGAGTAGAGTGGATGAGTGGGATTGTAGTTAGATGTGTCGAAATATTTTTCTAATGACTTAGCTACTTCATTAAAATTTAAATCTTTTTGAGTGATAATACCTAAGAAGAAACTATCTGTATCATCACCCAACAAACGAACCTCTTTTACGAGAGGACATGGTTTTAGTATTTTATAAAAGAGTTGGTACATTTCAAGCTTAGAGTAATCTAGTACAGCTTGGCCAATATAGATGGGCTTGCACAACTCAACTTCAGATTTTATCATTTTAACACCTACAAGGTCCTCATCGATAATGTCTCTATCAATGAAAAGAGGTGATGAGGTCAATTTGTGATATTTTTGATCATCAATGACTAGTTTGTAGTTCATGCGTTTTCTAACATCCTCCATCGTCTTACCAAATAGACTATTATTCTTATACTTATAAAAATCTTTTTCAAAATTATTTTGGGCGAGTGCACGTTTCTGGCTGTTACTATCAATATATGGTTTGAGGAAGGCTGTCTGTCTAAATTTGATGATGCGGTGAACTGACTTTAGAAGCATGCCCATTTCTAAATAGAATTTTAGTATGCAGAAGTGTACGAGATAATTTTTCTTATCATATTGGGTGAGTAAAAGTTTGCGGCATGGTTTGTACCTTGGCTGTCCAGACTCTGTTAAGTTATTATGAAATTGTGACATGAACGGTGAAAACATATCTTCAGTCACTTTACCAGATTCAGGTGCGAGTGGGAAATCAGCAGTTTTATTTTTAATACTATTTGGATAAATCAAATCCACTTCAAAATAATATCCCCAATCAGCTTTATCTGGAATCTTCAGAATGTTTGAAGGGTTGGAGTAATACGCAAGCTCATCTTGATTTAACCAAATAAACTCGGAATGAGGTAGTGGTTTAGACAGTGAACTGCCATATAAATTATTTTGGTCATAGTATTTTAGGTGGATATGATCATTACCTACTGTTTTAGATTTTATGTGATGTTTATTCACAAATGTGAGACCACCGCGTATTCCGCGCTCAAATATGTTGTACATCTCCGGGTCTTGTAAGAGATGGATGGTCTCACCAGTCATTTTAAAGGATGATTTAAAGGACATGGCTGGTAGACTGACAAAGTGGACAGGATCTAATTTGTCTTCTTCTAATGCCACTCGTCGAAATTCCTGAAAGACATCAGCCAGCAAAATGACATCTAATTCTAAGTAAGCGATCATATAATCGCCAAACGTTTTACAATCAAATTTTAACCATGCCTCTTGAGCATGTTCATAGTCCTCTACTGGACAATCTTGACCCGTCAAATCGTTTTGGAATTTGTCAATGGAAGGAAGGGTTGTTTCATTTAGTTTAGACATTGAGCTAAAATACGCATAGGGAAAGACTCCTTTGCGAGTGATTATTTCATCCGCTAACTTTGGATAGTGTTTCTTCAAAGTTTGACTATGGGAAAGAAACTTGAGATTACGAACGAGAGAAGCTAGTGACGCTGACATGAATTGGAATGAATCTAAAAATTTTATTTCGAAGAAGACTGTCTTATTTTCTTTAGTTTTATCTACTGCTACTTTTGCTGTCATTGCCATGAATTTTTCCCTCGTTTGCGCTATTACATTAAACTGCCACGATTTCATCTGGCTCAACCCTCCTTTTATGAGCATATGACTGTCATAGCCCTTAAAGTTATGAAAAATGACGGGTAGTACACGACGTCTCAACCTAAGTGAAAAGTTACATTTGGAGCAGAGTGCGTTTCTAAATTTACCAGTGATGTGATCATGATCACGCACTTTCTTAATTTTATCGTCATCAAACGTTTTATGACATTTAGGGCACGATGTGCAACTTTCAAATTTCTGTTTGTCTTCATCTGAAATATGTAGTGCCTTACGCTGCAATTGGGAATCACGTGATTGTTGAAATTTAGCAGCTTTATCGAGAAATTCTAGAAATTTTGAAATACAATCTTCACCTTGCCAAGTATGCATTTTGTTTTGCCTATTTCTAAAGTGGTCATGCCATACTTCATAGCAGGATATGGCTGCTGGCTTGTGGATGATATCATCAATGTAGCATTCTATGTCTGCGTAAATGACACGCAGGGGACTTAATTCGTCACCATTATCCCTATGTGAAAATATTTTATCTTTGGGCATGCGTTCCATTTGTAATTTACCTCGCTTGCACCATTCATAGTGAGTTTCAAATTTATCTTTACTCCAAAAGGAGCGGATGCAGCGGTCGCATACAAAATGTTCACCTCTTTTAGAGTGCCCCAAGTGAGTGTACAAGCGAGAAATTTTGGGAATACCACAGTAGTGCCATTCCTCGCTATCATCTTGTTTTACTAATAAGAGGTTGACTACACGTTCATAACAAGTTGAACGTGAATTATAGCGGACACCCTTCAACCCCTTCTCCCACACGTGAACGACAATTTTAATCTTATTATGTTTTTCGAACGTTTCTACATCTTTGATTTTCATGTTGTCACTATCACAACCTTCAAAGTCTAGTTCATCCTCCCACTGTCTATAGCTATAGGTATGATTTCGATTCGCGTTGATATCATTATAGTGAAGGATGGATAGGACTGCATATTTGAAACACTGTGATTTACAATCGACATTGATGACAGCTTTCTTATTATACAACGTTTTTGGTAGTTTAAATGTGCCTCGAGCTGCATGACTTTCTAATAGGGAAATTTTGAATATGGCTGAGTCCACACCATCAAAAATGAGAGCGCTGTCGCGTTGATTGAATTTATCTACATTTGATTTTAAACATTGAATGTGAAAATTTAGCCAAGACTCGCAGTCTACAACTTCGGTTGCGGAAGAGGAAGGAACATGAAACTGTATTCTCTCCGTCACTTGACCCGTTTGAAAATCTATCTTAATATATTTTAGATTAAGGTAGATGAGCGCCTTCATTCTAAAATTGTCTAAATTGTTGAAGAGCGCTTCGATAATGTTAGAATTTTGAAGGAGCCACTCAGGAAAATCTACTATTTGAGTATTGGACTCCATGCAGTAGTCGCGTACTAAATTATTATGTGAAACATTAATGAGGGAGATGGTAGAGGTACCGTTGGTGTAGTGATCATTTGCATGCGTGTGTTGAAGTCTGTGCGAAGATCGCTGAAAGTAACTATCAAAAGAAAGAGGGCACAAATCGCAAGGAAAGGAGATGTCATCGTCAGAATCAACTTCACCTCCGGAGATTGATGGCGCTTTGCGTTGACACACACGTTGTTTGATGTGTCGAAGGAGACTGTGCTTCCTTGTAAACATATGTCCGCAGTCGGCACATTCCCACTCGTTGCCTTGTCGCGAGAGTCCTGAGCTGGAACTCACATCACCTGAAAGAGAAATCATTCTATCATCTCTGTTCAAGTCTCAGTGTATTGTTGCAACCTACCTTGACTCAACGACTCTAAACTTTCCTCGAGAAAGGAGGGCGTTGGTGATGAAGTTGATGCCTGAGATTGAGGAAGATGCTATTAGCCACACGTTTGAGGGAGATGAGTGAAGAAATTTTCAACTTAACATTTCAACGAAATCAAGTTTAAGGTTGATACTTCAACAAGATAGAGACTTCACTCAAATAATACGTCTCAAATTTGGAATTCGCGAGAGAGCAGTTCACTTGTACGCCTCAAATAATAACAGAATTCGCTAGAGAACACTTCACTTATACGTCTCAAAGACAGAGTGAAATGACACGAATGTCACTTTGCATATATACTTTCATATTCATCATTCATTGGCTGTTCATTCTGATTGGTTGCTTGTTTATACTTAAGAATTAGAAAACATTTCAAAGTCATTATTCACAGTCAACATGACAAGCCCTCCAAAAACATCGAACACAAAATTGGAGTTCTCTTCTCCATGCTCATCGCCAAAGGCGCTCGTTGCACCAAACGCTCCAACGAAGGGGAAGGTGGAGAAATTATACCGACTCGACAACATTAGAAAGTTGTCATTACCAGCGGATGACGAAGAGGAGAGTGTATGTGAGAAGGAGTGTCCCGACCTAACAGGCATACGATGGAAGTATCTGCAGTACGATACTGATGATGTCATGGAGATCACCAGCACCAAATTCCTCCATCAATTATGGGAATGGTGCACCCCTAACTCCCAGCCACGAACTATGGCGGAGTGGGAGTACATCGACAAAGTGAGGCTCGCGGTAGAAGAACGATTGAAGCAAGTGAACTGTTTTCGTGATCTGTGTGAAGGCAGACTCTGGGACGATATTGACGATGAAGACCTTTTGAAATACATGCCATAATAAATTTTTATTTCGTATTATTGCTTTCATACTGACTTACTTGAATAGGGATTCAGTGGATGATTTAACCATGTATACTTTTTCATTTGGAAATAGTAGTACGCTTAGTTTAACTTGTAAATCTTATAACATTTCATATGGGTGATGATGGTAGATGAAATAGTGTTAAATAAAATTCAGATAGCTTACATGATTCTGGGATAGCAATCGACTGCGATCCATGTGTAAAGAGCTTGTTAGACTACGGAAGAGAGAAGTGTGTTATGTTGCGTGTGGCGCGTGAGTGTCCTCCCATTTCATTCCATTCATCAATTCATCTCATTGATAGAGACAGGTAGAACTCATGGTTCTCATAACGTATGCAATGGAAAGTTTTAGGCAACCTTCGACAGCTGGCTAAATGTCGCCCTGGCGCGAATGCATACTACGTTGAGACAGAGGCAATCACTTGCAAACATGACGCAGAGAGGTTTAACAAGATTGACCATTGCCGAATGTCCCTTGCGGGTACATAGCTACGGGTTTCACCGCCGCCCTTTACAGGAACGCCCGTCGAAAGGAAGTATTACACCGAACTTCATTTGCAACGTTCAAGTTGACTGATAGCAGATTCAACTTAATGATAGTATTCGCCAGACATGAAAACCTGTAGAGTTGGTAAGAGGTTGGCAGACTTTGAGCAGCTTGATAGCAAGCCGTAGAGAGCTTGATTCACCAGCGTTTTGCAATGGAGATGTTTAGAGGCCACCCATGACAAGATAGCTAAGACTCAACCGATTGGCGTTCAAAGTGCTACGTTGAGAACTGTGTCAAATGCCCAACATGAGACATGAGTTGTCCCAGCGGTTTCGGTCTAAACTATGACACACTCCCTTGCCACACTTATCACTACGGCATCGTCCGCCGTCCCGAAGGAACACCCTGTCAGTGGAATATTACAGCAAAACTCTCCGTGTCTTGCTCGCTTTCAGTGAAACGCCGCTTATACCATGAGAAGACTGGCTCAGACATCATTAAAAATACTTTCATTGACTTCAGCAGGGTCGAAAACCCCAGAAAACCTCCAAAAGTAGTGAATTTAAATTTTTTAACTTTTTAGCACTACTTATGAAATTTTATAAGTAATCTATCACTTAGGGCAGGTCAATAGCGACCGAACCTTTTTTGAATCACGTCAAACGGACTTGTAGAAGCAAAGTTACAAGCCATTAAAGTTTTGGAGTCTTTTATGGCCTGGAGACGAAGGCCATCTCCTGGCTAACCTCTAAGTCTGACGCCTTAGCTGATATCAGCAATGAAATTTTCTAAGTTTCTTACAGAAACCCGGAATTTGGAATGTCCGATGCTATCATCGGAGCTCAGAGAGACGACCGACCTTTGACAATCGCTCTCCTCTAAATGAAAAGTCTCTGTCGGTTTCCGCTTATATAGTGTGTGGCGATCAGCTGATGACGTAATATCCATCATCCAAAAACTTAAAACGCTTCTATCGCCGATTCTAGAGGTCCGATTGAGCTGGAAATACACCATTTCCACGTAGAATTTGACGCTGAATCCGAATCTGGCCTCCGTTTTCCCATCTGATGCTTCGTTTTGGCTCTACAGCCCACAGCCATCGCGAAAATTCTAACTCTGTCGTTTTTCTCCAATGTCCCAAAATCTTAAATGGCGTCTCACATCTAAACGAAGACAGATATGAACAAGCCGTTTCTTTCAGTGAATTTGTCTCACTCTTAGCTTTCAAACGAGCTATTGCACGACAAAATCCGTCCACCGGAAGCCAAGATCGAAGCCAGCTCTCCCGAGGGGGGGACGTCAGTGAAATTTGATGAAAAATGTTTTGGTGAAGGTCCCAGGTCGAAATGCCACACTTTGGAAAATTTTCAAAATTTAGTCCATACAAAGTCACTCTGACACTTAGGATTTTTTCAGGTGAGCTCCGACCTAAAATCTTAAATGGCGTCTCACATCTAAACGAAGACAGATATGAACAATCCGTTTCTTTCACTGAATTTGTCTCACTCTTAGCTTTCAAACGAGCTATTGCACGACAAAATCCGTCCACTAGAAGCAAAGTTGGAAGTTCGGTGCCGAGGGGGGGGGACGTCAGCGAAACTTTTTCTCTCCGATTGCGTTCAAATTCACCATACCGATGCAGAATTTCACGCTGAATCCGAATCTGGCCTCCGTTTTCCCATCCGATGCTTCGTTTTGGCGCTACAGCCCAAAACGTCCAACATTCTAACTCTGTCAAAATTTTGAAGAAACATTTTTTCTCGCCGATTGCTTTCAAATTCACCATACCGATGCAGAATTTTACGCTGATCACGAATCTAAAGTCCGTTGCACCATTCCACCACGACAACCTAGACGGTCGCCCACGTCAACCTAGACGGCCGCCCACGTCAACCTAGGCGGTCGCCCACGTCAACCCGAGGCCAACTCACCCGAGTCGTTTTTCGAGGGTGGGGGACGTCAGCGAACATTTTGTGAACGTGGACCAACCTGGCCGGCACACCACGACAGACCACAACCTCTGTCGTTCCAGGGGGGACGTCAGACTCGAAGCAACACGGCGGCACACCACGACCGACTCGACGGACAGGAGGGGGGGACGTCAGCGACGGCGGCCATCTTGCGCTATCCAGAAGTGGAGTTTTACTTACTACTTTCGCTGTCAATGTTAAATTTTCAATCTACCGGTATATAGAAAAGGACTATATTGCTTCATTCACAATTTATGTACGAGTCCATGATGTATTATATTCGTTCTTAATAAATCTATATGAATCTAATTAAATATTGAAAAATTCCGCATGATTGAAATTCAGTCAAATAATCTGAAGCACTATTAGTGATGCTAAGGAAATATTTCATAATAAGCTGAATGAATTATAAGAATGAATCCAATGTCAATTGATGATATAGTAGATCCTTTTAAAATAGTCTGAATTACTAATTCTGCATTATCCTGCCTACCCTGTAACTTTTGCTGGACCGGTTACGGCCATGAGGTGAATGGGCCAAAGTATGGAAGGGCCGAAATGAGTGCGACCTCAGTTGGACGGCTTAAAGAGCGGCCCGCCTCAAGATTTGGTGGGTTGGCTAAGTGTTCAAGAATTGACACTATATGTATGCGACAAAATATTGATGAGGGTCCAACTCAAGGAGCGAATTGATATTCTGAAAGAATTTTATTAGTTTTTGGGGAATCTTGAATTGACTCTTAATAACTTAAAGCTCGCAGTACCTATTATTTTATTTTCTGCTGTCATATGAATAATTTTTTTTGTTTCTAATTTCTTTTCATCCATCTATAGTATCTCTCATGTGCATGTAGATTCATTAATTAAAATCTTTTTTACATCAAAAATAATAAGCGTATTTGTTCAAACTGGACGGAAGCTTTAGACTAAGATTTACATGTAAAAATACAGCATTACACTAATCCTTATACACGTAGGTATTATTATCCACAAAGTTTCAAGTTATCGACCTGTATTCTCCGAGATTATTTTACTTTCTTATACTCACACAATTATGTTGCATTTTATTCATAACCTTGTTGATCAGTCTAGAAGTTGTACCTAACGATATTTTTTCATTATTATTATCTTTAGACATTCATTCTTCTGTGTCAAATGAAAATCTTGCCTTGCAGCCATCCTTGCTATTTGTGGTGAAATGAATCCGACCATACTCATGGCAGCTTCTGCTTTTTACGGATATTCTGTTTCTATGCTTTTTGGAGCTGGAATTAGCTGGCTTGCGCAGTATATTGATGTAACAGGAGCTGTTTCTTCAAGTTGGTTCATTGGTGCGTATATGGGAGTCAGCATCGTGCCAACAATCGCAGGAATATTCTTTGACAATAGTGTGGGAGCAATGGGAATGATGTACCTTGCTTGTGCTGCTTGCGGCGGTGTTATTGTTTGCTTTGCAGGAATGACTATTTTTGTAAAAGTCTTTCGACAAAACTCTCATCAAAAGTCGACCGCAGCCGAATTGCAAGCATTATCTTAATTTAGCTACATAGGCTTAAAAGATCCAGAACAAATTGCATCACATCAAATGGAAAATGTCGAAGCCTATTTCTGTGATTGGACCTTCATGAAAAGATCGAAGTCGTGAGCTCAAAGTAAGCTCCTTAAGAATTTGTCGCATTTGAATGTATACCTTGAAGCATTTTTGTACTGATTATTGTTTTTAATTGTTTTGGTCTAATAGGCTTGAGATTGATAAGTACAAGATTGAGATACCCAATGAATCTTGTAAATTACTGTCCCTTCTGTAAATGGAATAAAGATCAATACAATGGGGAATTTGCCAAATTTTGTTTAGCTAGAATGGAAATTTTCCCCTTCCGCTTATATTGAATAAAGGCGTTCATAATTGCAACAAAATTATGAGAAAAGGAATAAATAAACAGTTTTTGTTGCCTGAGGTTAAATTGATGCAGCGATCTTAGTCAGTCTTGAATGCTCCTAGGTAAATCCCCATTAGGTCATCATCATCAAAATTTTATTAGCCATGGCTAATATATTCCGTTGGAAAGATTTTCAACTACAATGTGCGAACCACAAAGGCCGCCTGGATGCACCAATACAGCGTGAATGTACGTGTATACAATGTTGAAAATAGTACTGATACAAAGAACTAATTGTTACAAAGCAGGGATGCGGAGTCGGAGTCCCAGAGTCCTATCAAATGATAGGACTCCAGACTCCGGCCTATAACTAGACCAGAAATATAATGCAAACATATTATTTATCCTCGTGCATGGCCGTCACTGTCTTGATGTCAACTTTCTCTGTCAAACAAAAGTACAGAGACACTGCTGCATGCAAAGCTTGTAATAGTTGAGGGAATGAATCGTGATAGCGAAAAAAAGGATTGTCTTTTCACTCGGTGATTTAGTAGAGAAGACAAGCCTTCCTAGCCTCGATCACACCTACTCACCAAAGCTCACATCAGAGACAAAAATGAAATACTAGTTTGCTTGAGGACATTACCTCTTACCCCCACGTTCATCTTGTGTGATGTCTCCTCCAAAGCGCATATTAAAATCGAAAGTGTATTCATATTTTTTGGAGAAGGATGGGGATTCTCCTGCCTGGTAGAGACTGTAGAAAATCCGTGTGAAGCACATATTAAGAAGCCGAGTCGCATGCATTCAACTGAAAGCGACATTTGATCAACTTTCATCGAAAATGATTGATAATTGATACAGCAATGATCACTAAAGATAGGTTCAGGTAAGCCTATAATGATCTGTAATGTAGGTTGCTAGTTTATTTTTTAAAAACTAGGCTGTATATACTTTCCACCCGGAGTCGGAGTCCTATCAAAATGATAGGACTCCGCATCCCTGTTACAAAGACAATACAGTTCACACAGTATGGAGCAAGGACATTGGATTCACATATAGGGTTAAGATTGGTTCGGAAAATTACACAAAACATGTGACACAAGGAATTTAAGGTGGGTTTGAAAAGCAGACAGGGAACATGATTGCAAAGATGAGGAGTAGGGAAGAGTGTTTGTAATGCCACAAGTTAGGAATAAAGGTGCCCGCCGAAAGTGGGTTGCATATTTTTAGGCAGTTCATAGTAAGTTTGCGTGAGGTTGTTATTAAGCTGACGTTGTAACAATTTGTATAAGTAAAAAGCACGGGGACAAGTATCGTTAACCATTTTATAGGCTGTGCTTGCAATGACACGAGCACGTCGAACAGACAGCAACTCAAGCTTGACCTCATCATAATGAGTCCGACCGAGATGGGTACGGAGAGGTAAGCGCAAAATATTTAGCAGATGGCTCTGTTTTGTAGAGATTCAAGCCTGTCGGACAGTACTTTGCCAATTCTAGCGAGGGCGAGGGATCCATACTCCAGGTGTGGCCGAATGTATGTCTTGTATAGTTGAAGGAGGAGATCTTTACAGTAGGGATTGTTGGAGCACAAAATACGAAATGCGTAGAGTTCTCTGTTTATTTTGGAGCAAATATGTTTGACGTGATTTTCATGGTTCAGGTTATTTGCAAGAACAATGTCAATTCTTGCGTGTGAATCTGAGAGAAAGGAATGAGTTTGTTTTCGAAGGTTATTCCTTGTGTTTTTTCTTGGACTTGAAGATTAGCATAGATACAGTTTTTGTGGCGTTGAACTTCATACCGCATATTTTGGACCACGCAAGAATGTCTTGAAGAGCTTTGTTGACGTACGCAACTGCCATGACAGGATCAGCATGGGAAGCATATATTAACGAATCATCCGCGTATGCCATGCACTCAGTAGGCGGTGAGTTTTCCAAGGGTTTGGAATTAACGGCCGTTATCAGAGTGTTAATGAAAAGGATAAAAAGTATGGATGCGATAACACTGCCTTGAGGAACATCCGCGGATAGAGGCTTCCATGACGAGAAAGAATTCCCTACTCCGGTTTGTTGTTGACGATTTGTGAGGTAGTTGGGAATACCATCCATGGAGGTTACACCTGAGGCCAGTAGTCTGGCGCAAGGCCTCGTGTTGAACTGTACCAAAAGCATTGGATAAATCCAGAAAGGCAATCGCTGTTGTCTGGTTTTTCTCCATTGCTGTAGTCTATTTTTGTTGTAGAAGTGAAACTTCCTCTGCTGCAGAATGACCTTTGAGAAAACTAAACTGATATTCGTGCAAAATTTTGTTTTGACAGAGGAAGTTGGTTAGATGGTTGCTTATTCTATCCTCCATTCCTATATATTATATAGGAATATACTATATAATATTCTATCCTATTGATATCCTCCAGAACTTTCACAATAGATGACGTCAGTGAGATGGGACGATAATTTTCAGGGTTGACATGATCTCCTTTACGCTTGTATACCGGCACCACTTTGGCCATTTTCCACTCGTCACGTAGTTTGCAGTTTTCTAAGGATACACGATATAGGTTAATTCTGAAGCACACTGGGTAAGAAAATGTTGCTCAGCCTGTCCGGCCCAGGGGATTTGGAAGTGTTTAGTGTGGATAGTTTTTTGAAAACAACATCGTCAGATATATTAATATTTGAGATCATGGAATCAGTTGTTGGGGTGCCATCTTCGTTATGAAAGAGATGTGTTTGGTCGCCTTGTTGTGAGTCGGAAAATATTTTTTTGAAAAGTTCTGCTTTGTTTTTGTGGAGCGGTAATGGTCATTATAAAATTTATACATTGTCCAGCTAGTTTCCAGTATCGTCTAGTAGAAGGAGCAGCTAGAAGTGAGTCAATCTTTTTGTTAGGTAACCCCCAAATATCAATCTGAAAAGTTTATCAACGATTGAATTTAGTAAATTCATTTTCGTGAATGCACATAGTTTTGTTTATTTCCAGACATTGACATTCACAGATCACGAAAGTTCTCAAAACTTTGTTAAAACATTTATGTGCTGTAGGGAAATTTGAATCTAATTATTGAAATTTGTGATCATCAAAGATTTTTTAGTATTATTGTTGCTGCTATTACCCCATATGAAATATCAACGTTCATGCAATTTCTTCACTCTCTCCCCACTCAATACATTGTTCAGGGCACAAATTATTTTCACAATTAATAATGATTCGCCTCTAAAAGGGTGAATATTAGAAATTGAACATCGAACAATCAGCTATCAGAATGCTTAGAAGTGTATGAAATAGAACATAGAGAGAATGCTGTTACAGAAAAGCAGAGCTTCATAACATGATTGTGAATTGTGATATTCTACTCGTATACTGCTTTGAATGTTTTAGTGATACTTCACAATTTCAGAATGATGGCAATTTACAATGTTCCCATTTCATATAAGGAGTGTAAATAGCAGGGCTTCTAAAATGCATGCTTTCATGTCTTTAATCAATTTAAAAATGCCTTAAACATAGCCTTAAAGATCGCAATGTTTTGAGCTCTAATAAATAGTCGTTTTTCATGAGCCAAATTACATGTATGTTTTACAATTCTTTCAACCATTAAAGGTGGCGAAAGTGATAATTTTATCTTCCTAGCTTAGTGTAAGACGTAAACCAATAATGCAGTTTATCCCATTTAGCGCCTTCGTCGCATGATTGCGACGTTAACTGTATGATCAAGGGAAAAGTCAAGTTAGTGTACTTAAAAGATAATAATATACAATGATGAATATAATACACAATCGTCAATAATGTTAGTCCTAAAAAGGACTGATAGGCGTTCATGCCTGTCAGCGGGTAAGATACTTACACTCCTATACGTAAAGAATAAAACATTTGGCGCACAGAACAATAAGGCGAAATGTACGAGATGTGAACAGTCCAGAAGCCTAACAAAAAATCGAAAAGAAGGCGCTCATCAGCAAGATGACCAGCTAGGTCACGTTTCGGGTCTAACATCCTGTACGCTCAAACCCTAGCTGGCGGACCCCATACACAGTAACACTAGTAGTAAGAAAACGGCGAACACTCGACCGGCGCCCCCCCCTCTGGAACGGCAGAGTGTCGTGGTCGGCCGCCGTGGTGCTTCGGGTCTGAGTCCCCCCCCTCTGGAACGACAGAGGTTGTAGTCTGTCGTGGTGTGCCGAGCAGGTGGGTTCACAAAATGTTCGCTGACGTCCCCCCCCTCTGGAACGATAGAGTGTCGTGGTGGACTCGGGCGACCGCCAGGATTAGTCTTGAGGCTATAGTGTCCCTATCAACCAGAGCGGTCGCCGCGACCGCCATGGTCAGTCGCCTTCGGAGTCGACTAAAGGTCGCCCACTACAGGAACTCTTTGGCAGAATGCAAACCAAACTTGAATAAAACAAAAATATGCATATTTAACAATCTCTCCATATTGATTGCGGTGTACGGGAGGACGTTGGATCGCATTTCCACCAGAAAGGTGAAAGTAAAAATAAAGATAAAAACACTCCCAATTCTTTCAAAGTTTTTCCGCATTTTATTAAAAGCAAGTAAGGTAAAAAACTATGTACACTGGTGGACGTACGCTTTCCATGCACATGCATCATCGTCAGGTCCAAGGTGGGACCTGACGATGAGGCATGTGCATGGAAAGCTTGTCCACAAGTGTACATAGTTTTTACCTTACTTGTTTAATCTTTACTTTTACTTTCAACCTTTCTGGTGGAAGGAAAAATGCGAATCTCTCCATACACTTGATCATAGTTTGCAGGCTTTATAAAACACGCTTCACGAAAAATATCAAATATACTTTTAACTTTAACAATGGCATACTGTAGATAGATGCGAACAAATTCTTTAGATACCTTAAACTTGACTGGCAAATACATTCGCACTGATATGAAGAGGCCGAAGGGAAGGCTTTCCGGGAGAAAAGTAAATATCATTGCATTAAAACGGGAGTTCTGCAATCCATCATGATTTAACGTTCAACTTAACATCAAGTATTGAACGGACCTGTTATTGGTCCTATTTCTTTCTGCTTTCAAATCATGGAGATAGTTAACAAAGTATCGAAATGAAAAATATTTATCACTGAAGATGCAAATCTGATGCAAATGACGTGCTATGGTAGAAATACGTGTTATATCACCGCATGATGCATAGCTTTTGACAAATCGATGTTTTATCGTGTTTCACTCACTGTCAAATATATGACTAAAATTGATGTCATAATTAATGCTTTTTGAATGTGTCCTTGGATTTGAAAAATTGATGCGGCCTCTCAAATATTTGCTGAAAAAGATCTTTCTGATAAGATTTCAACTATCGTAAGTTTTCGTTTCACACATGATTGAGCTCCTCTTATTCAGGAGAGCCTCTGATGGAAACAGTACAATTCCATTCATAAATGATTATTGACTTCAGGAAGATAAGGATCTAAATGATGTAACGGACAGAATGGTGGAAACCAGTGTGGGTAGTGTTTTAAACAAATTGTTTATAAGTGTTTAAAACACGCTGAAAAACATGTTTAAAACATGTTTTTTAAGAAGTGATTCTTGATGCAACTTTTTCAATACTTTGCCAGTGATTCTTAGCCTTTTTGCTCAGATTCCTCCTCCCTAATCGTTGAAAGTATTCATAATTTCTCCGTCTAAACTAATAGGTTTCAAGTTTGAAAAAGAAGTCAAAGATAGCAACAGGACATATTTCCAAGTACAAGGACTTTTCAGGTAGCTAATCAGGAAAGTATAGTAAGTTCGTGTTATTTAGAAAGTGCCATCAAGAAAGATTGCATCAAAAAAAGCTTACATGTAATGACCAAAAAGACGATGACTGCATTGAGCTTGAATTGCTTGACCACACAATTTCTTGAATTCGAAGCTTCAAGTTGGTGAGTCTCAATCTCAAATCGTTCTCGAGCACGCTGATGTTTGTTGTTTCTCAGTTACAAAATATGACTCCTCCGTCAATTGTAAGCTATTTCAATGAGTAGCCTATATTTACATGTATTATGACTGCAGTCGCAATTATCTGTCTGGGAGGAAATCAACCGATCTTGCTCATTCAATACTCCATCGAACCTCATTCCTCCCAAATCCTCCTTCGATCGTTATTCCACCCCTGGCATGCTGAATTCCTCCCTAGGGAGACACGTCACCGGTTAAGAATCATACAAGGCGAAACATCATACAACCATGCAAGTTCGCTATACCATCGACCGTGAGGTGCTGGACGCCGAAGTCTGGTTATGTAAAATGATTTTTTAATGAAAATAATTTTCGACCAAAATTAGTGGAGAGTTCTGTATCTTGGAAGTAGGGTGCATCAAGTTGGATTACCCATCGAGTGGTCAACCATATCATGCATGCACTCATTTGAACGTTCATGGACAAGATATATTGTACGTTTTTGATCTTGTTTCAATTTTCTTAGACAAGTCAAAAAGACGATGGAACTATGGGGAATTGTGGTATAGATAAGTGAAATATTTTGTATGAAAGATGATGCTTTTAAGCATGTGATCGAAAAACAAACGACAATGGCAGTACAATCACCGATAGGCCAGGCATTCTTGCCGCGAATCTGAATAAAATTGACGATCACCGCCGAGAATAAGAAAATTCCTCGGAATCTTATCGTTAGTGCTGATCGAGCCTGGTGCCTGTGGACCAATCAACCAATGCGTTGCGAGAGCTTCTCCTTCGACTTTTCGAAGCTATTGTTCATCCAGAACTTCATAGGAGAAGCCGGTGAGAATAGGCATTGAGACAGAACCATCTGGTGTTTCCAAAGTGTCATTCTGCATTCATGCAGCACAGCAGTTCTCGAAAGTCTCAATTTAGTACATTGGGAATGAAGCATAAAATATTGTGAAGGAATCTCGGATCGAAGTAGAAGCGGGAAAATGCGATTTCTTTGAAAGCATCTCAACTAGAATATGATAGTGTATAACAATGACGATGGATTCATTGCATCGCGAACTTGTTCTGAATTACGTCAGCATCACACACTTTGTTATTTCTTAATAAAATGCAAAGTATTAGTCATAGAGTAAGTCCTACTCTATCTATGGTATTGGTCATTCTCAAGAGTGTATTTATTTTATTTTTTTATTTTATTTTCTTAAGAGTGTGATCATATCACAAGCAACCTGCCACTGGTAGAGTGAAGTAGCAAACTCAAAGACAATGATCATAATTAACTTTGAAAGATGTAAATGGGTCCACCTAACTATTCAGATTCAAGAAATGAAGTATAAATTTATAAATTTAGTGAATCATAAAATCATGTCGATGAAAATAAGATTAAAAACTTGTAATTTCAGCCAGGAGAGCACGAATAAGATCGCGACTTTTCCATGAAGACTTCCACTGTAATACAATTAATAAAATTCCCTTGATAATCAGCTTGTTTTCCGCTTAGTTAGGATGCTTTTCAGCAAATATTCATTCTTTTTATGATATCCAACTTGTTTCATACTACTTCTTTACGAGAGTCATCTCGGTAGTATATAAATTGGCAAATTTTGACTTTTTTCAAAGGTGCTCAAATAGTTTTTTGGAACACGGGAGCGTAATCTCCGCAAAAACTGAATCTTTTGATATAAAAATTTTCACTGTTTGCAGATAGTTTTTTGAGTTGACACTCTACCTATATACCTCTACTGTCCCTACTCTGTGGCCCCCTCCTTCCGCCACCGCTGCTGTTTGGTCGTCTCCATCGAGAAAAATGTATGAAAACCTGTGTTTAAATTTCTCAGAACTTTTTATTTTTTGAATTGTCGACTGTGTTATGTGACCATGTGGACTTGATGCGATGACCTTACAAAGGAAAAAGTTCAGAGTTAAGAGGAGGGTAGGAATTTAAAATTATTAACGTTTAAACAAATAACTTTTGTTAACTCAATTCAATCAACGAAAGTTATTAATTAGTAATGAAAATTAAGCAAGTAAATTAATTATTTGGTAAATGAATTAAATATTATTTTCTAGTAGAATCAGCGCCAAATTTGAAAAATCAGCTGTTGACTCTGAGTGAATAAATCGCAAAATTTTGTTGAACGTATCGTGAACTGTGACTGAATAGAATTTAGATCGGCATTCTCTGAAGCTGTTATCTGAAAAATATATAATCAGTCACAACTTCTGCAATTGTGCAACTTCTTTTGCGAACAGATCATGCCACGAGATAACCTTTGATGCTTTTTCTATTGGCAATGCAAGATTTAGGTCATTCTGTCAAGTAATTACTGCTGTAGGATGGAACGAAGCCATTAATTTCAAAAAGGCTAAATTAAAATGAGTCGCTGGTATTTTATGAGCCCGAGATAGAACCTGAATCAGTCTTGCTTTATTACTCTACATCTAGTGAGTATGTTTGCAAAGTTTGGGCTCAATCGGTTTGGGTCTCTGGTGATCGGGGACCGTAAAGGCTGAATTTTTTTTAGTCACGAATAAATTGTTCAGGTCGACGTCACGAAATTTCAGTAGAACAATAGCAAGGCATCGAATAGCTCTCACACCAAGTTTCGCATTCAGCACATTTATGTACAATGAATTACACTGCCTTGAAGTTTATAAAAGCTCACCCTCAGTTTAAGAACTGGTGTCGTTGCGTCGTTTTCATTTTCAGACGAGAAATTAATTATGGAATTGTCTATATTTGCTTTCCGAACAATGATGTTTTACGACTTCAAGAAAGGACTTACAAAGAATATTTCGAGTCGCTGCAGGCATGCTTTGGTGATCAGTATCCATCTGAATCCATGATCAGCTTCTGGTTTCGTGAGTTCAAACGAGGACAAACAGATTTTGAAGACGAGCCACTCCGGCGCCCCAGCGAAAGCAGCAACACCAGAAAATGCGGAAACGCCCTCCGCCTCTGGTTGAGACCGATCGATGAGTGACAATGATTCAGATTCAGCATCATCTGAATATTGGATCCACAGCTGCGCAGAAACTAGTTCGCGACCATCTTGGTCTCACAAAGCGATCCGCCAGATGGGTGCCACACAACCTGACGGAAAAGCAGAAGCAAGCGCGAGTCGATTGGTGTCGTTTCATGCTGCGCAAATTCAACATCGGAGCCTCGAGACAAACCGACATGATAATCACTGGCGATGAGATTTATTATTACGACCCCGAAACTAAAATTCAATCAGCCACGTGGTGCTTTCCTGGCGAGTCGTCTTGGGCCAAGGTCAGGCGATCAAGATCTGTCGGAAAACGAATGGTTGCCGTCTTCTTCAGCAAGTTCGGTCTCGTCGTGGTCGTCCCACTGTAAGAGAGACAAACTGGCACACAACCGTCTGCCCGCCCAAAGTCTTCCAAGCGTTGAAGGACCAGCGACTTGAAATCTGCGATCAGTGGCAGGCGTCCTGGGAGTCTTGCTGCATATGACAACGCTTCCTCCCACACAGCAGCTGAGACGCTCGACTTCCTGGAAGGAGAGGCCTGTTCAACTCCTCACGCACCCTCCATATTCACCAGATCTCGCTCCTTGCGACTTCTGGCTCTTCCCAAGGTCAAGGAGCATCTTCGTGGACGACGATTTCATCAGACATGGAGGCTCTTGAAGCTTTGGATGCGACACTGACGAGCCTTACGGAAGACAACTACATGCAGTGCTTCGAGAGGTGGTTTCACCGAATGAACTCTTGTATACACCATGCAGGACAGTACTTCGAAAAAATATAATTGTAAGAACTCGCAATAACTTCTCTTTTTTTTCATGACTAAAAGATTTCAGCATGACCCTCGTATGCCTTTGTTCCAAATCAGTCACTAGTGTTTTATGAGACCTGAATCCATCAGTCAAGCGGCATTGGTTGAATATGGAGGGACTCACAACATCATCTATCATTGAAATTCCGTAATTTGTATTACCCCAAATATGAAAGCGATTGTGCTATCATAGATATACGAAAGCATGTATAACTGTAATGGATAAAAAGAAGCAAGAGTTACAAAAATTTACACAACATTTCAGTATACTCGATGTCCATGCTGAAAGCTCTTTTTCAATCCCTAAGTTAACATATATACTGAGGACAATACTGGTCTTTGAAGACAGATACCTGGAGATTCTCGATGAAATAATCATCCTAACCTGTGTAAGCTCCATCTCGAATGTTGATTTCACGGCATCAAGTTCTCGTCAAGCTTCTTTATCTACCCGATTCGGTGGTCTTGGAATTCGCCGGTTTCGAGATCTCGCTCTGCCGGCATATTTGGCTTCCTTACCATGAACTTCGGAGTTGCCCAAGTATATTCTGTTCCACTCCACGGATTTGCCTCTGAGTTGATCGACAAGGTGCTGAAAATTTGGCAAGAACCTGGTCTGTCGTTTCCAAACAAGGAGTCTTTCGGATGTTTGCTTGCAGCGAAATGCCCGGAGTCTGGTGCTTGATTGAATGTCCTCCCGGTTTCATCATTACAAACTCATTTGCAAGATACTGCATTTAGGAAAGCTATTGCACAGAGGGCTGGGTTGCCACGTCCTTGAGGACACGGTGCTGACCGCGGTTAGGGACCGCCTGCTTGGTGATGCTTGCAGGATCGTGCCCTCTGGATACAATCTTAGCACCGATAGTAACTGAGCAACCCACCAAGTCGGGCCGGATACAGCCCTGAAGAGCCTTGGCCAAGGTGAAGATCAACGGCGACGAAGAGAGTGTGTGGCTGTGATCTGCATAGGGGCGGGGCAGAGCGGAAGAGTGTACAGAAGGGTTTATTTTGTGTAGATACTCCTTCAAAAAGGGTGATTTGTTGATGCGAAGTTGTGCCAATGTTCTGCGTGTGCATCTGCGAGTGTCTGTTCTGATTTGTGAATTGTGGGCGGGGGTTGCGTTAATGACTTTATTGTTTGGCCTGTGCGCTAGGTATATGCGGACGTGTTGGGTATGTATTTGATTCAGTAGTAGTTTTGTTGTTGCGTTGGATGACTGTGTGGAAGGAGATGTGGCGTACTTCCTTGTGTTGATAATTGTGGGTTGTTGTTGTGAGAGGTGGTGGTTGTTGCGTGAGATGAAGATGGTGTTGTTGATGTTTTGTTTTTTTTTAGAAGCTGTTTTGTGTGTAGTGTGAGGTGTTCAGCAATGGGGGAGGACATGTGTTTCGTCGTGTAGGTGCTGTGTATTTGTGTCGCGTGAGCAATCACCAACACAATGTTCAAGCAAAGAAATGGACGACTCTGGACATGGGAAAGTCCCAAACGAATTCACCATCGTATTGATTATATTTTAACAAACAAGAGAAGAAATGTCTTCAATTGCAAAGCTATTGGCATTACCCAATGCGATACAAGATCTGATCATAGACTCGTGAGACTCATCCTAAACATGAAATTCGCATAAAGGACACAAAAGCACGCTGTAGCGAGAGTCATCAATATCGAAAACGCACGAAAAGCCATCCATGCGGTTCCCGACGAAGATTAGAAAATTGTCAGTACGGGAGACTGTGAAAGTCTAAGCAATATTTTAAAACAGGTGACGGAAAATGTTCAAGATATGAAAGTGAATCCAACACGAAGACCAAGGCTGAGACCAGAAACCCTTGACATCATCAAAGAAAGGAAGCGTAAGATCCTCAGAAAGAAAATTCGAGCTGACTACCAAGAGTTCAACGAAAAGAAAGCAATTGAGGCTGCCCTGAACTTGAGGTTGATCAAGAAAGTTAGAAAAGCAACCTCATTATATAGAGATGCCACTGCAGGACTGAAAGACGATACAGGAACAGTTTACTCCAATACAGCGCCAATGAGAAAACTTAGATCATATCAAGGTTCTACTCAAAATTGTTTGCCTCAAACTAGAGCGTCAACTCCATAAGAGATTACACACCTGAAAACGTTCCAGACACTATGGCCGACGAAACAAAAATTTCTATCAAGAAAATGGCAGCGGAAAAAAACCACCAGCCAAGATAGGATAGCCATTAAGATCCTCAAAGAAGCCCCCAGAAAGTGTACGAGCTCATCGCCAAGCATTTCATTACAACCCTACAAAATCGAAGGGGTAGTATCGCACAACGCACAGCACATCGGCAGCGCACACAATAACGTACTTAAAACCTATCGCAAAACCACAACAACACAATCGCACGCACGCCACATAAAACGCACAATCGCACGCCTCATCGCCAAACTCCGCCAGAAAGCCAACAATAAACGCACATCCGGCACAAAAGCACGCCACTCGCAAATAGCACACACGTCGCAACGCAACACGTCGCACAACGCCCAACTGAGAAAACGCCGACGACAGCAAGCGCGAAATACCTAAAACACATAACGAGCAATAACACTAACCACCAACAAAAAACCCCACGTCAAAAACGCAAAAAACACCCAGTCCACGCAACAACGCCCACCCATAACGCAGAACAAACACCAAAATCAAGCACCGCTTCTTGGTCACTGAAATCAAAATGCAATCCAATTCTATTCATACTAGCTTGTTAGGGAAATGAGTGTTGAGATTAAAAGAAAAAGTCAGTTCAGGAATATTTCAGCGAGCTATAATCTAAGGATATCGACCATTATTAAAAATTGATTTTTAATGAGTTTAATAGCAGTTTGATTTCATTTATGCAGCCGTACTTCCGACTTTGGAGCTTGTGGGCCTAATGTAATAGAAGCTTATCCAAAATAACAATATATTTCATATCGACTGATACTCCAAGCAATATTTGTGATGACAAAGTTTGGCCATTTCACGCTAATGTCAAACAGGGGATTCCATGTCGGAATTCAAAGTATGGTAGATAATGTTGAGTAATCCACTATATCGATTAAGGACATCATACAGTTTCAGAATTTCTAGTTTTCTTGAAAATCTCCGATGTAATTACATCCAAACAATTTTCGGCTTCATCACTATCGCATGTTTTTCAATTATCAGCCTTTTGGGTCTAAAGAATTGGTCTCTTCAGAGCTATATCTACCTCATAGGGCCTAGGTGGTTCCAAGTAGGTATGTGTTGATGACCAGAGCAGTTGGATGCTTCATTCACATCCAAAATATGTGAGTTCCATGTGCAAATTATCAATTGATAAAGGGAATTTGGTCACTTCCTAGCTTTATATATACCTCATAGGGCCTAGGTGGTCCAAGTGGTATGTGTTGATTGAAGGAGAAGAACTATCTACCGCAAGGAACTCCCAATAGCGTGTTGATGAAGCACAGGTTAGAGCAGAATGGACGCTTTCATTCACATCCAAAATATGGTGGAATTCCATGTCAAATTATCAGAATTGATAAGGAATTGGTCACTTCCTAGCTATATCTACCTCATAGGTCCTACGTGGTCCAAGTGGTATGATGTTGATGACCAGAGCAGTTGGATGCTTCACAATCTCACATCCAAAAATATGGTGATTCCATGTCAAATTAATCAGATTGATAAGGAATTGGGTCACTTCCTAGCTATATCTACCTCCAATAGGGCCTACGTGGTCCAAGTGTATGTGTGTGATGACCAGAGCAGATTGGATGCTTCATTCACAAATCCAAAATATGGTGATAATCCATGTCAAATTATCAAATTGACAAGGAATTGGTCTCTTCAAAGCTAGATTTATCTCATGTGTGGGTCATATTGGCATGTGTTTTGATGACCAAGGAATGTTTGCAGGCTTCTGTGATTCCCCCCACCCCGTTCATTAAATCGCACATGAATTCTTGTCCCCACGTGGAAGAACGGCTCTGAGTATCAGCAATTCCATATCGAATTCGTAGTAGGTTCAGTTCTGCCTTTAAAACTGACTGAGATGTTTGTGATGCCGAACTTGTTCGCATTCTTCCTGATGATGTGCAAGCGGTATGCATTGCTTAGTATCTGCCGTTTCAGATATAAATTCATTGTAATTTTTATTTGAATTGAAGTGGTAGTTCGGAAAACTTTTTTTCTATTATTTTTTTTTTTTTTATTTTTTGTTTTATTTTTTTTTGTTTTTGTTTTTTTTTTTTTTCTTTTATTATTTTTTTTTATTGTTTTTGAAAAGTAAAATGAAGTAGTAGGCCTATTCTTAAATTAATGATTGCATTGCTCATAATTGACTTCGGTTCTTTATTTAGGTAATTGACAACCCCCGCCCCCCCTTTTATCTTCTTGTTTTGTCAGAATCAGACGTGACATTTTCCATCATCCAGAGGATCGCAGATACTTTCATTACCCCCCCACTCTCTGGCATCTACGACTCAATTGTCAGAAACGGCAATCCTTTGAAATGGTCCCATCGAATGCTGGAACTAGCGGAGCTCATCCGCCCGCATTCTGAACCTGATAACGTGCTGATAATGGTATTGAATAGATTAACGTTCCTCTAATTTTTGAGGAGCATTGTTACTGTGATTTTTGAGAGTACACAATATCGGATATACACAAAATTAAAAAAATTGATCGTTCTTTCCACCGGTTATTAATTTCAAAGCATGTTACTTGTTTTACTAATGCTAGTCCGGAAAATTGAAAAGTACACGGTAGTCCTTGCAGGTAGGCCCGTGGATTTTCCCCTCATTGGGTACACAAGGAAGTTACTTATGGAGAGTGGAATGGCTTGGTTTATAAGGGTTAACTCTTAGATAAAAGTAGGAAGGATAACCTAAGGTCGTATGGGTAAAATAATACCTGATAATTACTTTCGTTATCAAGCTTAATTTACAATCCTTATCAGAATCGTCCATTTTGATGGTACACTACTAGTTATAATGGAGATATTTCGATTAAAATAAACGACCAAAAAACAATTCCAAATTGATTTTCGCTATATTTAATAAAAGCAAAGCAATGAAGCGGAAGGAATCTTCATTCACCTACGTGTACTGAAGATTATAGCATACTTGAGGTCCCATTGATGGACTGCTAGAGTGCTGCTCTGTTTTTCTTGTCTATTAGTTAATTGAGCAATTTTAAATTACCTTCTGTAGTTAGTAATTGAAAGATATGAAGCGGAGCATAGCATTAGCTAGAATTCGCAATCGTTTCAATTAAATTACCACTCTTTATGCCTTTTGATTATATGGATTCAACTATGTGAGTTTTATATACGCGGCAGACAATAAAAAAATCCAAATGGTGCCCGCTTTATGAACTTGCTTTCTGATAGTAGTCTTACGGTCTGCCTTTGAATATGCTCATTTCAATACAAATCTGTCTGCCCTATGGGCTTTATCCTGTACATTTGCTGTGCATCACGTTTTTCACGTTTCCTGTTCGAAAGTTTTCAAGTTGAGAAATTTCATAAGAATTTCAAAGTGCGAAACGGCGGAGATTATATTTGTAAAGAGCGGACATTTCTCGGCCTTATAGAAATTTCCTAAGAAAATGTTTTATTTTCTCGAGATGATGGCAAAATTATCCTTTCAAAACTTTTCTTTTGATTTCAAAGGAAATTATCAGAGGTGGCCATGTTGCTCTCCGCGATCCGGAGATTCTGTATAAAGAATATGTGATAGAAATATTCCTTTATCAAACCAAAGAACTTGCATGGTGAACATCATGTAGTCTTTACCTTGATGGAGTAGGCATATTGAATATTAGCATGAGTTCAGCAGGTGTGAAGCTGAGGGAAGAGAGTGCATTGATGGCATAGTTAGGGTGCCGGATCGAGTGTCGATTTACTGTAGGCTAAACCACAGGTCTCTGTTAGTCAAGAAGGCAGACGTTATGAAAAAGGAGAAACTCGAGCATGACAATTCGGTTGCGGCATACGGCAGAGCCTTTAGCCGAGTAGAGACAACGGGATGGGAGGAGCATGAAATGAGAGAAAGACCGTAAAGGTTATGCTTCCCTGTTGGTATCTGTCGAGATTTCTTCATAAACTCACACGGTCCTTTTCTGCTATTTATGGCTAATCATAAACAAATGATCTAACAGCACACCTGCTCGAATGCTGGTGCCTATGGTCGGCCCTACGTACGTACGGAGGCTCGTACTCTATCACACTCGATGAGTGATTCCAAATGAGATCATGCGACACTCAAATAAGTGATATCACAGATCGGAATGATTTCATTTTTAATAATGCAATTTCTCAGTTATAGCATGCGAGAGTCGCTCACTAAGTATAGTCATTTAGCCCATAAATTCATTTGTGAGCATAAAGTAACCGGAGCTCGATGCGCAATCATAAATTCTCCGAAATCGGACCGTGGAGCGCACTAAGTCAGCCAAACCAGAGCGCGGAAGGCAAAAGTTTTGCCGGAGCACGCTTACCTCTGGAAATTGATAAATGAACAGCGGCGAATTTCTTTTGGAAAATGCGATGTGTAGGTTACTTCTTTCAGTCGTAAAATGTCTGAAAGTTCCCTATAAATTAGAAGTTTTAACTAAAACTTCTCAGCCGATCGGCTAAAGAAGCCTGAAATCGAAGCGGCGCAGCACATATTAACATTAATTTATGCCCACCGAGAACATAACGTTCGGTAACCAGATACTAACGTTACGATGAAGTTTTAATAAAGTAATTTAAAATTCCTAACCAAATTATAACGTTATTGAAGTTATTTTCAGGTCATCTATGTAACGTTTGGCATTATAGGTTATACAAACGTAAGTTCAACGTTTGTGTTCCAACTAGTTATCTCAAAGTTCACTACAATATAGAAACATAACGTTAGTCAGGTTATTTTCAGGCTATGTATTTAACGTTTGACCTGAGACGTTTGAGAAACGTTATTAGAACAGTTGTGTTCCAAATTTTTTTTCTGGAAAAATGCAAACTGCAAAGCAACGTTATGATGAAGTTATGATAATGACCATACACAAACGTTGCTATATTTACATTCATCTAACGTTAAGTGAGCCGCATCATTCGAACGTTACTCTTATTTCGTCAATTGAACGATTGTACCTGGTGACTAGGATAATTGGAATGTAACGTTCACACTTTCACAGTAGAACAACGTTGTGCTAGCGAATACTTAGTGACCTGAAGAAAGGAAATACAGCAGTTTAAATGCAAACTGCAACAACGTTATGATGAAGTTATGATGATGACCATACACAAACGTTGCTATATTTACATTCATCTAACGTTAAGTGAGCCGTATCATTCGAACGTTACTCTTATTTCGTCAATTGAACGATTGTACCTGGTGACTAGGATAACTGGAATGTAACGTTCTCACTTTACAGTAGAACAACGTTGTGCTAGCGAATACTTAGTGACATGAAGAAAGGAAATACAGCAGTTAAATGCAAACTGCAAAACAACGTTATGATGAAGTTATGATGATGACAATACACAAACGTTGCTATATTTACATTCATCTAACGTTAAGTGAGCCGTATCATTCGAACGTTACTCTTATTTCGTCAATTGAACGATTGTACATGGTGACTAGGATAACTGGAATGTAACGTTCAACTTTCACAGTAGAACAACGTTGTGCTAGCGAATACTTAGTGACATGAAGGAAGGAAATACAGCAGTTAAATGCAAACTGCAAAACCAACGTTATGATGAAGTTATGATGATGACCATACACAAACGTTGCTATATTTACATTCATCTAACGTTAAGTGAGCCGTATCATTCGAACGTTACTCTTATTTCGTCAATTGAACGATTGTACCTGGTGACTAGGATAACTGGAAATGTAAACGTTCACACTTTCACAGTAGAACAACGTTGTGCTAGCGAATACTTAGTGACATGAAGAAAGGAAATACAGCAGTTAAATGCAAACTGCAAAACAACGATATGATGAAGTTATGATGATGACCCTACACAAACGTTGCTATATTTACATTCATCTAACGTTAAGTGAGCCGTATCATTCGAACGTTACTCTTATTTCGTCAATTGAACGATTGTACCTGGTGACTAGGATAACTGGAATGTAACGTTCACCCTTTCACAGTAGAACAAACGTTGTGCTAGCGAATACTTAGTGACCTGAAGGAAGGAAATACAGCAGTTAAATGCAAAACTGCAAAGCAACACCATGATACAGATATGGTACACAAGCGTTGTAAATTTGCATTATATTCATGTGAACGATAACAAGTGAACTATACGCCAATCAAAAATGTTAGAATTGGGTCTAAGATCACCATACTATGCAATTTGATGGGCTACCCAGTAAAATAACGCTGTTGTAACCAACATTTTGTGGCCTGTAAAGTGATGACGTCCACTTGACCAATACTAGTGATCGGAATTTCAGTTACTAGTCTAGTCTAAGAATTTCAGTCTAGCCTTTGTAATTTTTACGCTATGGGAATATCATGATGTAATTAGGAACTAAAAATCGATGCCAGAAGAAATTTGTTTGTAAAAATGAAGGAAAAAGCGATTTCTTTAAGTAGGAATTAGAAGATCTTCCGAAGGTTTTTCTCCGTACATCAGTTTTTTGCTCATCTCTTGGCTGAGAGGAAACTTAATGATGTAATTGAAATACACATTATGTGATCCCTGCTTGCTGAAATTTTAAATATATTCATCCAGATGAACGTCTCCTCCATTGGTAAGTCGCAACCACTTTTTTGGAATACGGCAGATTTTAGATGCCCTTTCCAATCATGTGAAATACGAGAATGTGCAAACATATCTCGCAAGTAATCGGATCGATAAATACGATAACTACTATGAACAATTGTATATTAATAAAGTAGCAGGAATGAAAATTCTAATGAAACAATGAACACATGCCTATCGATAGAAAATGCAGTAAGCCTAATGTACTATGCTTAGTGCGGTTTGCGGCTACCTTACACGGTCAAGATTCCGTTTTATCTCTCCGTTTTACACGATCATCCGATCTGCTGTCCAGTATGCATGGATTGGATTGTTCTGTCAATCTGGGATAGCAGATCGCCTATTTAGAACAACTGTTTTCATCGACGTCAGAACGGCCGGAAGACTCGATCGGACAAAGGCGTGTGCGTGCTCCCTTCATTGAAATAATCAGTCTACACAATCAACCGCACGACACACTGGGTTTGTATGATTCCATTCATTACAGCTTTGTATGCATGAAAATGGGGGGTCTTTATGGTTTGTGAGCGTGCTGAATAAGCATGACATAAATAGGCAGACAGACTGGTAGAGAGAGAGAGAGCAGAGAAAGAAACAACATGCGCGCGCATCAGAAACTCACAATCTGGGACGAGTTCGATGTGATCACATGATTGTATGACGTCACTACTTGTCCAATCTTGAAATTTGCAAACAAGCCTCGAATACAATCTCTCGCCTGTCATTTTAGATTTTAAAATATTTTACATGAATATACTTAACCAGACAGAATAGTGCTTTAAAGAACACTAGTAATCGACACATTTTGATGAGGATCTATAATAATCAAATGAACCGTAATTTTGAACTTCTCTTTATTTTCACTAATTCTACCCGATCTCTTGGATTGACATTAAGTCAGTGCATACTCCCGTTCGGTGAGACCTTTGACAGAGTATATTAAGCTCAACTGTTGGAGCAAGTCGCACCATGAGATTAACTGGATTTTTAGCTTTTTGTGTGTTATCTCACCGCTTTCGACTGATTGAGGATTTTTGATTTTTTTTAGATATCATGAATATATGAGAATGTGACAAATGATTCATTTATATCCCACTGATAGTTAGACCGGAGTATATGCATCTTGCATATCTCAAATTATCATTTTACGTACCAGTTTTCAGTTAGAGGAATTAGATAACAGATAAATCAGTCTAAAAGTACAAGTAGAAGAACGTGTCTACTTCAGGATGGTACCATACGATATTTCCGAATCCGGGTGCCCATTGATGGGGTGATATTGCACTCTCTAATTTACGTCAGTATAACTTGCCGCTTAGTGTTGCGATGATACTGTTTATGACTTTGAGCATGTAACGATCTCATGGCTGTGTATTTCATGATAACAAACATACCTGTCCGTACACAGAACTCTAACATAAGGGACTAGGCCTACATTAGCACATAATTCGGACTTCTTGCCATACTACGTAGCCAGGACTACTTCGTAAGGTATTTGAAGCTTGTAAACAACTTAAATCTATACTCTTGATTCGCGTAGGCCTACTCCGTAAACTTTCAACATACTACTGTGTAGGCTCAGGAAACAAATTTTTAAGTAAAAATGAATCTTATCAGATTGATTGAAAAAGCTTGCAGACCTAAGGTATTTACAAAAGTTGAAAACAAAACAAACAGGGAAGGCAGTTACTTCACGATACATATATAGGCTAAATAAAACTTGGAATAATATGGAAACAGTGATGTTCCACATGTAAAAAAAAGCGCGCCCCTATTATGAGTCTACAGGCTTATTGAAGCTAAAATCTAGCATGGGGTTATGGGTTTTTAGGGTGGGACTCTACTGAGTGTCAGATAATTAGGTTAGCCATTGGTAACAAATAAAGAGCAGGTATGTAGACTTACTTAGTTCAAATTACATAACACCCTAATCATTAGGACACAAACCAAATGCACTGTCATGTAATCCCATTGTCTGAGTGCATATCACCCCCATTCGACTTTTCAAAGTAAACAGCTGACGTCTCGAGTATATCAAAGACTTGGAAAATTAGTTGCCATGATCTCATGCTCTATTGACTTAGATAAGAGAAAACATGTAGGCCTAGTACCGGTTGATCATAGTTGATGGGAGCGAAATATCCCAAAAGTTTCATTATTGTAAGAACTTTGTATAGGTAAGGTAGACGTGATTTCCACCTCTGGTAGAAAAACGTAGTGTACTGCAAACACAAATTATTTATGCGATTGTCCTTCATACTAAAGCTTCAATATGTCTATTTCGGATATTTAATGCAAAGCAAGAATTCGGCTGTATGGGGTGGGTGCCATATCACCCCGTGTACCAAATCACCCCATTCTCCCCTATTCCCACAAGAGAAGTCAACGAAATCTAAGTTATATCTAGACTTTTAAGTATCATAAATTCATAACCGAATATTTTCCATCAACCCATATTCGGGTCGGGGTCGGTTGGGTTGGGTTCGCATACCTCAAAATAAAACCTGATAAAGATTTCAGCCTGAGCAATGTGCCTGTACATTATGTCTGCTGATTTGAATTCTATAGATGGATAACGGGCTACAATGCAAGACATAATGACTATCTTATAATAATCAAGTCAACGCAGTTGCTTTTGGCATTAAAGTTATTTCCTTTGAGGTCAAAGCCGTTGTTAAACTAAATGTGACATGGCGTGAGACTGATATCTACATTGTAAGTATAAATTATTAAAACATAGTCAACGGTCGACAAAGCAGTTTTTGTGCACTCATGAGATGTTAAATCTAGGATTAAAATTACTCAATCAGTAATTTCACATGCTACTAAAACTCCACGGTTCTCAAACAAAAGTGAGAGAAGTTGGAATAATTCTGTCCCCCAACCGACTTTTAATTCGATTTTTCTGGACTTATTGTTCATATGAAAACATGGATAGGCTACATAAGGTAGGCCATACACATGAAATAATTAAGTATTACTACTCTGATTGAAAGGTCAAATATTCATATTAACGATACTTTACATAGCTATGCTCCAATCTGTTTGTTGAAACTGCTGTAAGTAGGCGCGGCGTGGGACATTTCGTGTACGAATAGCACAATTTAGTTTTATAATCAGATAGCCAAAACATCACGCATTGATTGAATATCGCTAAAACCACTCGACATTATTTGTACATATCAACTAGATGTGCTTCATGGTTTGTTTTTTTAACAGACAAGAAGAGACACAATGAAGGCGGTTATGTGATTTTGATAACTTAAACGTGTTTCTATTGAAATGTATCATAGAATTGTATGTAGGAATATAATAAAGACGGATAATGGTTTCTGATTCATTTAGAAAAGGCAACATCTGATGATGTAGGTATAATTTGTTTGAAATGTAAGGAAATATCTATAATGATGCCTTGTCGTGTTGGCATGATTTTTAATATGCTTGAGCCTATAGGCTATTCTGCGTCTATGTTATGTGCATGTTTTGAGAGAAAGCTGAATGACTGACACTATCTATTTTTATGTGCCTTATGTATGCTACAGAAAAGTTACTGAGAAAATTATCGAAATCACCTCAGTGGACGATATGTACGAGATCAAAAAGTATTCGTACTTAATTTGAGTTTGAAGTTGTAACGTTAATTGGAGAAAGCATCATATCAGATATCACTTTTTCCCCAATAACATTTCGCGATTTCAGATATCACATATGGTTCGGCTCCGTGACAGAGTTTGCAAGTGACAGTTCGATGGATGGCTTGTTACGGTATGAAGAATTCGTTGAAGATAACGAACTGGAATATCGTGTGCCCTATAATTTAACTTATCTCATAGCACCTATTCGCACGAAAAATCTTGTTAATGTGTCTAACTCCCTTAGAAAATTTTAAACGGGCATGGCATAGCGCTCTGTATTATATGCCTATTAGTCGTAGGAGGGCTTTTCGCATAATATGCTTCTTCAACAATATGTAAACTTAATTTAAAATGTGTAACCATACCTTTACGTGCAAGTGCAGGCTTAGGTGCGTAATTAATTCGTTCGGTGCTAACCACTATCCAGCCAGTGTTATTCAAGCAATGACACCATATGTTATAGCTGTATAATAAAACCATTGTCAATGTGGCTTCAATACTTGGGTGTTTAATCAGCGAATGTAAACAATTTTGGATAAAAAGTGTGCACTTACATTGGCATCGTTTCACATCTTACACTTCCATGTTTCACACGGTTCTAATACGAAACATCACCTCGAATAAAAACCTGATCTTGCGTGACACATACACTATCAAAATTGAAAATGTCATTATTGTACATTTCAAATAGTGGAAGAATTCTCCAAATTTATCTTTTCTTTTTCAGGTTAAGCAGCAACACAGCAAAAGTTAATAAAAGCAATTTTTTAAGATTACTAGACATTGTGAGAAATGGATGATGGATGTTGTGATCAATTTGATTTGCCTATTTCTGTGACTCGTTCAGAGAAGCGAGAGAAAAGGAAATTTATTCCAGAGATTGGATTCGTGCTAAACGAAGGAAGAGGAGCGAAAAGTCTGAGTCTGATGTTTGTGAAATTCCAGTTCCTGATTTCTGCTTCGAGAGGGCCATCAGCATTGAGGAAGACGTGGATGGAGCTTCGAGTTTCCCTGACCAGTCAGATTATGACATAGACTTATTTTATGAGCCCGATGAAACAATGATATCTGATGTTGGATTATTGAACGAGAGTGACTTAGACGAGACGGCGGACCACCAATCAATGGATTATATGAATCAAGAATTATGGATTAGTGAAATCGTGGGTACTCATAGGTATACATCCAATCCACTGACCGACTGCATTGAAGCAAGTGGGGCAAGACCGAAAATTCCCCAGTCTAATCGAGGATTTGGCTGATGTGTGTGTGAGAAGCAGGATATCACCAAAGCAAGTCGACGGAATTTTAAGATGTCTTAACAGACATCCTGATGTTGTTCTTGAAAAGATTCCACTTAGTTATAAGACTCTATTTGGTGTCAGTAGGGAATCTGTACGTTCAAAATTGAAGCAAGTCTCGGGTCACTTGTATTATATATTGGCTTGAAAAGCAAATCCGCTCCATTCTGAACAGATTGCCGCATAATGAAATAATGCGCTTGGACGAACTACAACTGATATGGAGCACTGATGGAATGCAGCTATTCAACAGTAGACGTATGAATTTATGGCCTATTCTGGCTTATATATGCAATGTAAAACCCAGATTAATTTTTGAGGTCGCATTGACATATGGTCAAGGTAAACCGAGTAATCTAGAATTTCTGGATGAATTTGTCACAGAACTTAAAGATCTCATGGAACGTGGGATCATCTATCAGGGGAAACAGTTGTTTCTTACTCATAAAGCTTGTGTATGTGACGCACCCGCTCGTGCGTATCTGAAACAAACAAGGCAATTTTCGGCGAAGGTAGGATGTGATTTATGTGAGCATATCGGAGTTCACGACGGGAAGCGAGTCATTTGGGTAGGATATGAAAAAGGATTGGCAAGAACTGATGAAAGCATACGAACAAAACGACAAGCAGAACACCACAAAACAGGTGATCGAGAAACGCCTTTATTGAAACTAAAGATAGACCTGGTTAGACAAATGCGCCTGAACTTCATGCACCAGGGAGGTGGAGTTATGAAGAAGCTATTAACGTGGTTGACCAGCGGGCCGAAAGAAAAGTGATAACAACAAATATTGGTGTAGCATGAGCGCAAAAAACGTGAGCATTTTAGACGAGAGAATCATATACGTGGCCAGTTTCATGCCTTCTGCTTTCTGTAGAAAGCTGAGAGCGACAAGTGAACTGCCGGATTACAAATATACAGAATTCAGGCAGATACTTCTGTACACGGGAAGTCTTCTTTTCCTTGACTTGATGTCTACCGAACACCATTATCGACACTTCATCGCTTTGAGTTGTGTTAGCCGTCTCATGTGGATCGTGACAAAGTCCACGAATCACACACTATCACGAAAAAGCTGATGAAGAAAGTTATCAATGGTTTTCAAGAATATTATGGAGACTCTTTTTTAACTTATAACACACACGTCTTTCAACATCTTGTCGATGTCGCTGATTTTCATGGAGGTTTAGAATCAGGTATCGGCTTACCCTTTCGAAAATCATTTGGGACAGTTGAAGAAATATATCACCTCTTCTCACAATCCCCTAATGTCCATAATCTCGGTATAAATCGCAGAGACAATGTTGTTTCGAATCATCCGGTAAAAAAGCCAGTCATTTGCATTAAAGTTTCACCACCAAACAACGTATTTGTTGACACTCATTTGCACAAGGTATATGAAGCCATTTCAATCGATGATGCTCAAGTGGTAATGAAAGACCATGTCCATCTAACTCCATTTTTTTACAAACCCTTTATCTTCCACGCTAATCAATTTCTATGTTTCCAAGACCTCTAAACATAGAATTGTCAAAATCGATAAGGATGAAGTACTTCAGATGAGGCAGGAATTAAGATTGACTTCGCTAAACTTTCCCGGGCTATCTGATCCTCGACTCACAGATGATTGTTCATTGATGATTGCTTTACTCCACGGCCATGATGAAACATTTTACTAATGAAATGTGTGAGTGAGAATAACCGAATTTTAAAAATGCTTCAGAAAAAATAAATTTTTTTATTTTTCAGATTCATGCTGGAGTCTGTGATGCCAGAACCTATGATAAGCAAAGATTCTCAAGAGCCTTCAAATATTGTTGGTGATAATGATGGTATATTGCGAAAGAGCGTCCGAAAAAGCGTCCTCCAGGCATATCAGTGAGTTGTATTCTATCAAAACATTTTGTTTTCATTGAAAAATTAAAACTAGGTTTAGATAAAGGTGATTGCTGTTTCTCATTCGTGATAAATGATCAATCTTCTGTATTCTACATTTCATAGGTTACCAACATGCAGAACATTTTTCAGAAAAAAAAAAAAAATAAAAACAAAAAAAAAATTAAAATAAAAATAAAAAAAAAAAAAAAAAAATACAAAAAAAAAAAAAATATTTTTACATATCATGATATCAATTAGTCTGACATGTCCGGTGTGTAAGTAAAGATTTGATTGTTGAATATCATTCGGATTATCAACGTCAAAACTTATACTTGTTTTCAGGATGAGTGGGCGGTCTTTCTTACCATTTTCGTCAAGACAACTCGTTGTTCAAAGTTCCGTCTTCATGGATTTTGAAGAAATTTTGCAAAAACAGGGATAATGAAAGAAAAGAAAGACATTTTTGTTGGTGGCTGACAGATAATCTTAAGAATATCTCCGTTTCATTCAAAACTGTTCCGAACCCGATACTTCAAGTTGGAAGCCTTTGAGAGGAAAACTACTGGGGTGTGTATGACTCGATTGAAAAAGCAGAGAAAGCAGTATCTAGTCGAAATGGAACTGATCCGACGTCTGATGAAGCTAGTCAAATTAACAATTCTTCGGACGATTGCTCGTGTGAAGACATGGATCCTAACTGCAATATCCCGAAAAATGCATCTGCACCACCCACTTCTTCCATACAGATTTTCTCAAGCAGGTAATTATTGTCTAAAGTCACTAACATTGCATAATGATCTAAAGAACCGAAATCCTTGAATTGACAGAAATTATTATGTTATGCATATTTGGTAGAGAGATCAGCATTTTTACGTCCTATAATTCAGCTTCTAATTTAACTTGATCATCCGTTTAAACCTAACGGAGCTGTGTTTCAAATTAGAACCGTCGACTTTAAAAGTTGCTTGTTCAATGAATACACATGTGGCCCCATGACAAGGCTATCGATTTCAGTTTTCACTGTCCATTTATTTATCTAAACAAAAATAAAAAATGATTTTATTCAACTCCATTTTATGGAGCCCAAACTGTTGAAGTTGTGAACATAACTGAAGGGGAAAGAAGAAAGCTGCCTCTTGCGTAATATATTTGTACATGATATTGTCATTGAAACAAAAACCACACGCAAGCAGTATTTTATATGGTAGAAGCAAAAATGTAAATTGATGTAAAAGTAAATAATGAAGATGAGCACAAAATTTGGACAACTAACTAATTGCTTCATTCAGTCCGCTGTTTGATTCAATACGCTGCATTGTATATCAATGGAAATATTTTGGTAATTGGTTGTGTGATTTCCTTGAACTTTCTCATCGCTGACTTTTCTTTACAGACTCTGAAACCCAACAGACCACGGAAATTGACGGCAGCGTGGATAAAAAGCTTGATGTCTTGCATCAGATGCTCACGAACGTAAAGTCGTGAACTTGCTAGAGAACTTAACTTTGGATCGGAAGAAACGGTAGGATTGGAACTGCTCGAAGATGAAACGGATTCATCTGGAAATCCTATCACATTATCCATTCGGCGCATGGCAAGTTCGAATCCAGAAATTCGTCGAAAAAACAAACAAGTGGACCTAAGACTTTGAGTGACCTGGGATTCCCTATATATGCTGAACATGAGGTGAGTTTGAGTCCTTCAAAATACGATCTCACTTTTTCCATCTGACTGATAAGTAATGGATCGGCATTCTATTACTTACATATCTTCAAAAAATGATGCATAACTGCTTTGGTATGCTATTTAGGTTGTGTGTCAACATTATGTTTTCGTATCCATGTTGTCTATTGGAATGCTTTTTTTACTTCAATGTCCCCTGTATATTTTTGTCACATTCACCCGATTATGCCATCTGCAGGTCAGCCAATTTCGTTTCTTGACCCTGTTATCTCATTAATGAGTTTCTGATTCACACTCACTTAGATAAAAGATAACCTTGAAAGGGGATTGATTTAAGGATTTTTGTTTGCATCTGGTAACGACTCACATTTCAGAGAAAGGTCGAATAGTCGTAAGTTCCATGAAAAGAAGATAATATGTGGAGGATTATATAGGCCGCATATGGAAGTAACGTTGTAGTTCCAGCGCCGAGACATCTTCGCCTGTACAGGAAGGTTATCGGAGCCAACCCCATAAGGAAACAAAAATTTAAAATACTAATTTATAGAAATTTTGTGACTTTTGCGGAGGATCACCATAAAATTCACACCAGCAGACTCGATCTGTTTCGATGATCACGGTTTACTGCCCGATTTTACGTGCGGATCAGGCATTCAGAGGAAAACTAATTTTGATTTAATGTCGTATTTCATCTGGACTCTCATCTCTTTGCTGAGATGACCTTCTGTGTAGGTGAAAATGCCTGGCTTTGGAATTCCAAGATGTGACGCTTAGTGAATGTGTAGGTGTGAAAATCTACAAGTCTGCAATGGTTACTTTCCATATGCGAGAAAGGGCGAGTGGACGGACATAAAGAGGAGATTTCGTGGCTGGGCACGAACTTGAAAGTGTACCTCATCCAAATAACAAACACGTAGTAGCTCGGTACAATTGAACTCCTCCTTATTCTTGTGTAGACATAAAATCAAGCTTTCACTAATTTTTAGAATATATTTTAGGGGGAAGGGGCTCCGACCGAATGGATCAAACACGCAGAAAGAATTTCATTTGTCGACGCATTAAAAGGACCATTGGCCTCTTTTGCCTTTGCATATAATTATCATCGGACAGAATTGAATTCTGAAGATGCAATCTGTTAGTTATTGAAAAATGGTCAACGGATAGCTTTCCGAAGCGGGACATCGTTTTTGAAGAACCTCTCTTTCATGCTCGCACAAGCGGCATGTAAAACGCCGACGCGATGACGAATAACATTTGTCCCTAAATTCTCAATCCGATTTCAGAGGAAAGCGCTGTGGTTTTCTGACAGATATGTTCGGGGCCCTTCTATGATTCAGCTCCACACCTAGGACCAGGGTGTGCGAAATCAGACTCACAATTATTGTGAAGAATTGGTGGAGACCAATATAAACCAAAGCGACGTATAATCCAGGGATGCAAACGGATTATTTTCCAGCGCAAAATTTTCCAAAAAATTTCAAAATTTTCCAATTTTCATGAAACAATTTCCGAGAAACACCTTTTGTTGAAAATATATTACTTGAAACATCGATAAACATACTAGAATGATAAGCATCTATCTTCTTCATACGAGATGATCGTTTTGAACTTCAAAATGACATGATAGGCCGATTTTTATTTCCGAGTATATGTCATATGATCCTAAATATAGACTATGGCTGCAATATGCTACCTTATTCGCTTGAGATTTATTTCCATATTTCATGACGTATCGAAATCTTTACAATTAGATATACTCAAAGGATGATCGCATTTTGGATAACCTAAGTGGAAGGATATCTTAAGGCAGAAGAAGAAGAAAACAATTAGAGACAAATGGACGATGAAGAGAATGACTCTGGTCCTCGCACAAAGAAGAGTTAAGTAGGCCTCCGTGGCAAACGATTTTGGATGGGGCTTTTTCATCTCTTGTCATCTACCTGAAAAGAAGGTTTCTATGTTAGAACTCGTCTCTGAAGAGTCGCAATAAAAGATCATTATTTTCTTGCGTATTCTATTTTTTCTTGAATTACTAATATCAATCTTTCAAATTTTCCGGACACTTTTGAATCAATTTTCGGAAAATTCACATCTCGCGAATAATCGACTGCTTTAGTTATCCTTTGCTCAATATCACACGCGTTTTGTAGTTTGAAAAATCGAGTTCTGGTGTGCCAACGAATAATCGAGTTTCATTTTTCTGAATTCGGCCATCTTAGTAAATAGGTAACACGATTTATTCAAACCGACAAGGTTAAATTGTATTTATGTCCCTTTTTGGTTTGTATCAAGGTTAATTAGTATCGAACCCATACTAAAACGCATTGTTTTCATTTACAGCTTACGTACAAGAATGATATGCTTTCAAATCAGACGGAAAATGGTTGATTGTCGAAATGCTTGGTAAAAACTCTCTACATCTCAAACGACGGAAAAACAGTCGTGACAAAGGCGGTTAGGAATTGCATTTTTCTTTGGCTCTGCATACATTAGGCAATTTTACTCTGGACAAGGTATGTGTGGAAGCAAGAAGACAAGCTCGCCTCTAAAATAACATTTTTTGTCCAGGCAGTCATATTTATTATCCGTTGTGTAAAGACACATGGGGCAGGAAGCTTGATGTGCTCTACTTATTTTAAACGAAGTCCAAGAATATTCATGCCACACTATACCCCCTTATCTCCTCTTATATAGCAACGTGGAAGATCGACTTACTTTGTTATTGATGCATTCTCCTTATCACTACTCTATATCATACTAAATCTTATCCCCTCATACAATCACTTAATTCCACAAACACTAATAAATAATAATCATACTATTACCTATCTTCCAACATAACTATCATCCAACCCATATCCATTCTCTCAACTAAACATACAATCTAAACCTAATTAAAAAAATACAACAATCAATCATAAAACAAATCAATAAATAACAAACCATACACTATACATTTTCCAACACTTAACCAACAAATTATCAACTCACCCCTAGCTAAATACAATCTTATCATAATAAACACTACTAAATACACAATAATCCAATAAACATAAAAAACATCGATCACTCCGCACTTCCACTGTACCCAACCTCAATAAAATAATTATAATACTATATTAATAAAATAAAAAAAAATACATCACATAAAATAAATTACAAAACCTTTTATATTAAAGAATCATAACCCTTTCCTTTGGTCTACTGTTTTTATAATATCTACTCTTTTTATAATGACTGTTTGCAATTACCTATTTCCTCCGTACTTCACATCAATAACTGAAACACAAGAAGTTATATAAGAAGATAAAAGCTAACGAATAACTAGATTATATGTAAATAGTGAGACCGATGAATATGCAAGGTAACCATATAGAGATATAGTAGAGAGATATAGGAAGATTTCCACTCTGCTAGAGATGGTAGAGAGAGAATCATAATAAATTTAATATAACATATACGCTACTATCGTGAGAGTATAGAATTGCTTGCAGAATATAATAATTAAAAAAAACTTGCCCCCCCCCCTATCTGATTGCTAAAACCTCGTACTTATAATATTCTGTCCTCTTATTTATCAATCTAGCAAGATATAGAGATGATAGAAAGATAATTTTACTAATAAGTAGCGACTCAGATGATGAATGTGTGATATGTGAGTAACCGTTACAATTTTGTTCCCAAAACCTGGCGGTTACGAACGTTAGGATGATAACGTTGCCAAACAGTAAAAAAATCACATAGGTTTGTCGCAAATTAACCTTGACAATGTTTGGAGCAAAGTTATTTTACCGGGTCACTTATAACGTCAGGATGAGAACTTTACTACAACGATTAAAGCTTACTAGCAAATAACCTTATTGTTAATTGACAGTTGGTAGCAAGGTTACTCTGCCGGGTCACTATAACGTTAGTTATGATTTCGTTACTATCACGATCATTAACTTACATAGGTTGACGACAAATAACCGTTACTAGAGAGTTTAGAGTTAGAAAATCACGTTATTGGCTAACCTTTGTAATAACGTTACTTAAAACGTTTCTGTATCTCGGTGGGTGTCGCCAAAATTATTGAATATTTTTGTAATCTTTTAGAGTTCCTTGGCATGATAACCGCTAGGCCTTCCACATGTGCATTTTGAGGCCAACGATCATGAAGCTACATGCATATGACACGAACTTAAAGGAATCGTAGTATGCAAATTGATAACATTGCGTAATTGCACTACACTGACGACTTATGCAGTATAGGTGGGGCTCCCCATAAACAAGCAATATGTAGGTTATAGGGTTCTATGGAATTTCTCACTGAAACGTTTTCGAACAGGAAACTTTGGAAAAACATTGATGCACATAAAATTGCCTTGCATGCAATTTACATGTAAGAATGGCGGTAATTAGTTCCGCTGGTTTTCGTATTTTATTCAGCTCTTCATGATGAAGAGAAGTGATATAGTTCGGCACGTACAATTATGAAAACACGACAATATAAGACACGAAAAACATTAGCAGGACTTTATCAGCAGTACTCCAACATTCGCGTTGGACATGAAGTTTTGATCTCTATTTTTATAATATTTCAAATTGAAAATCTCGTCTATGAGCTAAATAAATATCGCGATAAGATTGCTGTAGAGCGATATTTTTCTTTGTAAGACATCGGATCTATGTCGTGATTAAAACTTGGTCTGCAATGCACATACTTTGTTATTTTTGTGTCTTATTTAACTTATCTTAACTAGTTTGACTTGATGGTGAAATAGGACGGAAATGCGGTATTTTAAGTTTAATCGGCATGCTTATGTCTAAAATTAACACTTTCCAATTAGGAAGACCTTTATAATGTGTACATGCATATTTTAAATAATTTTTGCTTGACAAAAACCTATTCTCCACTCCAGTAAATTTCAAGCACATCTACCAGCGCTGGAGTTAAAAATGCCATATGATTGCATACCTAGTTGACCGGTTTGGGGTGACTTGGGACACTCAGGATCGGAGCATCGCAGTAAAATGAAGTTTTGAGAGGGAAAAAGCTTTCATAGAGCCATGAAAAATGAGTTCCAAGACTATCATGCTTATGAATGACTTTGCTAACTTAATATAGATCCAGACAAAAGTTAAAAAATTTTTTCAATAGAGATTTTTTTTGCATGTCATGAAACTGCAATTTTTAGAAGTATGAAATTAACGGTTGTCCTACGCGCTTTTCAATAAGCAGTTAAAGACGAAGCGGGTATAAATAACCCGTGTGTAATATCATCGCATTGCATCTTTTTATTGTTCCGTTTTAAGTGTTTTTGTTAATAATGTGTTAGCACGCTGACATTGATGAAAATAACAATTTGTGGTATGAATATATCCAATAACTTCAACATCATTGTGAATACATGTGTGTACATGTAGTAACTGATAATATCATTGATCACGATGCTACTACGGTAGTTATCACAGTCAGGCATGCTACAGTGCATATTAGGACATACCAGTAGATTATAAAACTCTGTGCTGTATGTATAATCGGCCCATCCCACCCGTCTGTTAGTCTATCTTAGCCCAGTGATTCGATACCTGTATAAGCTTACATGTAGGCCTACATGTTTGTGTAAAATGCTATCAATCATCATAATAATTGTAATAAAAGATAATGAATTCTGGAAATCATCTGGTGTTATTGTGTGAAAAGAAAAGTACACACCTTACTTGCAGAGGTCAGATCGATGACTATTGCAACGAGGCTTCTTACATTTTGCACAACAAACGAATGTCTTTCGATATTGCGCGAAAGGACAGAAAGCACTCGAACACTATTCTACAAAACGAGTACTCCGAGTGTTCAGTTTGAGATATACGCAGAGCCTCGAGTTTCATGGCAGATTTTGTAGATTCTCGAAAGGTTTGTGGTGTCTGGGGCGTCTTTTGATTTGCTTGTCACCAGCTGTATCCCGCATTTACGAGAAATTTGTAGTGCTTGTTGACATTTTTCGCGGCTTTCAGGGATGCTTGTGGTATATACATATGCAACGTTATTTCCAGCTATGTCCACCATGTTGGAAAATATCGAGACCGGCCAACTCCGACATTCGTTTGAGAGAATCCACGAAGACGCTTGTCCGCGATGTCGTCACCTGATTTCGTTCTCTGTTGTACTCGAGAACAGTGGAAGGCCTTCGTATTTCACTTTCGGGTTCAGGAACATGTCTGTGAAAGTTATCAACAGTAACACAGGTTTTCGACCCTTGTCCAGAATGAAAAGTGCAAGTGCCTTGCTCATCGTAGAAAACTTTTGTGTCCTTCCGTTGACGACCTCGGTGGATTTTTGCGACGGCAGGTACTCCTCGGTTAATTGTTCCTAGACGGTACCAAGTACGTGGTATTCTTCTCTCTGAGTGCATCAAACCAATTCCAAGGAAGGTATACCAATTGTCAGAGTTAGAATGACGCCTGTGCCCTGATACGGTTTTAGCCATCAAATGCATCGTTTCGCGAGTGTTGTGACATTTAATTTGGTGACGTTCCAACACCAATGTAGACAATCCATTCAAGATATAGAATGTCTCAGCACAACAAAGCCATAGGAAGTTTTACCAACTTTCAGGCTTCGAGCTTATATAATGCTGGGAGCGAACTCGTCGTGGGACTCGAGCAAATGCTCGTCAACAGTCAAGTACAGGATGGGATATGAAGAATCGGAGAAGTTCAGCGTTATTATTCTTGAAACACCATCTCGTACGGAAGCAAGTCTATCACTGTGATCGCGACGCAAGGTGTCATCAAATTCGCAAGCACTGATTTGATTTGTACGAATCTTTCTCGAGTCATAGTTGCTCTACAAATCGGAAAGCCTCGCGTTAGCACCCAGAGTTCCGTCACATCCGATATTTCGAAACGGGGAACAAAAAAAACAAAGCTCCCCAAAAATCCAAAAAGGGCAAATAAGCCTCCAACGAAGGTTCAAAGTTCTGGCAAATCAAAATAGGAACAAAACTTTTTGGTTGTCGGGTTCCGCTCGATTCATGTTGACGGTGATTCGGCGACCTTGCAAAATTGGAGTAAAGCAGTGTGGTTGTAAGTGTCTTTGACAAGAAACATCAGTATAGCCTCTCGTTCATTAGACGATTCACACGTGCAGGCAGGGCCCTTGCGTAAAACGTACCACTGTTTTGGCAGGATCTCTTCCCGCAGCTTAGTAAAACCTGTATTGGTCTTCCACACCACGTCCGGAGGGAGACTACATATGAGTCTGAGTGGATAGGCAATCGGCTCTCTCAATCACCTGATTCAGTGTCCGATCGTGTCATGGTCACTAAATCCATTTCATGCAGAGATTCGTCGTCCGCTGGCAAACTCGTCGAACTGTTCCTCAGGAACCTGTTATCATAGCGACGTTGTCAAATATCTGCCTGGAGGAGTCGTCCTCATTCCTCGTCACTATCTTCGAAGCGTCGTTGAACAATATTATTCATAGCTTCAATGGCACGGTCTTTGCATTGACGCTTGCGAGGAGGCCATCCTACGAGCGAAGAAGGATACACAATGTGGCTTATTCACCGCTTTCCCTGTTCTATAAGTTATGTAAATAAGAGCATTAGGCAGCTCCCTCATGTCTGTGAATGATTCTGATTGGTCGCCTTCATGATGTCGAACAAGTTCGAACCGCAAGGTTGATACAACACTATTCGGTCGTGCGGTGTGGTTTCAGCGGTGTGTGTTCATCACAGAATGAAAATCTTTCCTTTTACGAGTCAAATTTTCATTTGCATATAGTTACCCAAGTTGGTATTTGTATTAGAATGACTAAATATACATGAGATGAACTGCATTCAAAATTTAAATTTTAAGCGTCTTTTCAATGTTGAATTGCGCAGTTTTTTTAGGCTTTCTGGCTTCAAGATTTTGTGATGTACTATTTTGTGGATTATTGAGCAATCAATCACTAGCAATTCCGAGATTGAACTGAAAAACGAGCTGATACAATAGTTCAGGGTATGATCACCGATCCGTCTTAAAACCATTATCTTTGGTTTTTCTAGTTGTTTATGTGGATTGTCACTAAGATTCATGGTTCAAATGATGGTCATACATTCGCCTAAAAGTCACGAAAGGAAAGTTTCGTTAAATATAGTTCAAGCGAAAATTTTTTATTGCGTTGAAGTGGCGTCGGGTGCTGTA
>CAJQUW010014699.1:5000-262475 GCA_907163375.1 Prostheceraeus crozeri | reverse complement strand
GAAATCTAAAGATGGGAATCCTAAATTGAAGTTGAAGCGCCAAGATGCTGACTTGAAAACTTTCTATAATCCTAATTGTGATGAGGAAACACAAATGTTTTAATTTGTAAATGTTTTAATTTGTAAATGCAACTTGAAAGTTTCTATTCTGAATGTAAATAAACTTGATCTGGAACATGTGTCTGTTTTGTTGTTCTAAGCAAAATTAGCGGGATGATGAGTTTAATGTTAATGGAATTATAAGATGACAGATTTTCGTCTATTCACTGATCGCACAATGTGTGTCGCTGGACCAAGTCATTCCGGTAAAACTACATTTGTAACTGAATTGCTACAATATAAAAATGAAATGTTTAACAAGGAAATTAAGAGAGTCAAATGGTATTATGGAATATTTCAACCACAACTACATTCTGCACTTCGTCAGAAAGGTTATGAGGTGATGCAAGGGTTGCCATCAACTAAGGATATCAAAGCAGGTGACTTACTAGTATTAGATGATCTATTACGAGAAAGCAAATCTTCAAAGGATGTAACTGAAATGTTCATTCAAACTGCACATCATAGGGAAGCTTTTATTATCTACATCACCCAAAACATCTTCGATGGAGGGAAAGAGCAAAGAACTGGAAGTTTGAATACACATTATTTGACAATATTTAAAAATCCAAGAGATAGCAGTCAGATACATCATCTCAGTAGACAGATATTACCTCAACAACCTAAAGTACTTTCAAAAATATATGAAGATGTAACAAAGAAACCACATGGTTATCTATTTATTGATCTAACCCAGGAATGTCCGGAACGACTTCGATTTCGAACAAATATCATACCTAATTCCGCTGAACCAATGACAGTTTTCTCGGTTCACAGTTAGTTTTAAGCAATGTACTTTGTTGCCTTATTATTTTCAAACATGTCGTATTCAAAGATGGTAGTCATTCCTCAAGAGGAGTATGTACAATTGACTACATTACAAAGTGCACAGGAAGTCAAAAATATAGATCAACCTATTACGAATCAACTTAAGGAACTAACACAAAAGGATATGGAAATTCAGAAGATTAAGGATCCTTATCGACGAATGCAGTTAGCAGCTGAAAACATTGACGAGAGGCGACAGATTCGTGACAAGTTGCGACGATTTATAACCTTGTCAACACCTCGACCATATCGTGTGCGCGCTGAGCGATTATTTGACTTCATTGATCCACATGTGAAGTTCAATGAGAGAGGGGAGATAATAGATGAAACAACTGGTGATGTTATTAGAAATAGTCACATAGATGACCTTCTACAATATGCTGTCAGAGATGTAAGGCGAAAACTAGGTGCACCACAAGGGTGGTCATATTTTCAGAAAATTTTATCTGATCAAAATGTACCTCACAATATTATTGGAGGACCGACTGTGAATGAATTGGATAAGGGTCACTTACAAGATGGATCAAAGAGTAAAACACCCACGATGGCGGTCAAGCGAGAGCTTGCAGATCCCGATGATCTGCAACCAAAAAGAGCTACTAGGCGCTCAATGCGTGTTGCGAAGGAGTATAGTAAATATTAAGCAAATATGAATTAAGCCTTGCCTCTCTCATATCATGTCGTTACAAAAATTTTGCTGTTGTTTGAAATCTGCGCTCGAAGGTAAAGCAGAAGAGGGCATAGAGGTTGATATCAATTGTGTTAGCAGTTGCTGTGCGAGTAATACGCGTGCAAATCAGAACAAAGACGATGAGTACAGCAGTGAAACTCAGAAAGATTTATTACGACTTAAATCATCCCGCAAGTTTCAGTCGTCCGGAGGTTCTAGCTCGTGCAGCAGGTGTGGGACTAGAGAAAGTCAAGAAGTGGTTGAGGAGTCAACCGACTTACACTCTTCACAAAAATGCGAGAAAGCGGTTTCCAACAAGAAAATATGTTGTTAACAATATAGATAGTCAATGGCAAGCGGACTTGGCTGACATGCAACAGATATCACAGTACAATGATGGCTATAAATACATCTTAACCGTAATAGATATTTTATCTCGCTATACTTGGGCACGTGCGCTGAAATCTAAACGAGGACCAGAAGTTGAAGCGGCTTTTCAGAGCATTTTCGATGAGGGGCGTGTTCCGCAAAGAATACAGACCGATCAAGGGAAGGAATTCGAAAACTCTCATGTTCGAAGTCTCCTTAAAAGTCATAATGTGGAATTGTTTAGTGTCAAAAGTGCTTATAAAGCTGCCATGGTTGAGAGGTTCAATCGCACACTGAAGACAAAAATATGGCGCTATTTCACTGCAAAAAATACACATGTTTGGGTAGGTGAGCTGCAGAAATTTGTTAAGAATTACAATGAAAGCTACCATCGAATCATTAAGATGAAACCAGTTGATGTTACCCCAGATAATGCGATGGATGTATGGCTTCGGTTGTATGATAAGAAAGCGAAAAACATTTCCAATGAAAAGAAAATTAATGTTGATGATAGAGTTCGGATTTCAAAGGTTAAGTCTACATTTGAGAAGGGGTATCTACCTAATTGGACTGAAGAAGAGTTTTTTGTGGATGAAGTAAATACAAAATTTAGACCCACCATGTATAAATTAATAGATTACCATGGCAATCCAATTGAAGGAAAATTTTACTCTTATGAATTGCAAGTAGTAGACAGAAGTGAAGAGGTGTATATGATTGATAAAATAATTAGGAGGAAAGGTCATGGCAATCAAAGGAAATATCTAGTTAAATGGAAAGGATATCCTGATTCATTCAATAGCTGGATAACGCACCAGGATCTACAAAATGTGGAGATGGGAGACACTCGTAACTTTTAAGCTAATATAGCATGTGACTTCTTCCATATATGAGTTTAACATGTCTACTAACTTCAATATCATTCTTCCAAGCAATAGCAACCCCAAGATATTCCCAAGTAACAAACCATCTCTCTACTCTGTTGAATTCGCTAATCCAATTACTCTGCATGGACCCCATGAAGTTGCTCTAACTGAAATTACTTATTACAACGATATCAGTTTGCTAAAGAACAACTATTTTGAATTACATAAAGAAGTGCGAGAGAAGGATGATTGCTTTCGCATATTTCAAAATAGTCTACATGGTACATGGGCTTTTCATCATCTAACTTTACATCCTTTTTCAACATCTTTACCATCTGTCCAAAACATGATTAAAATTCAAAAGGCATTTGCAACGTCAACTTTTGATTCTAAGGTTCCCACAATGAGCTTGCAAGATACAGAAAAGGAAATCGGTAGAATGTTTGAACGAATAAATGATCTCTTCAAGCTGACTTTGAATAAATTCTACAAACCAGTCATAAAGGGGTCAACAAAATTGATGAAGGAAGGGAAGCATGTTCTTCTTGTATTAGGTAAGGATTTGAGTCATACTTTTGGGTATTCCAGAACAACTTTCTCATCAAGGTTTTGGTACAATGGACGTGGGTGGAATTCGGAGAGGAAAGTCACTGATTTTCAATGTAGAATTGTGCCATTTGAGGTCAAAAATAAATTTGAGGTCATTAGAAGTGTTGAAGACTTTGCAAGAAAGTTTCAAGGATCAGTGCCAGAAACGTTAATGACTTGTGAATATAAGAAAGAGAAAGTAACTTTATTTACTGTTGAAACGGAGGCAGAATTTATTGTTTTTACTAAAAAGACACCATTGGAAAAGTCTGAGTCCGCTGTTATTGAATTCGGATCTGAAATGATTGGGATGTTTAAGGGCCTTGAAAGCGCACCTTGGTTGACAGAATTAAATGATACATTCAAGGTTCAATTGTCCTCTTCTAAACTCAAAGCATCAACAAATGCTTCATGGGATATCCACGTATACAGCGAAGACATATTGGGTGATGAATTGTCTACTTCCAGTGAAATTGTAAAAAGAGTTAATTTGAACATTGAAAGCTTGAAAACGCCATCTGAATTGTGTACAAAGTTAAATGAGTTTGGTGTAGATTACCTTGATGCAGATGAATATCACTTTTCTTATGACCTACATAAGAAACGCATGATTCTAAAGGTAGGGAAGAACTCTCTTATCAAGCTGGATAGCGTGTTAACGACCACATTGGGATTCTCAAAATCAACTATTTATGAAGGCACATCAATAGGCGATACAGCCCCATCACTAGAGCGTGATATAAGTAACTTATACGTCTATTGTAACATTATTGAATATACAAGGGTTGGCGACATTGAGGCCCCACTTCTGCGCACATTTCCTCTCTCATCCGTAAGGAAGCAACTAATCAATCGAGAATTTTTTAACACGATGTATCTACCAATCAGCCGAAATTTCATCAATAGAATTGATATATCAATTCATGATGATACAGGAGAAGTAGTACCGTTCTGTGGTGGTGTTACTGTTTTGACCCTACATATTAGGTCACGAGAATAAGGCTTTACGCTATTGTGACTTCCATAGTTATTCAATAGTCATAATGACAGGCATTTACAGTAGACCATCATATCAGAGCGGTTATCCCGTGTTTGTTGGAGGTAGACGACAAGTTGGAGGAGGCATATTTGGTGCACTAAGACGTATGGTTCTTCCAACACTCAAAAAGTATGGCGTGCCAATCATGAAGCGTGTTGGAAGCAGGGCTTTAGATTTTGGTGCAAATGTTGCAGCTGATGCGCTTCAAGGTGAGGATATCGGTGAATCTATGAAAATGCGCGCGCAGCAATCTGCCATAGACACATTAGATGATTTAACAAAGACGAGACGTACAGTTCGGAAGAAGCGTAGGAAGTCAAGACAAGTTGGATCAGGCCGAGTTACTAAGCAAAGACGCAGGAAAAGTAAAAAGCCGACTAGAGCAGCACGTTCTAAATCTAGACGTCGAGTGAAAACAAGAAAGCGCAAACGAAATTCCACAGCTACTAGAAACAAGTCAAAACGAAGGAAGACAACATATTTGTAGAGCTAATACGATGCAGAGTATCAATTCGGCTTTGTGTTTCTTCGATTCTCCCCCTCATCAGACAGACATCATCTCCTCAACAATTGTAGACATAGTCCCCACAACAAATATCGATGGTAACCAGCAGCCTATTCAGTTTGATATACCTGCCAATCCTCAAGATTATATTGACTGTCAATCCATTGATTTAGAGTTGTGTATACAAATTAAGAAGACTGATGGTACAAATATCGATTCATCCAAAGATAAAGTGGGATTAGCAAATCTTCCTATTGCCAGTCTGTTCTCAGATGTGTATCTAATATTGAATGACAAACAGATTGAAGGAGGGGATCGAGCATATCCATATGGAGCATATATACATACAATGACTCAATTTCAAAAGCAAGCTAAACAGTCACACTTGCAAGTTTCTGGGTGGTATGATGATCAGCAAGGGAAATTTGATGATGTCTCAAATACAGGGTTGAAAAGACAAATGGATTTAACAGCGGATTCAAAGGAATTATACTTGAAAGGACCCGTCTATCTTGATTTCCTTCGTCAATCTAGATATCTGCTATCACAGGTTAAAATGCAAATAAAATTTATTCGTGCAAATCCTGAGTTCGCGTTAATGGCTTTTGGAGCTACAAACTATCAAGTCAACATAAGTAATGCCGTGCTCAATGTAAGGCGAGTAACAATGAACCCGTCAGTCATCAACGAGCATGCGACAGGATTGAGGAAAAACAATGCAATATATCCAGTTAATCACAGTGTGTTGACAAACTTCACAATTGGTGCGGGATCATCCTCACATGCCTACCCAAATCTTTTTCCCACTGCAATGCCAAAGGCGGTGTATATCACATTTGTGGAAAATGAGGCATTCATTGGTGCTTTTGAAAAGAATCCATTCAATTTCCAACACTTTAATGTTAGCAAACTAGCACTCTATCAGGATGGGAAATTTGTATCTTGCAAAGCATATGAGCCTAATTTCAAAGATGGCAAATTCGCACGTGAATATGGTTCTATTTTCACCGCCCTCAACATGTTTAATACAGACGATTCAAATGGAATTACAATGGATATGTACAAGAATGGCTACTTCTTCATTATGTACAACCTCACAGCAGATGCAGATCTAGGTGGTGAAAGCGTAGGAGTTACAAAGCCTGGAAATCTACGACTGGAGGTATCATTTGAGTCACCTTTGAAGAAAACAATTACTTGTCTCATTTATGCTATCTATGATAGCAAAGTTGAGATAACAAGAATGAGAGACGTGACTGTCAGCTATCAGAGATGAGTAACTTAAGCAACATAGAAATCTTGAGGAAAATGAGGAAAGCTCATCCCTACTCCAAGACAATATTTCTCAATGTCTTTTCTAGAGATAATTTACCTGATTCAATTCCTTTCTATCCTTGTTCACTTATCATCAATACGGATACCAACAATCTTCCCGGAAAACATTGGATTGCTGTATACATCAATCGTTATAAAGTTGCCGAATATTTTGACTCTCTTAATCAACCTCGTTTACATGATATCGCATTATGGATGAACAGGTTCTCCTGGACTGTTAGGAAAGTGACATCGTTCCCACTTCAAAGTAATACATCTCTAATGTGCGGTGGCTATGTACTCTATTTTGTCAACGAGAGACCATTGAAAAATAACTGTAAAAGTGCTTTAGAACTATTTTCAAAAATCTGTGATAAAAATGATGTAATTCTTACTAAATATGTTGAAACAGTTTTGAAATAAAGTTTTATGTTGTATCATTAACTTGCTCTCTTTTTTCCAAAACAAGGGTTTATAAGGAAAACAAAAACATGCTCATATTTCATTATCTATTCACATATATACAAAAACATGTTCATATTTCATTATCTATCCACATATATACAAAATCTACAATTTGGTTTTCATGAAACATTTTTTCAAATCACATATGATGGGAGGCACATCACTTATGTCTTTAATGCCGGTTATCACAATCTTTCCATTATGGAACACATGAACATGATATGGATGCCAGTTAGTCAATTGAGCTGCTGGAAATAACTCCACTTCATAAGTTAGATTATGTGATGATGTAACTTTACGGAAATCATAGTGATAGTGTAATTCACATAACACGGTCATTGTCTTCACTTTCCAATCAGATAATGAATCACCAAGTAAATGTTCCAAAGTTAAGTGTAGATATGAGAGATCACCCTCCATGACCCTTCCAATACATTGGATTGTTCCATTTGGAAAGAATAGGATAGTGAGAGATCTATCCTTCCTCTGAATCCTCCATGTTAACATTGAGGGTCTTCCAAGATGTAAGCTCGTCGTCGGCTTCAATTTGCGTTTTATCAGTAACCATTGTTTTCGGTTGGGTATATTCCTCTCGATCTCTTGTAGATTGAGTTTTGACTTTGCTTTTGTAGTTAACATCCGATTTACAACTTCCAACCGTTTGATGTCCTCCATCTTTAATGAATGACGTTATCTGTGGTAGTATCTCCCTTGTAAAGGTTTCCCATGTGACGTCACTGAAACGAAAAAATCGATATTCAACATCTTCACGTTTTGGTGAACAGACGTATAGTTTGACTGATGAATCACACTTTATCCATACCTTGTCATCGAGAGGAATCTTGATCCGAGTCTTATGGTTGTCAATGAGATCCGCAAAGTCTTTCAGTGAAGGCAATGAGTCAATACTAATGCAAACGCCACGATGTTTTCGATCACTATTTGCTATTGAATGACGAAATGCTATTCTTTTAGAATTTGTTATGTGAACGTTTTGAACGTCACTAAGTTTCCATGTTCTAATGTAATGAGGCATGTTCCGAAAGCTATGTTTCAAATTTAGGTTTAATGTTTGCCTAAAGTTTGTTATTTTATTAGCTCAACATATCGGAATGATGTTGAGTACAAATTCTTCACATATTCATTCACATTAGGACTACCTATTTATTAGTAATCATTTCTACATATCGGAAAGATGTAGAAATTTCAATTTTAGTAAGACTACTTATGTATTAGTAAGTGTTGCTACATGTCGGAAGATGCAGCAATCGCAAGATCTATTACAAGTGGAATATTATATTGTTTTTATTTAGACTTATTCTACATCACCTGTGACAGGAAGGCATCTCCTTCTCTTCGACGGTGGGGGAAGACCTAGGCTGTAGTGTCCATATGGTAATGATAAATTTTTATACAGCCAACAGCGCTTATCCTCCCAAAGTGAAAGACCTCGCTTCCTAAATGATTTTGTGCTAACTATGTGATTTTTTGAATTTATAATTGTCATATCTTCAGTTGTATCATTCTCACTATAATAGACACTCCTATAGTCATCATGTTTCAATTTTTTAACTGCTGCTCTCTGAATTCCTTTTGCACGTTTGATGCTATGATTCGTAGAGTCTAGATATTTCATTGAATACATTTTCGGTTTTAGTAGGATCATTTCCTCAAGCAACTTTCCAGCACACTCATCCTTAAAACAACCTAATCTAGCTTTGTTTGCAGTTGAGTATAGTCGGTGATGACTATCATAGTTTGAAGAGTCAAACTTTTCACCGAAGTATAGAAGTATATCTTCCAGACGGACAGATGGTGATGTGTATAAACATAGGAAGAAACTGTCGGTATCACCTCCACAAAGCCGCGTTCTATTTATCAGTGGACACCCTTTTAGATCATTGTAATATAATTGATACATTTCCAACTTACTATAATCAAGTACTGCTTGACCAACATATATTAATTTATTTAAAACTATTGAAGGTTTGTACATTTCCATACCAACCAGATCTTCATCAAATATTTTGTGTTGAACATAGAGAGGATGATTTGACAATTTCAGTAGTTGTTTCTCATTGTTGACTAGCTTAAATTTTTTCCTTCTCCTTACATTTTCCATTGTTTTACCATATAAAGAATTATTTTTCAATTTGTAGAATGACTTTTCGAAGTCAGTGTTTGATTGAGCCCTCTTTTGAGAGTTCATATCAATGTATGTTTTTAACCAAGGCTTTTGTGTGAATTTTATGCCACTATGAATCTTCTTGATTCTCATGCCCATGGTCAAGTAAAATTTTAAAATTGAATAGTGGACTACATAATTTTCCCTATCAAATTGATGGAGCAGAAGTTTCTTGATAGAAGAAAAATGTGTATTTGGTCTTACTTTTTCATATAGATTTTTCATATAGTGAAAACATTCTCTTTTCAATCATCTGCATTTCTGGAGCTAATGGGAAATCGGCAGTGTCATCATGAATGGCTGCAGCATACTCTAAATCTAAATCAAAAATGTAGCCGATTTCACCATCATCATCTATATTTTGAACATTTTCTTCATTTAAAAAATTATCTAATTCACTTTCATTCAACCATTTGAAATTTGAGTGGGGTAGATTTCTACTGAGTGAAGAACCATAAAGGTTATTAACATCTAAGTAGGTCAAATGTCGACTTTCATGTGTATTATTTCCTAATTCTTCAATGCGTGCACGCGCTCGGTGAATGTTGGTGAAAATCATACCCCCTCTAATTCCTCTTTCAAATAGATTGTACATATTTTCATCTTGTATGTAGTGTGGGGGATCATTGGAAGAGAAATTTAGTGCTGAGGTAAAGCTAAGATGTGGGAGACTGACAAAATGTACAGGGTCGACTTCATCCTCACGTTGACTCAATGCTCTAAACACTTCAAATATGTCTGCCAACATGTGCCAGCATGTAATCACCAAACGTGCTACAATTAAATTCAATCCATGCCTTGTTAGCGTGTTCATATTCACTATCGGAACAGTGCTCACGAGTAAGATCATTATAGAAATCAAATTGTGGTGGTAGACAGTCTTCCGTCAACGTGTTTAAGTTTTTGAAGTATGAATATGGAAACACTCCCTTCTGATATAAAACATTATCACTTAATTGTGGAAATTCTACCCTTAATGTCTCTACATGCTCATACGTTTGCAAGCCCTTGGCTAATTCACTCAAGGATGCACTTAGAAATTGATATGAGTCTAAGAATTTTAGTTTAAAGTATACTGTCTTCCCTTTGTATTCATTTACAGGGACACTGGCGGATAAAGTTATATATTTTTCAGCAGTTGCTGCTACAACATCTAATTTCCAAGATTTCATTCTTCCAATCGCTTTATAGCAAACGATGTGACTATCATAATTTTTAAAATTGTGGAAAAATATGGGGAGCTCCCGTCTGTTAAGTCTTAACCGGAGATTGCATTTCCTACATAATGTTTGCCTATATCGTCCGGTGATATGATCATGATCACGAACTTTTATGACTTCATCGCTGAATTTTGATTTACATTTGTTGCAACATTCTGCATTCTCATGGCGTGCTTTTTCATCCGCTGACAGTGACATTGCCTGCCTAGTTGTTGCACATTGGTTGTCATATAAGTCTTGGGCTACAGTTTCTAAGTGGTGCAAGAAACTAATAATGCAATTTTCTCCCTCAAAGAGGTAATACTTGTTTTCAAATTTTGATTGAAGGGCATTATGCCAGACATGATAAGCTCCAATGGCCGCAGGTTTATGTATTTTATTATCAATGTAGCACTCTATATCCGCATCAATTACTAAAGGAGGACTTAGTTGATATTCCATGCTACTTGTTAGTACTTTTAGATCCGATGGCATTTTTTATATTTGTGCTTTTCCTCGAATGCTTTCCTCGAGTGCTTTTCCTGAGTGCATCTTTCGCAGAAGTATTTATGTCTTTTTAAAGTTCTCCTATACAATCTTGACAGCTTTGGAATTCCACAATAGTGTGCTGCTTCATTGTTTAGAATTAGCAAAATATTAACCGTTTGCCTACCAGTAAAGTTACTATTGTAACGAACACCTTTGAGTCCATTTTCATAAAAGTGAATGTTAATTTTAATATCATTATTTTTCTCAAATTTTGGAATATCTTTGATTGATACTGGTGTGGAAATGCCTTCCATATTTAGCTCAGATGTCCACTCACTATATGATTTTACTTCATTCCTTGAATAAGGTACTTCACTATAATGCAATATTGATAAAACTGCATATAGGAAGCAATCATTTGCATTTGAATTAACATTAATGACAGCTTTAGAGTTTTTTAACTTCTTTGGTAGAGGAAATGATTGTCCACCTGACAGTATTGGACTTGTTATTACATTGAACTCTATATTTTGTACATCATCTATAATCCAATTGCTACCCTTTTTTGTGAAGGCTTCAATATGATTTATTAGACTATTTAGATGATCCTGAAACCAAGCATCATAGTCATAAATATAGTTTGAGGATGATGAGGTAAAGTGTGCGAGAAAAGTTTCTTCTTCTTGAGGATTAGAACGGACATAACGAATTTGTGCAATCAGACGACCGCGCAATTGATAGCTCCTTAGTAAGTCAGACACTAAATTCCCTAACATGGAACGCATGCTTTCTAAGAATGATGTTATGTCCACAGTAGGTGTTGTTGGCGTGATATCATACACACGTGCATGGCCATTGAGTGCGCTTTCACTGAGACTAACAGTTCCATAGTTATTATGCATATTCATCTCACTATTTGTGTTATGTACATTCATATGCTGTCGAAATCTACTTATAGAGTTATACGTTTTGCCACACCGAGAGCAGTATTGCATAAAGTTTTGTATGTTAGTTGAAGCGCTGGTTGTTGGCTTAGAAGTAGATCTATTTTGATTATTTGAATTTGACTCTGTTATGCTATCATTCGGTTTATTATTGCATACAAGTTTATGCCTCTTAAGATTATCCATCCTATTCGTCTTATATGGACACTTGTTACATTGATATGTTTTTCCTAACTTACAAAATTTTTCATGTCGTTGCAAATTGCCTATGAGAGTGAACACTTTTCCACACTTGGTACAGACAACCATGATTATTGATGAGGATTGAAATTAGCAAGCCCTTATATACATCTACCATCTAATGACGTCAGCGTCATCACCAGCCAATACCATATGTTCCGATCTGTTGCAAAGAGAAAACATAAAATTTAAAGCAATCTATTTTTTTTCAAAAGTAAAAATAAGTTACAACTTCACGCATTTCACGATGCCACTGTGATATAGTTTCAAGTGGCTACAGCTTTCACTGCAGCCACCCAAATCGTCCATCCGCGTCAGTCTTAGCCTACGGATGGTGTTATTGCTACACTCGACGTGGACTAAGTTCTCTTTGTCGTGTCGTTGGCTATTTGTTACTTGTGAGGCCAACAGGAGGTTTGATTGAGTTATATTTTGTAAGGACTCAACCAAACCTCTGTTGTCCTCCATTAACTGAGCCTCGCGAGCCTCGGACTGTTTTAATCGCTCTTGACACCGCCGTAACTTTCTTACGATGTCCTCCTCCTCCGTCGTTGCGTCAAGGTCTACGTTGTACTCGCGTACTGGGAGAGGAGCCTTAGGAACTGCGGCTGGGATAGGAGGTGTTGGAGAGGAAGGAGCTGCGGCTGGGATAGGAGGTGTTGGAGAGGAAGGAGCTGCGGCTGGGATAGGTGTTGGAGGTGAAGGAGCTGGGACTGGGATATCAGCTGCTGAGGATGGGACCAATGTCATCATCGGCGACAATGGTAGGTGGACATTCCAGCTAGGAGACGCCCGGATGTTGGAGAATGAGATCTCCGCTTGAGACGCAAACATCACGGAGTCCTGTAATTGAAAGGAACAATTGTTTATCATCCATTTACCATTTTTTGACATTAATTAGATACAAATGTGAATTCCTCTTACCTCCTGCTGGATTGCGGTTTCTTGATCGGATCCACTCGCCTTGCTAGGAGTCACCGAATCATTCTGAAAGATGAATTAATCAATTGTAGACGAATATATTAATAATCAAGTCTGTTTTAAAATAAATTTTAATGAAAACAATTCTTCACACATGCAGTTAACCAGTCATATACTCACATGTACATCAGAATCATCATCTTCGTCGGAAGAGGACGTCGGAGATGAAGTCGCTGAAGTAGTGGCTTCATCCTCGGATGAGGAGTCCGAATCCTCCGATGACTCGCGAATTGAATACGGTTTCTCCTCATTGTCCTCTACCGACGTTGTTGTCGCCAGCGTAGACAAGAAGCTTCTGTGATGCTTCTTCAGCGACAGAGATCGCATAGACTGCAACGAAAAATATGATGACATGTTTGCAACTCATTGACGAAGTATGTATGTTTTTAAAAATACTTGATGCATTTTCAGTTATTGTTGACTGAGACCTATGTAATGACACTTACGGGACTCGAAGGTAGTCTGCTCCTCGGTGAAGGTAAGCGCGGAATTTTCGGGCAGCTTTGAACACTAGGAAACAGCTGAAAGTAGGAAAAATTCATGTTTAATTTCACATTGAGAACCAATAAATAGCTGAAATGCTTACATTTCGCAATTTTTCGGCCACTATATCCTCGTTAGTCTTTGTCGGGTGAGGTAGCTCACTCTGAAATGTTTAAGCAATGTTGATTTACTCTATGTATAGAAATAATTAAATTAGTCAATAAATACTTACATCTTTAGCGAACAGTTTTTTTCTGAACCAACACCTTGGCTCTCTTCGGTGGGGGCATCAGTACATCCTGAAATGTTTAACAACATATAATCATTTCATACATAATGAAGTAGTATTTTTTTATTTTTCTGCTGTGAGCCAGTTATCCGTTGAAACTAGCATGTAGAATTGATGGCACTCACCTCACAATCACTAAAAGTCTCATCGATGAACTCCCGAGACTTAGGAACTTTCCTCTTAGGAACTCGCGACTTTTGAGGCTTATCCTTTGGAGCAGGTTCATCCAACTGGGAAAGCACGCCTTCAGTCGGTCGATCCTTCCCAAAAAGACGCTCCAACTTCTTCTTCTCAACTTTGGAGGTTAAGTTAATCCCCTTTCTCCCATTTAGTTGAGCACAAGGGGTGTGCTTGGCAATGAAAGCTTTCGCGGAGTCACTATTCACCTTTGCATCGCTCTTTTCATACCTCTTACACGTGAGACAGTAGAGGTAGGTGTAGTCCTCTCGGAAGGAGCATTCCTTATGCCCGCTTTTGTTCGCATGTCGAACGGGCAGTTGGCAAGTCTCACAGAAATGGAAGATGAGACGTTGCTGTGCGATGCTTTCTTGTCGAACCATTTCTGTAGAGGGTAAAAAAATTTTATTATAATTTAATCTCTTTTTAAATGAGAAATCATTTATGTACCATCTTCAAACCTTTATTAAGTACTAGATTAATATTTGACAAATCTTAAGAAGAAATAAAATTTGAAGTTGAAATTGAAACCGAAAGTCGAAAATTAGATATTTATTCGAAAAGGGTTTGTTCATAAAAAGACATAAAATTTGGAAGCAGCTGATTAATCATTATTTAATTTCGAAATAATAACAGAATGAAAATGAGATTTCGAAAATTTGAACCACTTCTCAATTGGTTTAATTAAACAAGCTTGAATTTTATACATCTGTTAGCAGATGACAGACTGAATATTTAAAATGGATGAAGGCTTTATTTAGGTATCTTTTTATTTATTTACAAACTGTGAAAATCTTGTTGATTCAAATACACTTACATTTAAACTGATATATTCATGTCTCTCGCTCAGTGACTTAATATAGGATGAAAAATTAAAAAAAACATGGTTAATAATATAACATAAAGTGTTCCTATCCTAAAAACCCAAGCTTCTATATTTAAAGCTATTTGGTTATAAAAACTTAATAATGTTCCTACTCCCGAATATCCTATAAAGTAGCACAACATGACAATGAAACTCACTTCAGAATTGTAATAAGAACCGGAGAACGGAGGAACGAAGAACGACGTCTGTTATGGACACTGAATAATTTGAAAATGAGTGAAAATTCGTTGTGTGCAACTTCTTTATATATGGAATTGACAAAGCAACTATGAACAAAGACCTTATGACATCACATCCTGGAATTGGTACTGTTAAACAAAATTGATAACTCAAACAAGAATTGGAACAGCTGGTTTATTTTTAACCTTAGAAATGGAAGTGCCATCATATGTGTTGAAAGATTTCTACATGTAAACAGTAGAGTGAATTCAAAGTAATATGAACTGATGGACTGATGTATTATTTGATATACATGTTATTATTAATAGTCATATAATGATTCATATTTGAAGATATAAAACGTTTGGTTTGAATAGAACATTAAAATTTGAATTAAGCGCTAAATTTCGAAAATTCAAATTTCGCGCCAAAATTCGAATAATCAAATTTAAAGACTTTTTCGAAAATTTGAATTTCGCACCAAAATTCAAATAATCAAATTAAAATATTAGGTTAGGGTTAAGGTTAGGGTAAGGGTTAAGGTTAGGGTTAGGGTTAAGGTAAGGGTTAGGGAAGCAAGAAGAGTATCTATGGCACCCGGAACCCATGGGTAAATAAATTTTCGTGTATGAAGTGTATGAAGTGTATGAAGGTCAAAGGTCAAGGTCAGGTCTGAGGTCAAGGTCAAGTGTAGAGGTTTGTATATTATGGTCATTTTTAGTTGTAAAACTTTAACTTTGAAAATTTGTAAACTTAGTCATTTTTGTAAAAAAACTTGGAATTTTTCAAGATGCATACCGATGCATACAACTAGGTTTTTTTCATCAAATGGGTACATACAATATATCATTCGAATGCTCTTTTCATGCTGATTCTAATGGTGTATTGTATGACACATGTATGACATAAAACTAGAGAGCTACATGTCTTTAAAGAATGGGCTAAAAACTTAGTGAATTTAAAAATCTAACATTTGTCTGCTTGCATACAGTTGCATACAACTAGGATTTTCCCATCGAATAGGTACATACCTTATATCATTCTAAAGGTCTTTTCATTCTCATTCTTATGGTGTCGTGTATGACACATGTATGATATCATCCTGGACTGCTATAAGCATTTTAAAATTAACAACATAACTGTTTCTTTAAAAGTTATATGTTCCTATTTATTTCAAGTTGAAGTCTTCATATTTCATTTTTTGTTTCAATTCAGTTATTGAACATCGTTAATTGTAGATAGTTGTTCCCCTTTCCCATTCAGACCTTAATTGAAGACCGATTTGTGAAATGATAAACAAGTTTGTTCATATATACAAATGAATATTAAATGAAGAGATTGAGAAAAAAACACACTAAATATCATCAAGGTAAGGAAAGGGTACAAGTTTTTTCAAGTCAACTTGCACATGGATCCTAGTCTTTTTGGGCGCACAGGGACAGCGACGTGGTGTGTCAAGGTCGATGACCGAAAATTCGAGAGCGGTTGTGAGGTTCCGCTCGTTCGGGTCCATTCGCATGAAGACCCGTTTCGTGTGGTACTTTCTCGGGGCGTTCTTGACTTTGACCGTCACCCTTCCATAGAGTGGCGTTCGCATGGACTTCTTATTCATGTGACGCATCGTCTCGATTGATACGTCAATATCTTCATCACTCGAGTAGTCGGGCGATGCAGGGGCTTGGGTGAACACCACCGGCTCGTTTGGTGTTGTCGATCGCTCCATCGGAGATTGGGGAGGTGTATTGGTACGTTCCACTGGCGAAGTGGTACGATCAGCAGTACCGTTCTCAACTGCGGCTTTCTGTTTGCGATCCATTATGACTTGTAGATTTAAAATAATTGTAACTTGTAAACGTGAGGATTAGAACCTTTGATAAGAATTGGTACAAACCTCGGACTTATATGCTTTTTAAACAAAGGAAATCCTAACAGCCAATCAGAGAGGTACCGAACTTCCCTAAAGAATATATATAACTATATAAAGGATGTCATTGTTCCAAACTGTTAAGTACTTATCCTCAACGTTCCATAACAAGAAGCATGTCCTCAAAACCACTATTTTATTTTCAAAATGACAGCCAAGTCATTATGGGAGGTCAGTTGGATATGACGGTGTATCTCTCTTGCGGCTGCAAAGTGGCCCTTTGGAAAACCTTGACTGTGTCAGCACTTCAAAGGCGGAGTGGACTACCGGTGAAGTGTCCGGTACACGAGTGTGACCATGACTTTAGTAAAAATCAGACATTTCATGAGTGGTGTGATGACTTCCTGAAGATCATGGAGTCGCCTGAGGGACGTGATTTGTACCCGTCATTTATTTTTCACGCTTAAATTAAACTTATATTGTAAATCTCTTGTCTTTTCATTTTAAACATAGTTCTGGAATTGGTTTTCTTATTGGGGAGCAACTAAATCATAACTGCACAGTAAAGTTTCACATCTAAATAGTGCTACATTAAAAATAATTGTCACAATAGTCGCAATTGAGCAAACCCATTCAAAATCAAACAACGGACGTCTATCGGTACGTACCCAAGTGCTCAGAACCAAACCGCACAAGTTCGCTCATAGACGTTCCGAAACACAGTGTACTCAACTGAGTGTACCAAACACATGTACCTATCCAGTAAAACAGATCTCATACAAGTTCCTATTCATAACACTGAATTATACATGTACCTATCCATGTTCCTATCGATAACTAAATTATACATGTACCTATCCGTCGCAAGTAGGGCACAGTTTTCACTACTGATGTCTTAATTGGAATTAATGAAATTTCTAGATTTACAAGAACATTGAAATACCGTCGTGATTTAGAAAGGATGATTATTAATAAAGTTCAGAGGCGGGCATGTGCTTGACACTGCGACAACAGTGTCATAGAAATGGCGCAAACAATAAATACGCGGCAATTGCAACACAGCAAGGTCAAATTGTTTATATAGGTACTAATAAATCTGAAAATACTGCAGGTGTTAGAGCAACACACCAAGAAGTAGGTTTAATATAATAATCCACAATAGCAAGGTAACTTTCTGGAGATTGTAAATGCCGGCTAGCATTCATCCTTTGGCAGTATATTCCTACATTATGTACACGTGAGAATGGGACACATACAATATCCATGATGCAGATCTGCATCGCTATAATATGCAGATCCTGCGGCAAATGCATACGACATCAAAGCGGCTCAGCTTTGTCAAATACGCTCTCCAACAGAAGTCTTCGCTTGTGCATTTTAAAATAAACCAATGATGACATTTGCGTCACAAAAACAGAAATCAAAAATGAATGGCTAAGTCAACAATTCCGTTAAAATGCAAATTCTCTTAAATCGGTTTTAAGAATATAATTAAGATACCACTAGGTGACATGCCACGCGTAATTACACATGACCCTAAACATCCATGGCTATGCTGGACATTGCTGCGGCATCTGTCGGCAGTCCTGTTATATAGACTTCACGTCTCATGTGTGTGCATGTATCAGAGGCTAAACAATGTGATAAGACCTCAATGTCATGCTGAGGGAAGACAGAACAAGCTTAGCGGTTCATCCGTGGTTCAAGCGGCAACGCAGACAAAATCCTGGCTATATTCTCCGAATGTCTTGCTCTACATGTATGTGCGCGCGTAGAAAAATAGAATGTCCTTAACCACGGATGTTTGGGTATTCCGTAATTGCGCGTGAATTACGCGTGGCATGTCACAGTGACCACAGCGAAATGAAGTGCGATTTAATGTGTTGAGTTGACAGGTACACATCTTGTGACACATCAAAATAGGGCCTTTCGCAGCAATAACTAAAAATCTGCAGAGTGTGGGTGTAAATGAATGAAACACAATAGTCTTAACAGCACTGCAGCAATCATAACAAACGTGAAACAGCTTAGTAAGGGAAAAATGAAATTACGGATAATATCAGACAGGAACATATCAAAAAATACAAATTGCAGGTATCGAAGGGATGTCACGCACCGACCATTCCCGTCAATTACAAAACCTTGCTATAGAACATGTGGTTGAGCATGAATAAAGAAAGTTCGGATAAATTGAAAAGAACTCCGAATATAGCTTCCCATCGAAAAACATTTATTGAAGATTACTTGGTAGTAAAATTCAGTGCTAAGTTCAAAATAAAGAAACCTCTACTTTGATCCGGTGTTGAAATAAAGATACATAGGCTACGAGAAACAATCATATTTGCGATGCGTCTTTTTGAAGTATATTCTGATCTGGCACATATTCAAGTGCACATCAAAATTACAAATACAGTCGAACCTGTCTTATTGCCAATTCAAGGGACTGGCATAAAAATTTTCATATTTAATGGTTGAGAAGAGCCAATTGGTTTCAACGATGTTTTAATTTAATTGAGGTATAGGCTAATTAATTTCGGCTGCTATTCGGCAACCATCATCAGATAACATATACAATATAATTATATATAGCAACCGAAATTAATTATATCTTAATGAAATTACAACATCGTTAAAATCTTGGCTCTTCCTCAACCATTAAATATAAAAATAAATGACTGGTCAAGACATTTTCAATCATAAAAATTTTCATTAATTAATACAGGCTGTGCGATGAAGAATTTAGAGATGAAAACACGTATAACTATTTTTGATTATTACCTCCATCCATGATATCAATGAGAAACTTTCATGAACAATTGCTTAGATAAGAAATCATATCGTGGCCTGTGAAAATCTGCGATCGCATGACAGCAGCATCAATTCAAAAGTGTATCCTACACTAGTTGCAGTACATGCATGATGCTAATGGACAACTGTGTATAAAACTCTTGTGTTATGCCTACAATTAAGGCCGATGTGTACAAAGCATTGTCGGCACACTATCGGTGCGGTATAGTCTTGGTCTTATTAATCCTAATTGATATCATGATCTTTGCAATGACGTCATTAATGAGGTTATCAAGTTTTAAGGTTTACAAGAACATTTAGAAAAACGTACTCAGACACAAAAGTACTGTGATTTAGGATGCTAATTCAATATGCGTGTTGATAAGAATAGCTATCTCAAGCAGCTTGATATCGATCTGTAATGAATTATCCAACTACAATAGGCCTATTTACAATCGACTGCCGATGTTAATATCTTTCCCGAAACAAACAAAGTGAGAAAGTAAGCTTTTGCGACGTATAACATCTACACAATTGTGTAGGCTCAGATTGAGTGTTAGCAATATGAAAAGATTTTGAAGGGACCGCGAAAATTCATTCAAATAAGAGAAGATGCAATAGGCTGCATGCCTATGGCAAAGATGCGAAAAAATTTGGGACCGAGACATTTTGTTGCAATATGACAGACTGTAATTGAACTATCTGAAAATTCATTTGCTTCACCAACTTTAAACGAAGATTCGTTTAAAACTATTTCGATTAAAAACGGCGCTAGCAGATTCCTTGTTATAAAAATTTACGAAGTGCAATACTAAGATCTCACATTCTAAAAACCAATTTAGGACTTTTTAGGCGATTCAGACCGAGTTTTAGAGTTTTAGGACTTTGTAGACAACTTGTAAGATGTTTAATTATAAAAAAACACAATTTAGAGATGAATTAACAATATATTTACAAGCCATGATCATAAGATGTACAAATTGTTCATCATAACAATCTGTAGACTGTGAATAGCTGGAGCACATCTCTGGAAATCACTTTACGACTGTAATTTGTTGAGGAAAGCTTCGTTCTTTCTGAAAATAGCAAGATCATTGCATTAGAAAGAGAATGCACGAATCGTAACATAGTAATGGAGAGTTTGGTAAAGTGGCGAGAAATTCGTGCAGAAATCAAACATTCAAGGATGTCTGTGCAATTTCTTCAACAATCATGAAGATCCGAAATGCCTATTTTTCTTAGTACCAAGTTTTTTTACTATGGGTTTAACTATCACAACATCTAGCGAATTCGACAAAGCGAATCCGAGACTTTTCGATCATTCGGTGCCAGACAATCTTCTGGATTCAAGTAAATGGCAACGTACTTCAAGTAGACGGATATGTACACGAGGCACTCCCCTCTAAACACAAAACAACGATATTCTTCCATAAATCTCTATTTATACATCAGCTTAACGGCCGGAACTCACTCAGGCGCTGTAAACACATGTTCCAGTTGCTCCGTACGTCTGGAGTGGAAGCCATTGTACTCACGGTAGATGGCCTCGTCCAAAATCTTTAAGGTGTCTGTGTGCCGGATATGCTTCAGTGGTCGCTTGATTCTTTTCCGTAGAGCCTCCACGTGATTTGCTGCAATGTTTGTAGAAGGATCGACGAAACTTTCGGAAATATTGATCATCAAATTCATGAGTGAATCCATAAAAGAGCGACTTTATGCTGCTCAGCAGTCAGAGGTTATATTCGCTTCGGGAGTGAAAGCCACACATTGATCGTGTCAAAACATGACTTCCCATGAGTCTTCATCCATAGATATCTGAAGATCAGACCCTCGAGACTGCGGGATATAGCTGCGACGGAGAAGTTCTAATAAATTGTCATTGCGAATGGTAACTACAGTAGTCGGGATAACAAATGTTGGAGGGGGGGGGAGTGCCCCGTGTACATGTCCGCCATTCAACTGTTCATTCTTTTAGAGTGTATCCGGGCATATTTTCTGATGAAAAACATTTGTCAGGTTGAAACACTGAATTCCTATAATGGTAACCAGATTCGATGGCATTTCGGATAGGCGAATTGACGATTTGCAGCAGTTCTCATATTTTGAGACAGGGTCACATCCCAGACACAAATTGTGATTCTGTCTCACGTCAGAGATTAAATTTCAGCAAAAATGGTAGTATAACATATGAAGTTATTGGAAATTGTTTCGGATTTTTTTTCTTTGAAACCCTACCCAGCGCGGAGATGGACATGGCTCCCTATGCAGTGTGCAGGCTGCCACAGGAGACTGCTGGAGAAACGTTTCAGAGTCTGCGTTGATGGTAAAAATAACCCTCAGAAGGAATTGATTGAGGATTGGTCAAGATGTTAGAAGCACCAGCGTGTCTACTGTTGGCTACCCAAGTGGCTCAGTAGAAATGTGTGGTGGAGTCTGATGAAACCGATGAGAATCAGGACCTCGATGACTATCTTGAATGACATGAACATATAGGCTTTTTTCTATTCTAATTGTTAGCAATTTATAAATGGCATCTCAATTATGAATTTTTTTCATTGAAGCTGTCTTTTCCAGCTGCCGAGGCACATTAACTTAACGCGGACTGTGTTTGCAAATTCATCATTCTCCAGCTAAAAATCACGGGTCACCACGTGGGAACCTCCCCTGATGTGATATCAAACTGCGATATACTAGTCAATGCATGCAATTACAACGCAGATGAAATTAGACGCAAAATACAATGTGAATGTAAACGGAAGTGTAAATAATTTCAAATTAGGAAGCATTATGTGGTCATAGGTCATGTATCACAGCAACATAGGAAAGTTCTAGAGTGGCAACGCCATATCTATACTAAATCAATTTGCATCTGAAAGCACACCATCGGCATGAATTTAATTGTTGGGATTATGATTGAATTTCTGCATGAACATCGCTTTTGTCCGACAATGAGATCAAAATTGTTGAATGTAAGAGCAAGGAGTTTAAATTTGTCTGACAAGAAACTGCAGTGGCAGTTCAACCCGTGATTAGAGTTAGCAGCTATTTCTCCATGTTTTCTGTAATTCTAGATTGCAAGCAGCACATGGTTTAAAACTGTGGGCTCTCTTGTACTTATTCAAAAAATTTACTTTTTACTTGCTGGAGGTGAACACTTCCTTATCGATATGCGGAAAAGACTAGTACCTGTTTTTGAAAATAAATCGATTGCATGTCAAATGCAGGAATTGATCATATATACGAATCTCGTACTTTCTAGAAAGACGGAGGTTTGAATTTATTGTACATGTATAAATATTTTTGACAGTTTGACAATTTTATTTTCTCCCCAAAACTCAAACAATCCTTATCGATTCGATCTATCGCATCATGTATTGGCAGTCCATGTGAGAAAATGGCATGGTTTCTTCAACAAATTCTTAAGCATTTTATTGCTGAAGTTACAGCTCACCTTGAGAATACCCAAAAATTGCTTTCAACTATTCAAAAAATTTTTTCAAAAAATTGCCCCGCAATCAACTAGTGGATAAGATTCCTATCAGTCTGGACGTAGTGAGTCTTTACACAAATATTGATGCTCAAGAAGCTGTTGCCATAACTACACAGAGACTTAGAGCAAAATTTCAGCATTCAGTTTGAGGAATACCGATAGACTACCTTTTGGAAATATTGTCATATATTCTTCGCAATAATTCTTTCCATTTCGAAAGAACTTTTTATCGACAAATCCGTGGACTATCCATGGGCTCCAAAAATTTCTCCCATAATTGCAATTCTGGTTATGGATAATTTTGAGCGGTCTGTATTATTTCTTCGGATTGTGGGGAATCCTATCATATTTTTGAGATACATTGATGATTGTGTGTTAGTGGCAGATCGTGATACTGATGCCAATGACGTCATGAGGCAAATCAATCAACTTCATCATACTATAAAGTTTGATATTGGTTAAGCAGATCATGATGGCTATCTTCCCGTTTTAGATACAGCGTTATACATATTGACAATAGCGGGCGCATTCATCACAGATATTATCAGAAAGAGGCATAGGCGTCGATTTGCTCTGAACTCAGGGGGGGGGGCGAAATTTCTTGATTAAGTCTGCCTTACTTCCTCATATGGACGCATTACTCATGCTCGTACATTTGTAAAACCATGTCCGCCAGAATCATATCAACACTGCTTTACCAGATATTGCATGTTGAAATATTATATATACCGGCATTATATGATTTAAGCATGGTTCTGAACGTGACCATGCTTACCGGTGGTAAGCGAAATGCATCGTAATTTGGCATAACCTGCGTTTTTCACAACCGAACATCTGGTTTACCCTGGCTCCACAACTTAAATCATATTCATTGCACAGGGTTTATTCAAACATTCTCAACATCATCATCAAGATATTCAACATTGTATCATATACAGTACATTCGACCTTTTGCGCGAGTGAATGAACGAACGCGGTTTTCAACCTTGGACTGAGCGAACGGGATATTCCGGCTTCTATCACTGAACTGAGAGCTAGGAATTTTCTGTTCATGAATTGAAGAATGAAGTGAACTGATGCTTTCCTAATTATCCCAATTCCCATAAATATATTGACATTGATTGCTTTTTCCTAAGTCTACAATTCCTCGTACTTTGTAGTTAGTCATTTAAAATCTAAATTTTATGCTGTAGGACCTAATGCCTGAATGCAGAAGTAGTATCCTTATAGATTTTTTTCGATCTCTTCATTTATAATCACATCTTCAAGTGTTTTATCAGATCATCAGCAAAATAGGCTCACCGATTTTCGGTGAGAGCAAGTTATTCGGAAGTTAAGCAAAATTTTACTATCGCCATGTGGGGAACCTTAAATGATCATTCTCAACAAGAAAAAAGGTCGAGTAGATTGATATTTTTCATCTAAAATATGTATGTCTGACAATTTGACGCTTTGGATGGTCTATAAGGCCCTATGATGCCGCAAATGACGGATCATTTACTGCATTACTGCATGTTGACCGAGTGATGATGTTGATGGATGTGAACTAGGCCTGCTGATGATTCCTGATAGTGAATGAAATAGAGGTCATTCAAGTCTGGCTGCATTTTCAACTTAGAATGCAACTATCAACAAGTTGTTTTGAAATTTTGAACAAGTTGAACACTTGTAGGGCGAAACCTCGTCGGATGATAAAGAGGATTTTTGTGCTTAAATGACTCAAGCCTAAGGACATCTTTCTATGCTGGCACTCTTCAATCTTCATGATTCTTGCATCATAATTGTGGAGAATTTAATGCCAAGTTACGTGCACTCCCTGCGAATCACCGATAATGATATGGACTGTTTTACTTGGTTTCCTTAACCTTCCATATTTAAGTAACTCAATGTATAAGAAATAAGATATGAAGTATCTCATTGACAAACTGTGTTACAAAGGTTACACGGCTACACGCATGAATGACGTGCAAATTGAATTACGAGGCCATAAACTGAAATGTCATTGATCATATAACGGGAGAGAAAAATGCTCTCACATACAGAAATTGCAACCTTCAAAAGAAGAATAAATATGAAATTTGTCCACTTGGGCATTTTATCCTAGTACGTAGACATTCGAGATTATTGCCTACTTTATTAGTAAAACAATGTCTGCTTAATTCCCCTGCCAATTTTAAATTGATTGATTTGACGAAATAGCATAAAAGCACTCACATGAGAGGGTCGAATGTACGGAATCGAAGACGTGGAAGTGAATGAGCTGATTCGGTAGTTAAGCTATAAATCAAGCGATGACTAAGGCACCTGCAGGTGGTGCGATGACTATGATCCTCTTTTAGTCAAAAGCCAAGGAAATTAGCCAAACTTTCTACATTTCGTTTCTCAAGTAATCGTCTTGATAGAGAACAGTGAAACTCATGGTTACATAATGGATTATTTCCCGAAACTTTGCAGACCTGCCTGCCAGATTATTCAAATATAAGCTAATCATCTGAACATGCAGTATGACCAAATGGATTTCGGGCTTTAGTCATTGTTCCATAATGCAGTTCTTGGTTAAAATCCCACTGGGCGCACAGATGTGGAAGTCACTCGACAAGGTGCTCATCATATTTCAAGTGATTATCTTCAGCCAATAATCGCCTTAAGAAATTTGCCATCTATTAATGAATGTTTGCATTTTACAATGCGCGATCGGAAGAGAAATTCGAGGCGCGCGATATACATTAATACAATATATGATAGATAAATTCGCCAAAATGCAAATAATCAATTAACGCAGACGGCATTTCATATGATAAATTGTTGATCTGCAAGTGGAGACTGCAAAATTGTGCATGATAAACGAAAAATCCAGGGGGGGGGCGAAAACATAGTCTCGCCCCGGACAATTTTTTCAGGGGGGGGGCGACCGCCCCTCCTGCCCCCCTGGAATCGACGCCTATGGAAAGAGGCTAATCGTGGACTTTTTATCAATGCACGCTCATCATTAACTAATCACGTCAAAAATAATGCTGTGATGGAAGAGTTTCGCAGAGTCAATAGATTATGTTCTGACAACAGCGAAAAGTTGATAGCCACTTCCTGTCTTAAAAGAAAGCTGTCAAGAAATGGCTCTTCGCAGAAGGACATCAGACGTTGTGCTTCCAGGGCTCAGAATAATCGACACTTGATGTCATACCTTCAAAAAGATTTTCTCATTATGAAAGTGCCATTCGTGATGTGACAAGTTTAATTATAAATTGTCTCGAATAGTCCGTAATGCCGGATTTATTATCCGTGTCATTAATAAATCTGGAGTCAATCTCTCCCGTCAATTAAATAAAATAAAACGACATTAAGCATGTTCCAAACGCTCATGCTTGATAAATGATCCATCTGTTTGCTGTGCAAGAAATGTCGTCTATAAAGGTCAATGTAAATTGTGTGCTGAATTTTACATTAGGAGTACTGCTCGACCATGATCGTGTTTCAGAGCACTGTCAACCAAGTCGTCGCACATATGTTTTTTGCGTGCATCTATATGTCATGATAGCTCTACTAAAGATGCTATTACTTTTTCTATTATGAGTAGACATGACAGTGTAATTACACTCGACGACAAAAAGTTTGTCCCACACTACGTTTTATACTAAAAACATGTAATTATTAAAAACACTTTACTTTAGGGCTCAAATTTAATCCCATAACTTTCTTAATGATGATTAATGATGCAAAACAAAAAGATAATTCACAAATATTTTATTAATATTTGGTAGATCCACCTTTACTAGCAATAATTGCTTCAACTCGTGAAGTCATTGACTCCACCAATTTTTTGCGAATCTCAGCAATTTCAGTGTCTCTTGCCCACACATTTAGGAAAGCGTTGATAAGTTCCTGCCTATTCTTGCATCCGCGAGTCTTGAGACGCCGTTTGATGATTGCCCACAAGTTCTCTATTGGATTAACATCCGATGAACTGGGACAAAACTCGAACATCCTTCGTGTTGAAATGGGCTATGCTTCGCTTACTGGTATGACACGGCGCATTATCCTGTTGTAGCAAGCCACTTCCATCTGATGACTCGAAGACATATGCGATATCTATGCTTAATCGTGTAGTATGTCAGGTTTACCATGGCTCATTCAATCGTCATAATTGTTCAAAATTATTGATTTTTTCATAGATATCTGCTTTTGTGTTATTGTTAACTTAATACATAAACAAGACAATAAGGTGATTTCAGCATTGATTTCGAAGCAATATGGCTCAACCACATGACGATAAACGACTACAAATAATTACGTTGATGGAACATGGCGAATTGTCAATGCGAGAAATTGCACGGCGATTAAACTGTGATCACAAGACGGTCGGCAGAACGTGGCAGCGATACCAAGAATCCGGGGATTATCGAACTTTGTACCAGAATCGTGGGCGACCGACGACATTTGATGAAAGACAGTTACGACAAATCAAACGATTTTGTGTCACAAGTCTAAGATCATCAGCTGCAGATCTATTAAACCAAGTTGGTGCTTCAGGAGACTGTAGTATAAGAACAATGCAACGTACTCTCAATACCATCGGTTGCAAAGCAATGAAGCCAGGACGAAGACCATACCTGAACAATAGTCAAATCAAACGTCGACTGCAATGGGCTCGAGATCATCAACATTGGACAACTGATGACTGGAAATAAGTTCTATTTACTGATGAAACAGTTGTTGAACTACGGGATGACGCACCTCAATATGTTAGAGTTGTCGACGGTCATGAGTTGACCCCAGACCATTTCATTCGAACGACGAAGCATCCCACAAGTGTTATGGTATGGGGCTGATTTTGCTGGCACGGACCCGGTCGTATCCATATTGTGGAGAGGAATATGAACTCCGAAGTTTATGTGCATGAGATCATCGATTTCAGAATTGTTCCCCAAATGGAGGAGTCTTTTCCAGATGGAAATGGCTGGCTACAACAGGATAATGCGCCGTGTCAAGCATGGCCCATTTCAACACGAAGGGTGTTCGAGTTTTGTCATGACTTCCCAGTTCATCGGATGCTAATCCAATAGAGAACTTGTGGGCAATCATCAAACGGCGTCTCAAGACTCGCGGATGCAAGAATAAGCAAGAACTTATCAACGCTTTCCTAAATGTGTGGGCAAGAGACACTGAAATTGCTGAGATTCGCAAAAAATTGGTGGAGTCAATGACTTCACGAGTTGAAGCAATTATTGCTAGTAAAGGTGGATCTACCAAATATTAATAAAATATTTGTGAATTATCTTTTTGTTTTGCATCATTAATCATCATTAAGAAAGTTATGGGATTAAATTTGAGCCCTAAAGTAAAGTGTTTTTAATAATTACATGTTTTTAGTATAAAACGTAGTGTGGGGGCAAACTTTTTGTCGTCGAGTGTAGATGTCGAATATCAGAAGCTATGGCTATTCGTCAGTTGTGCCCTTCTCTAAATGGTCGTGACGAATTTAATGACTCTACTTTATTTCTTATTTAAGCCTCTTTTGTTTTTTAGTCTTGTACATAACATAACATAGCTATCTCTTTCCAACTTGTACAATTCGCCAAACCTGTGCACTGGTGAACTTTTGACTTCAGCGTGTGAATACTTATCAGATTCTGCTCTAGCCCAGTGCGATATTCTATTTAGCTACATCGATGTTTGCCATATGACTTGTAACTATTGCCTGACGGCGCAGCAGGACCTGCGACACGTCGTGAAAATTCAATAGACGATTTACGCAGATGGGTCTTCTATGTCTATTTGCGCACGAACAGTAAAAAAAGATATGATCGGATGACAGTCCGCGTGATTAGTAATTTTACGAATCAATTTGACACATCCTCGGTCAAGCCGGACTTTCAGTGGAAGATTATTGGTGATGAATCCCCAACGCTTGACGATGCGCTCCAGACGATCGAGCTTCGTAAACAAGTTCGCAGGGATGTCACAAATAATAGGCCAACAACATGACATTCTCGAGTATGCAAATGCGATGTAAGCTGTAATATCACTTCTGTAATCTCTATTCTGTCAGGGAACCCTAGTTATCGGCGCCGAAGCGCCGATAACTAAGGTTCCCTGTTTCTGTGTCGTTCATGAAATCGAAGATGAAGTCGGCTACACAAAACAGGAACCACAGAGGCCCACTCAAGGTAAGTTTTACACATATATAAAAAGCCTGAGAGCTGTTTCTCCTTGTCATACTTTGGATCGAATTCTTTGAATCAACATCCAAACATCCAACTTTACACGCATGCTGCTTTTGTAGGCATCTGCCAAATTTATTGAATTCTGACACGCATTCATACCACATTTTTCCTTTAATAGTACTTGTACTTTGGAATGAATTGTAGTCTGCGAAACCCACTGAAACTTCTGTCAATATACCCAGAATTTGACATTGTCCCCGTTTGCATCCTGTTTCAATAAATGTCCCCGTCCATTAGCTCGAAGTTCAGATCAACAACAGGATTTGCTTAAATAATTCAAAACTCACACTGCACCTAACAAACACTCGATGACTTACTTCCTTCTGTCCTCATCAAGGCGCTTCTTCCGATCGGCTTCAGATTCCGGTCTTTTAGTCGGCCTTTTCTTTTCCTTTGGCCTCAGGAACTGCTCATTAACTCTGTGAAAAGAAGATATACTTGTGGTTCATGTTGTTGGCCCTCATACTGAAGACAAACTCTACATCCACAAATCTGAGTTAATAAATTCACAATAACAATAAACAAAATGCAATCATGCCGTCAATTAACTCCGTCATACCTCGAATAAAACGAAGCAGTCAGTGAACTTCAAATTTTCAATAGCTTCGTCTGTGTTTCTTTACACTTTTAGTTAAGGATGAAATATTTTATTTGTTGATTATAGTTCTGCAAAATTAGCACATTATTAGGCCTATGTTTTGGCCCCACAATACCTCCGCCCATGCAAACTTCACTATCGCGACTTTCTTCATAGAACAGGAATCACAAACTCACCGACGTCGTTCTTGATCGAGTTCTTGCTGACTTCGCATTGAAACTCCACCTTCCTGAAATAATTGCGCATTTCATTTATACTTCGTCTGCTAGTGATGTTTAAGTATGCAGATGATTTTCCTTCTCTTCATTTTATGCCAGGTTATAGTGATGATTTTCTGCAGGATAGTTGGGACAATATTGTATCATGGTCATCTGTCAATCTACCCATTCATACCGCTAAATGTCACGTGGTGGATATTGTTGCGAAAGATATCATCAATACCTCAAGTCTGAGCATTCCTCACACCTGTTTCGTAGATAAACTTGATTCCTTTTTTTTCATCTGGGAGTAATGTTTTCTTATAGTTTAAATGGAATGAGCATTTTCAGTCAGTGATAAAAAAGGCTTCCAGAAGAATTTACATCATCCGCAACCTTCGTCGCTCTGATTGTGATAAAGATCTTATGATTCGCTGTTACGTCGCTTTTATCCATTCATTGCTTTTGTATGACTTTCCTTGTTTCTGCAACGTTCCTCAGTACTTGATTGGTGAATTTTTCAAAGTTGAGCGCGAGTGTTTCGAATAATAGGGTTGCCTCATGACATAGACAACTCTGTCATTACTCCTGCCAATCGTATGTGTGTTGAACGTTTTGGTTCATTTGTGAAGAATGATTCCCATTCCCTCAAAGAGATGTTTAGTTTACGTCCAGCCTGTGCTTCTGGTGCTACTACTCGTAGTACATTGATTTTTATCCAAATTTTACGAGAATGTTCAATTTGGTGATTCATTCATCAAAATCGGCAATTAATTTAAAGTCCAATGTATAATATTTTACTTTATTGTTTGTTATCTTTTATGCTTAACTACTTGAAGTAACTGTGAAATATCCATTGCACTCATGTTCTGATTTCTGTGATATCATGTCGTTGTATCCTTGTAGCTTTCACCGAATCTTTGCTTGGAAATTTGTGATTCATTCGACACAGATGTTTTATTTATTTATTTAATGAGCGTTTTTTTACGTCTTCAGAATTTTTAGCGTCGGGATTTACCAACTTTACTCAATTGATTGCGGTTCAAAGCACAGCTACAAGCGACACAGTTCACGTATGGACAAGCCTAAGGTCTCGTCTAAAATGCCTCGAAGTGGTGGACTTGAAAAAGTGGGTCGAACATAGTCTGATAAATTTAAGTTCGCCTCAAGAGTTCATGAACTTTCCTCTTATGCTTACAATTGATAAATGGAAGACGAATAAAATATGGCTTTTGATTATCTGATGATGATTGTTCGCTGTTATTTTTGATTATCGAAGCCTGATAATGATATAGAAAGCCGCATGCTACAAAAAAACTGTCCTTTTCCATGCAATGATATCTACTTGTACAGTTACTATTTTTAAAATGTCTTCGTAAACATTCGTTGAACTGATTTGTTTCCTTTCCAATTTTGCTTCTCCGAAGGTGTACACCGAAAATTTGGGAAGAAATTTGAAATAACGGTCTCAGAAAAGTCACCTTTTTTATATATACTAACAATCTATTTAGAAAGCTTGATGACCATGATGCGAGCTCAGAAGATATATTAGAAGTAATTATTTTTGCTTAAATCAATCTGGTGAAAATTTTAAATAATCTTATTATTTCCTAAATAAATGATTTAAAGTATAAATAAGAACAATTTTCCTTTACCATGGCCACGCCTGATCTCTTTAATGAAACACAGAATGTTCGATTTGGTGATTCATTCATCAAATTCGGCAATTAATTTGAAGTCCAATGCATAATATTTTACTTTTATGTTTGTAATATTTTATGCTTAACTACTTGAAGAAGAAACGGAAGAAGAAACACGGTGCTTCTCTTAACCATCTTCTGATATCCACGCACGGAAGAACAAATGTGAATAACAATACAATCTTCAATATAAGCGGAGTTGAGCTTGAGAAAGAAGAAGAAGCAGTGTTGAGATTGGGCCTAGACCAGTATGTTTCTCCAAAATCTGCAGATTCAATTAATGTATTCAGTGATATGGAACGAACTGCGTACAGACTCTGCCAAGAAGTACCATATGACGACAAGAAACGTTGTGAAGTGGAGACATGAGAAAATATGCTCATGATCTCACAAATGTGAATCATCAAGAAGCTGCGAAACAAAGGTTTATACCTTTATGAGACCTGATAAGGGGAACGGGACTGTAGTGATGACCAAAGACCAATACACCGGCAAGATGGCGGCTATAATGCAAGACAGCTCCAAATTCGTCAAGAACAGTGGTTAAGTTGACTGGAATGATACTATCTCCCAAAGAGAAGTTAACGAAACTATCAATAAGCTCATCAAAGACAAACAGCTGCCACCAGAATCTGCCGATCTTATCCCCACTGGCTGTATTATACCGAGGTTGTATGGTTTGGCCAAGGTTCATAAAGCAGATGTGCCGTGCGTCCAGTTCTGTCAATGATAGGTTCCGCATATCACAAAATATCCAAATATGTGGATGAGAAGCTGCTAAAACCTCTGATGTGTGATTTTAATGAGCACACCATTAAAAACTCATTCAGTTTTCAAAGGGATGCACGTATTGTGAAACTGAAGATGGAAAATCAAGAGCGAATGGTCTCGTTTGATGTAAAGAGTCTCTTCACAAAAATGCCGGTTGTTGAGACAATTATCATTAAACAGGAATCCGTGCCATTCCTGTTTACAGGACTCGAATTCTCACACCGAACATCATCAAAGACACCGTTCCACTCGACCAGAAGACTTTGATAACTTGCCGGTTTACACTGGTAAGAGTGAACGGTGCCTTGCAGTAAGGAAGAAGCACATTCCGACTTGGCTAAGGTCATCCAACACTAGAACCAAATCAAAAAATCCTCCACAATCGGCAGTGTCACGTCACCTCATGGTATGTCATCAGAAAGCGAATCTTCTAGTGGGTTTCACAGAACACAAGCAGGCCACAGATTGTATTCATCTGTCGATTATAGAAAGCGTGAACATCCGCCAGCTTCAACCAGACGTATGTGCTCAGAAGGATCGATTATTTCTTCTCCGCCTGTGCTAATTATTATGTATCTTTCGCTCACTACATTTGTACATATTTCATGCCTCTTTTGATTTATTATGTATATATATGCAAGCATTGTACTTTTAAAATTGTAAATAACAAGTGATTATCATTTTATTTGTATACAGACTCGAAACGATTCATTATTGTTGGATTTCTTTATTAATTTTACCAGTATTGTCGATGACGAAACTTACAGTGCACATGCTTTGAACTGTATTTACTTGGTCTCTTATTCCAATGGTCGCAATGCTTTAGACAGTCTTGATGTGTCCCACTAAAGAGATCAGGCGTGGCCATGGTAAAAGAAAATTGTTCTGATTTATACGTCAAATTATTTATTAACAAAATTGCACCAACCAAAGGATTATTTCTTAAATATCTAAAGCGATTAAAATCGTATCTACAGCAAAAGTTTATTCAATCCTAGCATTAATGTGTTTTCTTATTTCTCTTGCTTTGCCTAATACGACAATGCTGCTCCGGCTGAATGGAAAGCATGACCTCATGGAAGCTGAATTGAAAGTAGCATCATGATGTCTTTAACGGAAAGTAGGCATGTCAGAAACATAGTATGCAGCAGGTGTGCAAACTTTCCTATCTCAACTAGAGATAGCAGACCACCCAGCCGATTCGAATTTAAAAAAAGCGAAAAAAGCGAACCGATAACTCCAACTCGAGGAAACGCCATCCTAGATCTCGTGCTCACAAATTGTCCAAATGCTGTTTCTAAAATCAGTGTTTCCCCTTCCTTTCACTCTTCTTGCGATCACTTGTCTGTTGAATTCTCTATCCTGTCGCCGAGCACTCTTAGTCCTCCGAAATCCACTCGTCGTTTTTACGACTATAATAAAGCAGACTTCAATGGCATGTCCACGTACCTTAGCAGCATTAACTGGTCACTTATCATGAATGGTTCTGTAGATGTTGAAACTGCGTGGAATTTCTTTCTTTTAACTATACATAGCTGTATTGCACATTACGTCCCTGTAATTACCGAAAAAAAGTATTGTTCAAGAGCTCCGAAAATTCTATGAAAACTCTTTGCTAAGAAGAAATATTTTAAAATTCCGCAAAATATAAAGAAGTTGCACAAGAATATGATCACGCAGTATAACAAATAGCGATGTTTAGAGAGGAAAAGCTAACTTAGAGTGGAGATATTCGTAAATTTTACGCCTATGCCAAGCGCCGAACGAAAAGTAGTCGCGCAATTCCACCCATCTGCAATGAAAATGACAGTATGATTTGTGACACCCTCGATAAACCAAACTTATTAAATGCTTACTTTGCTTAATCAGACGATAATGCCTTACCTCCCTTCCCTAAACGAGTGAATCCTGGAATATCTCTGGATTTCATTGATTTTACTCAGGAACTTGTTGAAAGAGCTCTAGAACCGTTGCCGCCTAAATCATCACAAACTCCTGATGATATCCCTCTACTTATTCTTCGACGTCTTTCTAGTACTCTCTCATTCCCATTAAGTTCCATTTTTGATCTATATCCATGCCAACCGGCAAATTACCATCTATTTGGAAAAAAGCTCTAGTCTGTCCAGTCTTTAAGAACACAGGATCCTCCTCTTCCCCCAATAGCTATCGCCCGATCTCACTTACCTCTGGCTGTTGTAAGGTCATGGAAAGGGTAATTTCTGATGAAATATATTCCTATACAATGAACCATAGGCTTTTATCCATGGAACAGCACGGTTTCCTTCCCCGACGTTCAACAGTTACACAAATGCTTAGGTCGATATTCGAAATGTGTTCTGCATTAAGTCTCCATAATCGCTTCGATTGCGTGTACATTGATTTCTCTAGGGGCTTCGACACAGTATCAATACCTAAGCTTCTCCATTAACTCTCAAGCTATGGTTTCAATGGTCAATTGCTCAGTGGACTATCGTAGTGGATTGTTTTTCTTTCGCGTCATTGAAATATGGAATTCATTGAGCGATTATAGTGAAAGCTCCAACTTTCATGATGTTCAAGAAAAGACTCAAATCAGTTGATCTAAGTGAATTTTGCTCATACTGTGACTCTAATATGTGATTTCGTACAAAATTATTTGACAAGTGCTTTTTATACCTGATGGCAAATTTTATTTAGATACATTCCTATATTCCATAATGAAGATCAATTGGAGTCTCAATCTCTTTGATCCGAGTGAATTTGCATATATTGTGACCATGATCATTAAAGTGTAAATTTTGTATAGATGATTTTGCTACATTCATTTCTATATTAGATGTTAAGTATTCACGTTCTTTTGCTCCATTGTGAGGACTCCCATGTAGTGAACTCTTATCATGTCGTGATCATCACTCTTCAAATTTGTAAATATAGGCCCTATAGATCTCACCTATTTTGTATATGGTATATGATGTGCATGTACATCATGATCAGTCGGTAAATTTGTAAATATATATCTCATGTATTTTTATTGATGCTAAACTTTGCGAATGCGTATGTTACACTTCAAATCAGAAGTGTTCTCAGCGTGCTATGCTTTATTTCCTGAATTTTCGTCCGCCAGAACGATGGACATCATCAGAGGTAAAGAATTTCGATATGCTATCTACATTTAAGAGAATCGAATGAAGACAATTCATCGTTAATTAGAAAGTTAGATAAGAACAATAAAATCATCGTTCACTGCTGAAGCAGACCTCGATAGCAGGAAGGAATCGGCTCTGTTTTATTGACACAGCCATTGTTTCCGATGTGCACTGATTCTAAAAATAGACGCTCTCTGTATCGCCTTTGTTGAACAAGAATCTCCGGATTTCCCCAATCAATGCAATGACCTTGATAGATTGCGTGTTCAGCAATGGCAGATTTCTCAGGCTGACAAAGATTGTACGCGGAGCGGTGTTGTTTCACGCGAGTAGAAAGTGCATTTCCCGTTTGACCCACACAACATTTTTCGCAGACCTTACTGTTCAGTCTGTAGTACACACCTTTGCGCTTGTCTTTAGGGGGCCGATCTTTGATATGTTATACGTGTTATCAACGCTTACTTGTAAGTGCCCTTGCGGCCATCGCTTTGCGTTTTCTGTATATTTCAGAATAAACATTTATGACTTATGACTTATAATTTTTACATCAAGCAATGTAGAATGGCGTTATAACGACATAATATGCCATCAAGCCATAAACTACCACGAATACTACGAACCTGTGTAGATTGCGAATATTACTTTCTGGTACAAAATTGATAACTTGTCAGAGTACCTCTTAGGAGGCGTTTTTCTTGCATCTTGTTAAACGATTCGCAAATGCACCAGACCATATATATATATATATAAAACTGGCTTTTGTATTCTATTAATGATCAAACATATAACCAGCAATCAATTTAGATTGCTTCAATTTTAGACAAATAATATGGATTCCAAGATTGCTTCATAGAATTGCTGAAACATTGTGTTGAAAAAATCAAAAAAATACTGGTAGAAAATTCTGCTGGAGGAGGATAATTTTATAATTTCTAATGTGGTTAAGGAAATTTCTCATGCTTCCAACTGCTAAATTAGCCTGAAACTTTGTACATCTCTTTCATCTGAATACTCCAAAAGAATATTGATATTTTCAAGTATATTTATTAGATAGGGGTCTGTCAGCTATAGTCATGCGAAATGGATCATATGACGAATAAAGGATCCTTATTAAGGTTTTACATCAATATGACGATCATTTTATGCAGTGATGGAATGTGCACAAAAGGTTTCATCTGATAATCATTGTAGTTTTCTTCAGAACTCGTAAGCCTAATATTATGCTAATAATATTGCTTACTAGGGTGCATTTTTGTAAAGGAAGATAATGATCATGATTAAGCTATATTATTGAAGCAAAATTGATATTTTATTAGATGGTCGATACCGCATAGCTCAGCACACACAAGCTATGAAAATACATGTAGGCCATATAGCGGGTGAAGTATGACGTAATCAGTATGACTGCAGTAATGTAAACGGTAGTCAAATTATTTACAGAATAGTGCATTAGGCTTACTGGTACATCAATTCTTCAATCTATAACTCAGAAAGTTTCAGGTGGTTATAAGAAAATAGGCTACACATTTCCGATCATATCAGTATCATATTAATGTCTTTATCAGCAGATGCAAAATGATTATTACACACATCAACTTTTTGCCCAGTTACACGTACTTCACGAAAATTACTGAGAAAGTGACATAACTATATAGCCTAGTATAATATACTGGTAAAGTTCAACAGAAAATATTCCATTGTGTATATTATCATCTCAATTTCTTAGGCCTATTTATCAACATTATGCAATGCATCTCACTCATTCGCATAAACTGATCCGCTTGTTTCACTAATCCAACATCAATCTTCTAAGAAAACTCGATAGTAGGCCTCTCATGTCTCTGTCAAGCCAGCATGGATTGATGTCTCGAATTCCTTGACTGATAAATTCGATGACATTCATTTGTAGTATGTAACCCGCATATACTTTCAACATGCATCAATTCAGACTCGTAAAAGCCTTAGCTCCATGGCCTCAAAATTACTGTAAAAAATATGCATTCACCGGAACGCAGTACGACAAGGCTTTGACTTCAAGAATTGCTACATGACTTTTTTGCTAATACGGGCACATCTCCAATTCCCCTATATAATATAGTTATTGCATAAGATCAAGCAATCGTCAAGATGTGCATTCAATTGTCAACGGATGAATGACATCATGACTAAAGTAAAGGGCAACATGACAAAAAGTCACGTTGCGTTGTCAACATGTAAGAAAGGCCTGTACTACGAAACACTTTTTTCCTGCTCTACCAAAAAGCAAAAAAAAAAAAACGAATGCCACTCGATAAAAGCGAAAATTCAGGCATATTTTCGAAAAAGCGAATGTCTGGGTGGTCTGAGATAGATATAGGATATAAGTGACGAAAACTAACATTGTAAATAGGTCTCTTTACAGACTCCGTGATTGGAATGAATGGCAAGCACAATGACATAGACAATGATAAAGACATGCTATGTTTTATATTTATTAATTACCATGAGATATTATGGAAGGAAAATCATCTTTCCACATATTTATAAATCATGACTGATGTTGGACATGGTTATGTGAGCAATAGACCCCTCCCCTCCCTCCCACGCATGCAATTCTCCATGATTGTGAACGAATCTCGAGACTCAATAAAATCCACCCTGAATTTCCGGAATTCCGATAAGGCGATTTCCGGAAGGCGATAATAACTTTCAGAACAACCGATAACTGATACCTTTTGAATTTCATTTCATCTACTTTGGCGTGATACTGCCTAAACACATCCGTTGTAGAATCAAAAGAAAATTATTGCGTATGTGAAGTTGGCGGAACCATTTTTTTTATTAAAGCGAGATTCTATTCGAAACAACTTCTATTTTATCAATTTCAGCCTCCTGATCATAAATCTGGCCTCAGATTCCACTGATTCACAGTCGTTATTGAGAAATGTAAGTTTTAAAGACAAAAGTGGTTCCGGTCTATCGTCAAAAGTGCCGAGTTCTGCAATATTGCGAATTATACGTGCTTTACACGTACTTTAAGTTTATCATTAATAAGCTCAGACTCTATGGACTGATAAGACCCTAGAAATTCTCTTGTGTGACATATCCTGCTAGATCTGCATATGTACATTGCTGTATATGGATGCGTCAGATAGCTTCTTTGCTTGAAAGCCTCAATTGCAAAACATGATAGCCACAATATTTCTTATTTCCTTGAAGTGACTACATGAATTAACAGCGTCGTTGGATATCATGATTTGATGATACCGCAAGACATTTATATGAGAATGTCGTTATCTCACAATTCACAAGCATCGAAAGTTCGTATATGATTGTACTCATGTGCGTGTGTGCACTGCAAGTGCGCATGTGCGTTTGCACTCTTAGCCTATGAATTCATTGACATCGTTGGCATAATATTCTCCCCTGCCATCTTAGTCCGAGATATTTCATTTCGTGATGGGCCGGTCTTGCAGCACAAATCTTGCACATATACACATTCAGCAAGCGATGTCAATATGATATGTTACAAAGCTGCAATGCATGAGGCGCCTTAAGTCTTGAGGCATGTGTAATTCATTGCCTTGTTTATTTTACTTACTTCTATTGAATTTTCGTTTTTACTTAGGTTGATCTCCAGTGTAATCATCGATAAAATAGTAAAAAATAGGCTATCAGTATCACCAATACTTTGCCATTAATATCGATGCATCGGTTGTTGCGATACTTTTTCGTCATCGTGTCCACCAACGCTTACAAAACTCCTTCATATAGAGTGATGAGGTGTCCTTCTAATGAATGAATATAACCGCAACAGAGCAAAGTAGGAAGTTTCTCGTCTTTCAGAGGTGTGTTTTTGACATAGACACCTAAGTTATTATTAATACTGACTTGGTAGTCACTTTTATTCATTGCATTAATGAAGATCAAATATTGCAACGCAACCTCCTTGCTTTAGACATCAAAAAGAATGGTCCAATATACATACTACTACGATCGAAAAAATTTGAATTTTGATCGCAAAGATTGGAAAGCTATCTGCAAATAATAGACTCTTGATCGCGAAGAGAAGAAAAATCAATGCAAATATTGGAAAATGAATGCAAAATTTGGATTTGTGAAATCAGAGTTTGGAGATTTCTATTCAAATATTGAAAATATCAATGCAAGGAGTGGAAACTTGAACGGGAAAGGGTGTAGTATTTGACATGATAGTACTCTAGATGTCCATGTTTTTTGATTGGAATACGCATCGATATGATCCTGTAACCGTCGATTTATTAATGATTCCATGTCATCATCCGTAGAAGCATGAAAAACTTGAAAAACAAACAATTTCATGTTATCTTCAAAAAAGGACAAAATTGAAATTAAAGTGAGGGGAATCACTTGATAGACTGATCTTGTAGATCAATTGAGCCAATGTAGCAGAATCCAAGCACTAGGAAATCACCTCAATAATAAAACATGAGAGCTCGGATGATAATAATCGAGTTAAAACTATCACTCGATCAAGCACAGGATCCGAGACCGAGTAATCATGTCTTGTTGGGGTTTGTGCCTTTAATTTAAATCAGTCTGAACAAGTGGACGTTTCTTATATTTTAAAGAAAAAAAGGTACCTGAAGATGATTGCCGGATGGCAGTAGAAAAATTTTGTACAAGCATTCAAAACTAATTATAATAACATCGTAAAATGCTCCTGACTCTTTCCAACTATAAACCTAAAAATGACTAATCAGGACCTCTTTCAAACAAGTAGAACTGAGCTTGACAGTTATCGTGAATTTCTTTTTTATTAACCGCATTTCTTAAACTGCTCTACTATCATAGCTCGCCATCTTTCATGCCAGGTCAGTTATCCTTTGCTGCTGACAAAAATATGTGACCCAGTACAATCTCTTCATATCTACATTGTGTCGTACATTATCTTCTCATATCTTCTCATCTAACGGCCCTCAGCCTTACAGCATATTGCGGTTCAGATATTGGCCGTGAAAAGGCAAGAAAACGTACTTTGAAAATAGCTGTTTTGAGAAATCCGTGGAAAAGTAAACAGGCACTCTCAAGCTTTATCTGAACTGTAATAAAAGACTATTGCATCGGTATGACACCAGTAATGCTGTTATGATATCGACGAGTCCGCGTTAGCGCACGAGATGATATCAGTGACAGCATTACTGGTGTCATACCGATGCAATAGTTATATTGTTTATGAGATTTCTAGTTCCATCATTACTGGTGTCTGTCTAAAGTCACTGATATCTTGATGCCGTCTAGGAGATATCGATGACCTGCCAAATTTCAAATCCCAGTTCAAAAGGTAGCTATTTTCTTTCTAAGTGAAGCAGATCTAGCGTGATGACATACTCCGGATTGATAGATTTCAGTCAATTGAAGGGCAATTCAATCTGTGGACTAGATGACGCAGAAATTCAAGAAATTGTCAACATTCAAGAATTACTGCGAAACGAAGCTCTACCAAATCTTGGCGTAAAAGAGTCAGATTTTTATTGCGCCCAGACATCATCATCAAGCGATTCAATCAGTTTGCCACGAGAGGTAAGAGCGAATCTCGAATGTTTAGAGATGTCAGCCACTCCCTCCTCAAAGTTATCCCAGCAGATGAAGTTCTCACAAAGGTTTATTGAGTTTCTGAGGGAGAAGAACTTGACATCTGACTTTAAAAGCATAACAAAGTCAGAGCTGTGCGATTTATTGAAGTACTTTTATTCTGAGTTAAGAACACTCACACACTCACTCACTCACTCCTCGTTTAACGTCCTTGAATTCCGTGACGAAGTTGGACGGTTGATGGCTCGTCTCCACTTGCTTTGGTCTGCTGCAGGATCTTCATTTATTTGGAGCTTCTTCAGATCTTCCGAGATGCAGCTCCTCCACGACTTTTTCGGTCTTCCTACTGGTCGGCGACCGCTCACTTCCATTTCTTCAAACCTCTCTCACAATGTCCTCCGACCTCTTCACACGCCCAAACCAGCAAAGTCTGCTTCTCCGGATGAGCACTTCCAAGTCCTTCAGACCACACCTTTTCACTACTTCTTCATCTGGGATCCTGTCTCTCCATCTTACACGAGCTATAAAGCGAAGCATCGTCAAGTCACACGTTGTCATGGCATGCATCAATTTGCTTGTGAGAGGCCATGTCTCCGAACCGTATACCAGGACAGATCTCAAGCAAGATTGATAAATCTGCCCTCTGCAGTGTAACGGTATTCCCTTGTTCGTTAGGAGGCTGGCGAGTTCCCTCCATTTTGACCATGTCGCCGCAATGCGAGTCCTCATGATGGAAAATTCTATTCACCAGCCTCACTTAACTGCATTCGAGCTGCTCTATTCCGATACTTAAGACAGCCAAGTCTGTCACTAGACTTTGACATAATTAATGATGTCGCATTCTTCTCCGCCAACCAAATTCTAAAAGCGATCACTAAAAACTACTTGGAGAGCGGAGGATCTATAAAGCGATTTAAGTCTCTAGAGGACGCAGACATGAAAAAGCTAAGAGATTATTTTGACAGGTCAACGCCCCAAAAATTTTTTCTCCATCATATACTTTCTAGGGCAGCGAGGCCGTGAGTGGATCCGCTACTTAAAAAGATCCAATGTACTGATCAACGTTGATTCAAAGGGCATGCGATACGTTGAGATAAGCAACCTGAACGCCATTCAAAAGAATCATCAACCATCAGTTTCAAAGCAAAGTGTTGATCAAAAGCAATCACGGATCTATGAGACGGACGATCAAGGATATTGTCCTGTAGTTGCAATTGAGACACTACTAAGTAGATTGCCAGAAAATGCTGAATATCTTTTTTACAAGCCTCTGGAAAATTGGCGTGATTCCAAGTGCTGGTACAATTCCAACCTCGTGTTGGCATCTCAAAAATTAGGGAATTTGATGAAGAAAATCTCTCAAAATGCTAATTTATCTAAATTGTACACCTCACATTGTGTTCGTGCGACTGTGGTAACAGAAATGCTCAACAATGGAGCAGCAGTTCAAGACATCCAATGTGTCACAGGGCACAAAAGTTCAGACTCTGTGAGGCGATATCTGTCTGAAACGTGTTGGTGATTCCGAGAAACAGGACTTCTCGCGGATGCTAGTAAACAGCTTTAGAACTTCAACAGGCTCAACAAACGTCAGCTCATCAAACTCCGAAAGTAAGTTTTTGACTAAAATATCATTTGATGAAAATTGTCATTACATCAACTGCTTTCCTTATATTTCAGTTCGGTGTGAGGCTCCTCCAAACAAGAAAATGGCTGTGGAAGCAGATGGGAACAGGAACTTCGTTCGAATATCTTTTGAATAAGAGACATAAAGACACAAAGTTATAAGTCATAGACGCATCACGGATGCTTTTTGATAAAAATGCGATAAAGCATATGTTTTTGCTGTTTCAATAATCATTAATTGGTGCAAAACATAAACGAGACATTAATCACAGAAACAGTGCACAATCAATAGCATAGCAAATAATAGACAGAGAGTCAAGTTAGCCAGTTTAAAGGAATTCATTGGAAATTGATTTCCAAAGACTTTTCTAATGTTCCCAAAAATATGCAAATGTAAGCCTACTATCTGGTAGCAATTTTGCAATGCAGATCTCTCTAGGCTTCAAGGTCATTCGATGTCTATTTCCGTCATTGCTGGTGTCTCTCCGTCATTGATGGTGTCATCTTACATGGCAAAGGATAGGAGGACATCGGCAGTTATCTATGACAAAACAGCATTGCTGGTGTCAAATCTTATAAACAATAGCATCATATCATGGATTTTGCGGGCAGAAATATCAGACAGTCTCGGCTGCTAACGAAGCCTCGTCTATGTCTGATATTACTGCCCTAAAAATCCATGATATAATGCTACATTGTTAAACTAATAATTTAAACTCCTACTAACATCAATAGATTTATTTGTACTTGAAGATGATTGCCGCCTAGCAGTCGAAAAATTTTGTACAAGCATTCGAGAATAATTATAATAACATGCCACTGACTCTTTCCATCTAAAAATCAAGGCAATCTATTGGTGAGTTTCCACACTGAGGAAGTCCAACTGTTTCAAGAAAAAGTAAGATCCTCATCGTGCCTTTGAATGTCTTATCAAATGAAAATCAATCACAAGATGCTCTTACCTGTGGATTGGTTCCTGAAGAAGGATTTCCATCTACAACGGACGGTAAGATTAGATCTAACTTTCTTCCCCAAGATGTTCACACTTGTAAATGACTTGAACATGAATTCTCAGGAGAAAAAGTCGTAACTACTTGTCTGTTAACATAAAAATACTAGTACCACTTAAACATAAAAATTATCTGAGCATGCAATCAGAATTCAATGTTCATTTGGTTCTCTGGTCTACCACCGAATCCTGGCTGGCTAAGTATTTCGCATTAGTATTGCAGAAGCAGTGTTTTTAAACTTCTGAAGCCTACTGTTTCATGGATAAAAATTAGAGACATCTTCATGAATCTCTAACATTAAAAAGACGTCTCTATTCAACTAAAATCAGAGAGAGACAATGAATAAACTTTCAAAGCTGGAGCCCTCGCCTTTCCCTTAATTGTCGAGAAAGATGAGTCCGAACTTCAGAAATGTTTGCCTTCTGTTCCTGAGAATAGAACTCAGTTTTGTCTACTTCCTGACTTAGTCGCGCTGCGCTGTTTCTACCATCGCTTTCAGGAGGCAGACAGTATTTATTCAATGAGATAAATTTAACACTAACGGAGTCAACTAAATCTGTGTCAAGTTTGAGAAGAACGTTGATGCGTCTTGAATGTGTATTCGACAGTGAGCTCGACGAAAAGTTCAATTGGCTGTTCGATGTGTCCTTCATTTTTATTCTTGTCTTCTTTTTTTTATTACATCTTTAAAAGGCTGCTACCCCTTTTTACTTGTCCCACGTAGGACGTCTATGGACCATTCCATGAAATGGATACTTAAGTCTGAACATTTGTGTGAAACCGAGTACTTTTTTTCACCAACTGCTCAGCAGTGGGAAAGGCGAAGTACTTGGGCACGACCTTTTTTTCTTGTTGAAGCATTTCCATGGGAATCTGATTAAAAAAAAGGTTCCCGTTGACAAGGTACCATTATCAGTGATCACTTTCACGTATATAGAGAACAACTCGCTAAGAGGGATCGGATATTTGTCTTAAATAATTTTTCATTTAAAGTTGCTGAAACTGTTATTGGAGTATCATTTTCTGGTCATTATTTACATGATCGACTTGCACCATTTTGCAAATATTCGTTGACCGAAGCTTCAACAACTAGTGCTTCTACTGGGCGTGGGAATATCTTCCGCGCAGCAAGACTATTTCTGATGTCATTCGACTTTGCTTGCTGTCTTGTAAGTTAAGCATTATTAATACAAGAGGTAGCATAGATGAAACAACAGGCCGCTGGGCTGATCACGGAACGCCTACATCTCTGGGATAAGCGACAATCCATAATCGCATTCTTAAACAGCTCTCGAAATTAATACCACGGAAAGTCTAATAATAGCCTATTCGTATCTCTGTGAAGTGCAGACAATCAAATGACAGCAACGAACTTTGTTACTTCGATTTGATTGCATTGATTCCTATGTTAATGAATTAAAGACCATCAGGCCCCAGGCGACGAACAACGCCCCGGATAGGTGTATTATCGACTGCTGCCAACCAGTACCGACTAGATCTCCATGATTCATGTTATACCCAAAACTTAGCTACACACGAATGAATAATCACGAGCAATCAAATAATCGCGCATCTTCTCAACAATAAGTTCAAGAATATACTTGACTATCTTGATGAAGTCCACCGCGGCGGTCAAGGTAAAACGGCCTTCCCAGCAGCCCAGGTGTACTTTCATAGCTCATAGTCCGAATCACAGACGAGTGAGTTCGAGCTATCTAAACGCCAGTTATAATGTAGCTGTCTTTCAAAACTACAGTAGTTCAGAATAAATTATTTTCATAAGATTCAAATTATTCAAGTGATTGAATTCCAGGTGTGGGAAAGAGTGTCAAGCTTACTTGCTTACTTTTCCTTTTTCGTTTTACGTCCATTGTCCATTCTTCGTAGGAGAGGACGGTTTTCCCAATGGATGTTCTCCACCCAGATGGAGGCCCCCGGACCACCACCGGATTCCATCATGTCACCAAGATAGCAAAATCTGCTCACAGCCTGATAGGTGTGACCCGCTACTGAAATTGGACCGAGTTGTTCTTCACTTGTGAAGAAACAGAGCGCATTCGGCCTTGACAGGGTTTACACATGAAAGACGACTCAATTGAGACTAGGCTACCTCCAACTCCGCTACATCTCTTGTACGTCCATAAGCGGCAAACAATGCATCCATAATCTACACTGGACAGAATTGGAGCCGACATCTTTTCGACAAGTAATGCAAGGAAACTTCGGCCGAGTGAAAGGGCCAGTGAGCGTCTGTGTGGAGAGTATGACACACATTCGTCATACAAGTTTTCTTTTCATCTACTTTTTTTATTCACTTCTTCGACAGGCAATCCTACCATGCTTTTCGTTTTTGACGAAATTCATGAATTACTTATCCCAGACTTGCAATTAAGTCTTATGAAGAATCGATGACTTGCTTCGAAATGTAGGCTTAAGTGTACAACTTTTGAAATATTTCTAGCGCAGAAATTTCATTAGGAAAACTTTACCGTGTTTTCTTATAAAACTGGGTGCCAACTATGTGATAAACGTGAGGGGGGACTGCTGGAAATGACCTTCTCAGAGGGGCTCTCATTAATGTGAAAATAATATTAAGATTACTATCCCCCCAAGGGCCCAAACGGATTTCCCAAAACCGGTGGAGTCAAATCTCTGGGGAGACCCTGATGGATTTACTTACTTGACAAAGATGCACAATAATAACTGCTTTCTTCGTGAAACTAGTCAAATAATTGCAAAAACTAGAATCTCATTTTCAGTGAAATTCCCGTTTCGATCTCTATGTGACTAGATTTGCAAGTTTGTTAGAAAGTGATGACTTCATAAAATTTGAAAACTTACCGATAGTTGAAACCATTTGAAAATGCGGTCGCACCTTCTTCTTGTATTTCTCATAATTTTCTGTCTCCTTTTGTGCAACTAAATAAAAAATGCAGCATATCAAAAAAAGGCTGATTACTGCTGTTAAATTTCATAACATACTTTCCATATTTTTCCGCCTGCGCGACTCATTGGGTCTCATAACACTATAGCCATCTCGACTGAAAATTGAAATGCTGGAAGTTGGTGGGTTTACGAGAGAAAATGGATGTTGTTTAGGTTATGCGATTTGTATGAGCATTTATTAGAACTTGCAGCATAACATGATGAAATTTGATAAATGAAATTTGTAGCATAACATTAATACTATGAAATTACGCGTTGTTCTGCTATGACATTATAAAAATAGAAATAAATCACATTCAAATACTTGGAAGATAACTTGCACAGATTTCCAAGTCGTTTAAGCAGGAAACGACTTCAGAAAGCGTATAAGTTTTACATGAAACATTGATAGAGTCATGAGGTGATACATTATTGTGATCTAATATGCTAGTATCCGCTGAGACCGTTGAAAGTTTCCTTCAGAGACAAGTCAGGTGTCTCAATCAAGTACAAAGACAATGCATTCATCTGTAATCGGACAGGGTCTGATGTCACTGGATAAAGACGAGCACTGGCGCAGAAATTATACAAGCACGAGTGACGATATGTACAAACATCCACACAGCAACTTAATGCAATCAGCCTACACGTAAAATATATTTCCCTATCAAAATCGTGCTTCGGCTAATTCTGTGAAGTCAATACCGCGTAACTTATACTTTCGTGAACACAAACATGTGCTTTAGTTTTGAAATCCAAGGTCCATTTGTGACAGATTTTCATCTTTGGCTGCCAAACTGCAGATGTCACATATGCGACAAAACACTGTCCTGTCGCGTTTTCTGCGGAAAATTGGGAGAACTGTCGTGCATTCGTTGGATGCTAGTGTCTATATATGTTAGTGAATAGAAATTTTACAGAATTAATTTTGTGCTTCTTGAGCACGAAGCTGAAATAGTGCAAATAAAACATACAAAATTGTCCAATAAATGATAACAAAATCTGCTGTCGCAAGAATGTGATCTACCAACTTACTTGTGAGAAATGCAATGGATTTTACATCGGAAGCACCATCAGAGAACTACACATAAGATGCAGAGAACATAGGAACAATACTAACTCGTCACTAAACAAACATCTTCGATTATGTAAAACTTACAACTTTTCAACTACCATTCTTGCCTATGACCGAGATGAAGCCAATTTACGCCTACGAGAAGCAATGTTCATTCACAAACTAAAACCAATGATTAACAATAAAATGGAATTAGAATGCTATAAGACTTCCTCTTCATTTAGTGATTCGATCTTTTCTAAATCTCACCATAAGTCATTAAGTCATTTTTCACATTACATTCCTTTTCTACTTTTGTATGCATATTATGTATTTTGTATATTTTGATAGTGATATTTCTAGTCAGATCAATTACTATTGCTATTGGTAAAATGTAGTCCAACTATCTATTTATACTATCTGTCGCATATTTCCATTCCTCCTTTTCTCTACTGAAATTTGTTAACATAGTTTTTACTTTTTACTAGATTTCTTGTCTACTCCCTTATTTCCTATGTTGACGTAAATTTTAATTCATGACTTTTACGTTTATGTTTAATTCCTTCTATCTGATGATGGTTGCTGAATAGCAACCGAAATTAATCATATCATAATTAAAGTAAAACATCATTAAAACCTTGGCTCTTCCTCAACCATTAAATATTATATATGACTAGCCAAGACATCTTCAATCACAGTGCAAATAAAGACTACTCTATGTCTTCTTTCTGTATACAGAAGTGATATTTGGCCCTCAAATCAAATGACATTAGCGTACAGAAAACTGATGGCCTCTCGTTGACCGATCAAACGTCTGTTACAATTTCAAATGCGACTGCGGATGCAGTTATATTGGTCAGACAACGAGATGTCTTGCTATCCAAATCAATTAGCACTATCCCAAGTGGGCAGCAACAAGAGTGAGAGGCCCAGAAGATCAAAGCAACTCAATATGCAAGCATTTCTGGGACTGCAATCAATTCTCCGGACATAAGATCGAGTCCTATTTCTCTGTCGCTGCATACTGCAGAAATGTACGACATGTCAAGATCACTGAGGCCATTTTATTAAATTGATTTAAGCCCTCATTATGTATCATGAAAGATTATGTTAGTGATTTGCTCCTGTCGTGATTTACCCCATTTTTGCTTTCATCTCATCTATGTTAATTTTCTGTAGTCCAATGTCTTGACTTTAATATATGTGCATATTTTTTTATTTACTTAATCTCTTTTTATAGCTGTGTGATTTGAATGTTTATAACTTTCAGTGCAAGATTATTTTGAATCTTTTTGTATCATGACGTATTCTTATGATTAGAGTCATCGAAAGCGCTTAAGATAATGCATTATATTATGAGTTTATTTTTATTTTCTTTACTTAAAGTCATTGGAAGAAAAGGTTGCTTTAAATTTTTGAAATTTGCATTATATCTAGAGGACAAACTCGAATTTTGTCCAGAAAAGCACATTGCCGGCGATTTAGATTTACCACATTCAATCACACACAAAGCTTTCTGCTTCCGAGAAGCCACAACCACTGATCGGTTCAAGGATTACACTCCTTATGTGCAGCTGTTCCGATGAAAAACAGATGTTAATGACAACTACGGGAATCCCAGAACGATAAAATTAGACACCATGCGATTCAATTGTAGGCATTGTAGGAATCCCAGAGAGACAAGAATATTACTGCACACTGCCCTTCGTTTTCAAGTTGAGGAATTCATATGAAAATTCAAGAAATGTATACAACCGTGAAATAAGTAAAATGAAAACAACAAATGAAAGTTCAGAACGTCATCTAATCAATGATTGGTATGCGAACTTTGTCTTGTGACAATTAGTTTTCACTAGGCTGTGCGCAAACCGCATCTGCTCGGACCGTTGCACCTGGTGTGAGATCCGGTGCACCAACAATTACACTGAAGCAGCACCTATTCAGGTATAGGCGAAATAGATTAGTATAGGCGCTCTTAAGTGTTCTATGTTCTGTGTTAAGTTAATTAAAACTTCATAATCTTAAAGGTAGGGTCTCACGCTTTCATTATAAATGTCCATATTTTCCAGAATTAATGCAAATTTCATCGAGCACTAGGAAAATGCCAATAGTGCCAAAGAATTTGAAACAGATATACATAGACCTTTCATATTATTTTGCCAATACTCGCAAGTTGACTATTTTCCTACTTAACCCATACGGGTCTATGATAACTCCAATTGAATTCTAGTAGATGGAGATAGAAACAGATGGAAATTAGACGGAAGCAGAAATTGTGTAGCCTAGATATACAGCAAAAAATGGTAAAACAAATTGCGAAGACTAAATAACTATGTCACTGGTGGACGAAGTATCGGGTTTTTAATTGATTCTTTTGATATCAAAGGAGTATCAAAGGTCAATATCGCAAAGGAAGTGTGGATTTTTGATTATTTTTTCAAAATACCTGAACACATCAGGAATGCAGAAATTAGATTCGAAGCAGTGTCACTGCTATATACAAATTAGTGCAACAAGGTCAACATTTCGACTTTACTCGGCTTTCAAGCAGTCTCTATGTGATGTGATAAAGCTACCGGATGCCAAAAAATCTTTCAGACGTATCGCTGGCCGCTGTAATACTAAGACAGTTTGCATCTTAGCAGGAGGAGCAACAGCAGAGTACGAAGAATTCACTATCAGATTCAGAAACTCGGAGGCCGTGGGCATTGAGTTTTCGTGGCCTTTAATAACTTATCATGAGCTTGATTGAATTGTCTAATTTTCGTCACTATTTTGATTCTTTTCTCAACATCAATGCAAAATGCATCGGTAATTTTGTTATATAGCCGTGATTTTCAAAAGGTTTCATTTCGATGATATAGAAATTTAAAGTTTGAATTGAAATGGTAAATATGATTGAATAATATTCTCCTAGTTGTATTAATTGTATCGTATGCTTAATATTCTCTCCATTTTGCTGTTACAAGCAGATGAAATGAATTAATTATAATTGAAACTATGCAGTAAAACATCAATTTGATCGAAATTAGCACATTTCGGCAAACCGGCCCGAAAACCGATAAAGCGGAAGAACCGGTGCACCGCGCACAGCCCTCGTTTTCATAGTTGCGACATTCTTATGTGTTTACACTACAAAAAAAAACAGTTACAATAATGAGCTTTATTTTCATGTAGATATTAATAATAATGCTTTAGCAATCATACGAAGAGCGCTATGACAAAATCTGCGTTGAAAATACAATACTTTACGCGACACATGCATACTTTAACAAGGATTTTCTGTACGATAATGAGGTTCTTAAGTGAGGTTGTACAATACGAGAATGGCATACAACACGATCGCTGACTATGACAGCAAAAAAAGAAGCACACGCGTACAAAAATATCGCCAGGAAGTGATGATCAAGATTATCTCGAGTTTATACAAAACGTTTGATATTATGGTGTTATCTCGTAAGGTAGGGTGATGAGGCAATCTGCTTTCTGTACCCGTACATATCGAGCTATGTTATTTTAAGACTTTAGTCAGGGTTGCGGAGCCGCGGCGGAAATAGTGAGGCACCTATTCCGGGCGAATTCAATGTTTTTCAATATTCAATATTTTTCAAAACTGCTGACGTTTGCAATTTAGTAATGAAGTAATGGTTTAACGTCGCTATTCCCCCTTACTGGGGCCCTAGAGATAACAATATAGAGATAATAATAGCCAGTTTCACATCAAATTTGCTAGTTTACGAATTTATGCTCAGATACACGTATTATCTCATGTCATTGATTAATTGTATTAACGGGCATTTGCATGTATATCGCTCAGTCTATGCATCTTTAGATAAGCTTTTTTCGAATTTCAACATTTCTTACAATTTCACTCAATTTACGCTTTTACTTAGTTTTGCGACATTTTCGCATAAGCAATACTTTAAGCGGTCAACTGCACACAAATTGATAACTTCTGTTGCATTAGCGCTGAAGTTTTCGAACTTGTATTTTAAAGAATGCTGTGGTGTCATCAGCTCCAAGAATATGTAAGTTATATCAAGATCGGCCCATCCATTGTAAAATTCCCATGCTCAGCCATTGGATGAGTCATCATTTCCCTCGGCTGATATCAGAAGATTTAGAATCTCAGATCTGCAGACGGGATTGTCTGCACCTGCTGGTAGACAATAGCATTTTCCTCGCGCCGTAGTTTACCAGGGATCGAAATTCCGGAACATTGGGATTCCGAAAAAATTATAATCCCGAGATTTCGCAAAAAACCGCTCTATAACCATATTTATGATTGAAAATATTATTAGAGGAACAAAATTGCTTTCTGATAATCCTCTTTAAGTAGACTTTTTTATTTCGTACAAACTCTCCCAATTATTGGCCATTACAACGTGGTGCTGGCCAGCATACGACTTCATAAAGTCTGTTATCTGATAGGCTGCAATACCACAATCGCACATTCCGCGACAAGCAATTTACACACTTTATTCGTTGTTCCAGGCTTTTCCAATCACATTCTGCCGGACACAATTGAAGTAGGTAAACATATTAGGTTAAGAAGAAAAAAATCTGTAATTCTTGCTTATTTTTTTCTTTGTCTATGTGCCTGTGATTATAATACACATCGAAATATAAAGAATGTAAAATCTGGAACATATCTAGGAATGTATAGCCAAACATACAGGAACTGTACACAACTGCTATAGTTTTAATTAGTAATTCATAGGAAATATCCACAAGTTTTCGGATATCTATTTAGTTTCCACTCACAAAACATTCAAAGATAGGTAAATTGCAGCTAAAATGATATAAATTACATAAAAATGACATAAATTGCAGCATATCTCCCTGGCCTAGGAAAGGAACTAATAATGCCATTACTTTGATGTATGGGAAAATATTAGAATATTTGGATTCTTCATTACGTGCTGTCCGAGTACTAACCATTGATCTATCGAAAGCATTTGATAAACTAACGACGAAAACTATTTTGGATGTCTGTGTTCGGTTTGAAATACCGATAAAAGATTTTCTGTGGATATCCAACTATCTTAGCAATCGGCTTCAACGCGTGTGTATTGGGGAAAATTGTTCTGGATGGGCGAGTGTATCCAGTGGAGTGCCACAGGGAAGAGTGGTTGGCCCCATCCTGTTTTGTATGACCACAAACACTCTCAGTCCCGCATGTTCAAATTCCATAATGATGAAGTGTGCGGATGATATAACTTTGCTCCATTTTCTAAAAAAGTCTGAAGATGATCAGCTTTCTCTTGAATGGGAAAACATTGTGAATTGGGCTTCTTGTATTGAACTAAGTATAAATTATGATAAACGTTGTGTTATGAACATTGTCACAAGTAAAAGTATTTCCTTTGAAAATGTCTATTTGTCAAACAATGTGCTGCTGTGCAATGTATCTTCTGTAAAGATACTTTCACCAGCTTCATTTTCGAGTCTAACTGCAGCCTTGGCATTGTAGCACATGGTCTTCAAGATGTGGATAATCTTAGCATCCACTTCGTGTGATTTCAGAACTGTCCACATGGGTCCTGCCCAGTGGCGTCTTCTCCGTACCTGCGAGGCCTTCGGCGCATCCTCAAAAATTATTTTCCAACAATTATAAAAATGAAAAGTGTCATCATTCATTAGATTTCATTTAAATTCGATAGCTTCTCGTGATAGTTGTGCACAGCTTTCCGTCTCGAAATCAGACGCTCAACCTCTGAGTGAACAGTTTTGCAGCGCGTGCTCGAATCACAGCTGTTTTCTTCGAACAATCAGACATACAAGCTAGTCGTGAGTTCAGACGGAGCATTGATGGTCAGACAGAGCGAAAGAGAGTTGTGTGCCTGTGAGGCACTAAGCGCATGCTCCCGCGCCAATATTGGCTTTCCCGATGGACATAATGCTTTGCCTTCTCCAATTTTTGCAATGAAATTCTGCGCAATTTTTGAGGCGCGGTACCTAAATATAGTAAGGTAAGCGCAACCCAATTGTTCCTGGCCTCGTTTTATGTCAGAGAGGCCAATACGTCAACAGTAGCACATGGCTGACGTTCAGACAAGACTGCGATCAGATGATGAACGTTCTCCTATGAATGCACAGTAATGCATCTGACTCGAACACCCAGATTCGGTAGAATTCCACAATTTGTTTTTACGTAATTGATGTGACCCTATGTTTAGTACTGTAGATGAGATTACAACCACGCCTTTCGTCCGAAGGGAATATACTGAAAAGATGACGGTCGTCACACCTGATATAAAAATTGAAGGCACTCACAGAGAAAGAAATAAGAAATACACAAGACATTTTAATGCATCAAAATTTCAAATATGTGAGTGATTGACCGGCCATGAGAAACGCAAGAAACTGTTGGCCTTGCCTCCTTTTTTCTCGAGAAAATGTGGTCAGGACGAAGAGAGGATATAGTTATCTCAGCTCCTTGAGTAAAGCGGTCACTTCTCATGTGCACATTCACTTGGCCTTAAAAAAATGTTCGAGAAATTGTTACTAAAAATTCATCTTTTATGAAAATTAATGTTGCAACATAAAAAAATGTCTGGTATAGAAATAGTATTCCAATGCAGAGCGAAGGCCTATGGTCTGGGAGCACGCGACGCCACTGATTATTTCGTGTGACATGAAATGGAATTCCTATACAGTCTTCCCAGTCGGCAGTGGCGCAATTTTTCGCGCCTGGTGAAAATTTTCGCGCCTAACTGAAATGACTTAGAAGACTAGCAATCGTGCGGTCAACTCCACACCTACTACTTCAGCATGATCACACCGTGCACTACTATTCCTGGGAAGAATGCCACACACCCTGTTAGGAAAAAATTGTAAAAAAACAACAGCTAAGTTAATCAATAATACCTATTCAAAACTGATACTCAGACATCATAATGAGAGGTTTGATTTTACTTGTGCGATTCAGATGCCTATTTTTCAGCAATCTCCACGGACCGCGTGGATGGCCCTGTGGGTCTTCTTAGGCGGGTTGTACCTAATGCAGCAGCAGAAACAACAGAACCTCATACACCCATGGAAAATACGAGTGGAGAACAACTATCAGTGAGCAGCAAGCTTAAATTCATGAAACACAACGCTGTCTAATAAAGCATTGAAGTATCTAAATATACATCAGTCCTTCTTCGGAATCTTGGACAAGCCGAACATTGCCATTTCACAGGCTTTCCGTTTTATAACGTTTTGAGTTACTCGAACCGATTCTTTTTCCTTTTTCTTTTGCAGCTGCCCCTGTACCTTTCGCAAAGCTTCAGTCTCTTCGTCACGGCTGGCAGTTGTTCTCTGTGCGCTGAGCAACAACTGGTGAGCTGCCTCCTTCTCTCTCAACTTCGCTTCGATTTCTTTCTCCTTCTGCAACAGCTCCTCCTCGAGACTCGAAATCCGCTTGCTGCATTTCTTTTCTATCTCGACTTCGGCAATAAGGGATGCCTCCAATTCCTTCGCATGCTTCCTTTCTTCTTCTGCTGCTTCATCTTTTAATCTTTGGCGATAGCAAGTGTGGGCACTATTGCACATGCTAATCAAGGTTGCAGTCACAGGAAGTGAGGCTGGAGTCCACTTCCTTGATTCCATGCAGGAACGCGACACAATCAATGCCTTGACAGTGGCTGGCTTAATGAGCGCTTCTTTGTCACCGTGTCGTTCAGTGAACTAAACACACGCTCGACCTCGGCATTGCCGTGAGACAGGCCAAAGAGCGCACGGACGAGTCGAGTCAGGAGAGATCTGTTGTTGTCGTCTGAAACTTTCTCCCACAAGTCAAGTACGTCGCCGTCATCAATAGAAGTGATTTTAAATTCAGTCTGGTGCAGGCGAGCCTCGACTTCCAAGCTGCCGATCTCTGTGTCAGCAAACACATTGGGTAGACAGCGCGCCAAATTTCCGACCCATTTCACGAAGTTGGGATGCTTTTGGTGCTTCGGATCAAGCATCTGACAAGCAACCAAGAAGCTATTGCCAAACGGCAGATAGTCCTACAGCTTCTGTGTTCCTGCTTTGAAAAATGATTTCATTGATGAGAGACACGCCTCACAAGTCATAATTGATATTAAGTCTGAAGAAAAAGAGAGTTTGAACACAACACTCACAGCCTCACGACCTATAAGGAAGAAAATGATGTGTATTTAAATTGTAGGAGCAAAAAATTATGTGCTGCTCATTGCTAAATATCAATTGCTGCATGTGCGGAAAAAGGTTAAATGGGCAGCAAGTCATCAACGATAACCAGGAAATAGGGTATCTACACGAGCGCAGAGCATGGGAAATCAGAAAATAGTGATAAGTCAATAATCACATTCAGTCATATTCATGCAGAGTAGCAACTTCGAAAGTAATAAACATGCATTTTTCAATAAATTGTGTGCCTAGGACAAGTACAGCAAACTTTCATGTTAATAAATCTGAGAGTTTTTACTGAAATCTGATAATCTGCTTGTCACAAAATTCGCGCATTTCATTCAAATATTTTCGCGCCTTGCCCACAGAATTCGCGTATTCGCGCCTCTGATGGCAAAATTCGCGCCAGGCGCGAATTCGCGCCTGACCGGGAAGACTGTTCCTATATTGACTTCTTGGTGGAGAAGGCATTTAAACGAATATATTTGATTTTGAATTTGCGAAGAGCTGACTGTGATTCAACTTTATTTTTTTCAGCAGATTGTGCATTTATCCGTTCTGTTATCACATATGCATACATCCCTCTATACCTGAAAAACAAGCTTTTGCGACTGGAAAAAAGAATCTTGCGAATCATTGACGATCCTGAACTTGAATTCAAGTCTCTTTTTCATGTTTGGGATCAAATGTGTAATAAACAGATACTGTCATGCCATGATCATCCCTAAGGGATCTTTTTGACGAGTGCGTCTCTCGGACACGCAACGGCTGCCCCCTGAAAAGAAAACGAATTCGTACGCAACGTCTTGCCAATAGTTTCATCAGATTCTGTCATTAGTGCTACAAAATGTCTTCCCTTTAATTTTAAGCATACAATTAGTTATATTGATATTTTCCTGACTTGTGAATTGACGTGATCGATCTTTTTGTGAATTTTGTAAATGTGTTCACCGACCTGTGAAACAAATACATGGCTTCATTCATTCAAGACGACAGCACAATAAATCCCGGGATTGCAAATCCTAGTAATTGCTGACGCTTGCGTCCGATTAATGGATCGACAAGATTTTCAGAAACTCATTAATCAATAGAACCGACATGACACCATCAGATGAAGTAGCACGCTTCCACTAATTAATTACTTCATTTAATTGAGCAAACCACACTGCTTCCTTAACCAAGTGTCGCAGCTGACGAAGTGAATAAGTTAAGTATGAGCCTAATATTTAAATGACTTTTGACGAAATGACGTTTCGTGTTGTGCAACGATTTAGGAGACGGACTGTGTGGTTGCAAAATGTAAGCACTGAGTAAAGAAAGTCAGCGGAAGCTGGAGTTGTTTTGATGCGATGCTGGCGGAAAGTGTTACGCATCCCTTGGATATTATCAGAAAAACGAATGGTTGTATTCATAACGAGGTTAGATGACCACCGTTTGCTGGCCAAGATCAGCAAGCAGCAACTTGGTCGCAGAATGATAAGATATTTGGCCAACTCAATCGGCCATATTAGAAGATGAAAGGGAAATGATAACGAGACGAATTAGGAGCAACAGACCAAAAGACTGATGAATATCGATAGGTGAGATCGCAATATAACCGACTTACACATAGGCATATTGGACGCAGTACGGACGGGGATTGAGCGGAAAGAGTGGGAAACTCTTGACAACCATATCACCATCAGCCGCCTTCGATCTGACAGACTACGACCGGAGCAAGGGCTGCATAGAACAAATTGTCAAGCACTTTAGCTTTCTTTCACTGCTTTACTCATGTTTTACTAGAAGAAAATACTTTTTATTGCAAATTACGAGTAAGTTAGATATTTTGCTTTGTATTTTTTGTCTGATAATTCTGATACTGTTGCTTGAAACTAAGAAGGAACTAAGCGTTTGTGTCAGTCACTAAAAAAACCACTTCGGAAATTTACTTTAGATCGTTTGATCGGCAAAACTGCAAAATTGGTTGCATGCATATTAATGATGCATCATGTCATTGGTTGCAAGCAAATGCACCATCATGAAATGCAATTCTTTAAATTGTAAGTGATCTTAGTATCCTGTCAAGTTCAATACTAAAGGATTTTCAATAACTTAACAATTTGCCAAAGTAGCCTGTTATTATTCGGAATCATCGTAGGATTCCACTAAGGACTATGATCTGCTCAACTCAACTATGTTAGCAATCTACAAACTACTCTTTTTGTCAGACAATTCAAAGGTCTACAAAATGTTTTGCGGTGAAAGATCATCTTGATTATCATCTGCCGCGGTTTATAAATAGAAAAAAGCATAAATAATAAAGCGTAAATACAATTCAAGTTGTAGGATATCAGTTGAATACCATCCCTTCATACATTCTCCCTTTGTATTACATGTATATAATTTAACACTGCATTTTGTAGTGATTACAAATAAACATACACATATCGAATTTTGGGATACCCATAGATTTGGTATTCCGAAACTTAAGTGAAAATCAGGAAAACAACCACCTGGAAATCGCATGGCGAATGAATTGTTGCATGGAATAGAAAATAAATAAATAATACAATATAATTATAAATCAATATATATTATGATGTAAAAACTGATCAGATATACAGTTTGCTTCATAATTTATTGCATGATTGCAAAACGATAATTTTCGATCTTTTCTGATCATGGAAAATGACGCCGCAAATATACTCTATTGGTCTGCTGAGACATTCAGCTGAGGAACCTGTGGCACTAATTATTTGCTAGCCAATCTAATTAATCATATAATCTTTTTTGTAAGTTTTTGTTGGGAAACCAAGATGATGGCCTAAGGGGATGCCGAAATTAATAAAATATAGGAAATTGCTACCATCTTGTGTACGTAGTTTCCCAACAAAAACTTACAAAAAAATGAATAATCAAGGCCGGTTCAACAGATCACATAATCCTTTAGCGTGGTAACTTCGTAGGCTGTAATAACTTGCCCGTTGTCAATTAGCGGTCCTCCTGTCAATCGTCATGTCAACTCGATCAATTTATCGGACAAAACGATTGCGCCTCTTCAGTGTGCCTAAGTGTGTGCTGATCTCAGTTCTTACGCACTGACAAATACTAAGCTCAGAAATCGTCTCTCCCACCCACGTGTGTCAAAGATCGTAGCAGTTCAACTAGCTTTAGCCTCACCCACCCGAACTATAATGGATGACATAGATAAATTGAGAATGAGTGATTAATTGTTGTGATGATTTGCTATGCACTTTTTTGGTTAGTTAGTATATTGCTCGAATTCTGTACTCTTCTTACCTACGTTTCACTTCATTTTCTAGAGTAATTGCTTGTTTAGTAAAAAGATTGTGCATTTTTAGAGTCATAACCTTTGGCTTAGGTACGGATACATTCTCAATTTCTTGAAAATTGTATTTCAGCTCCAAAATTAACTTTTCTGTACAAACAACTGTTTTTTTTCAAATGGGACTACTATAACTGAGCAGCTTTGACGGCAAATATGGCAAAAATTCCTCATCATTCCATCAAGTTCAGATGCAGAGCAATTATTACATCAAAACCTTTTCCTATTATGACAACAATGGCATTTTATAATTGCATGTACAATTGTACATTGTCAAAAAGTATCACCTCACATTTGATTCTATAGGTTGTGTTTTACACCACTTTACCTAGGTTGCTATTTTTCCACTTTGTACACCAATCTGGATCATAAAGATGCCATTACTCACATTTCCAACCTATTCGACTTAATTTCCAACGATTCTAATAGAAAATACTTATGTATAGGTTTTTAAAAGAGCTTTTTATCTGGTATCAGGCATCAAGTTTACAGCGTGTTCAACAAGGATAAATTTAAAAAAGCCACTAAGTTCATTATAAACGAAGTTTTTGCTAAATTCGTTGGTTTAGTTTCTCAAGAAGTAAGAGGCATTCCTATGGGTGGCAATTGCAGTCCTCTTCTTGCAGATTTGTTTCTTTTACATTGTGAATTTATTTTTATGACTAATTTAATGAAGAATCAGAAGTACAGTCTAGCTAGATCATTACCTAATACTTATAGATGTATCGACGATTTGCGTATTATTAATTATAAAAAGTTTGATTCCTTGGTACCAAAGATTTACTCACCTAGTCTAGAATCCAGTAGAAGTGGGAGTAATAATAAACAAGTAGAACATCTTGATATTAATATAAAAATCACAAGACTACAGCACAATTAAATCTGTTTTTCACAAGGTCAACCATTTTATTGTCACTTCCCCTGTCCCCATTCCCCTGACACTCTTTACCTTTCCACAAAAACATGCCCTACAGGACAGCAGCTAGAGTGTTTGCTGGCCAAGTTTTAAGACATGGGCGTATCTCTACAATGGAAAAAGATTTCATCGAAAAAGTCAATCGTACAATTACTACTCTCATTAAGAGAGGATCTAACAGTGTAGATCGATCTCAAGCAAAGCACTGAGAAGCAGCTGCATAAATATAGTGAAACTTTATAGAAATACGGATATTTTTCTGCTAAGCAGCTTCTTAATAATTGTGCGTGCTTCCATTGATTTAATCAATATCGAGGCTGCTTTCATATAGCAGGGCTCCGCTTGGGTGAGTTTGAGCGTTCAGTAGTACGGGCCGAAACGCGAATCCTTACTCAAGTTCCTGCTGATGACTTCATTTACACATGTTTTCAGTTAGGCAATCTGTTTTAGTTGTTCTTTCCTTGAACCTGTAAGGAATGCCACATGGGTCAATAGACCATTTAGAATATCACCTAAATAACGTAGCATACTTTTCCAGAGTCAGGAACCCGAAGTATTTCATTCCTGAAATTATTTGATACCTTAGTAACACGTTTCGTAATGTTTGTCATTCGTTTTCTTTGCATTGATGGTTTCGTCAATTTTGTAATCCTGAAGTAAACTTATTCAACGTGATACGCTATTTTTAGCCGAGGGAGTCCCTCGACCCAGCATTGTGATGCTGCAGTTGTTATTGATGAATCATTCTCTGTGACAAATTTCTGTGCAACACATGCTTATCATACCTGTCCAGGTCTGTAAGACCGAATGCGGGTGCTCTTGTTTTTGACAAATTTGGCTTCTGATTTTGTAGAAATGATAATCAAAATTTGTTTCCCACTGATTATTTGTGTTGTAATCCTCAAAACATTTCCAAGCAATTTTTGGCCATACCGCTTGGATCGATAAAACAATAATTTGTTTTACGTTATCGCTTTTATTTAGAATATAAAGTCGGGCAAAAACATTTCTAGTTTTATGCTACACATACCATGTCCATAAAGCTATAAGCTATTACTAAAAAAATCAATTTCGAGAAAATTCAATACTTTAGTTGGCTTCGCCCGGACGCATGGTTGTCGTTCTTCAACCAACCTGCAATTTTCTGCATATATCATCACTCGTCGCCAAATCCCTGGACAACTTGTATTCAGAAATCTGTTGCCCAGTTAACAACTATCACTGTGCTGTACTACTAGCTGTGAATAGCCCAAACCAGTGTCTCTCCCAGGAACAACTCTGGAAGATTGATAACCGATCAAATTTCATAGCTTACCTGCACAACGATTATCACGCATAAAGACATTCAATATATTAAATTCGTTATTTGGACAGCATCACTTTTTGATTCGGGTGAAAGTCATTGAATTGCAGGTGTGCGTGAGAAACCACCTGATTGCGGGTGTCACCTGCAAAATGTGGGTGACTTGACAAGTATGCTTTATGGTGACTAAATGACAAATATGAAAATTTCAGCAATCGCATTTTCCTATAAGTCTGGCGTATGTCCGTAATCCAAAAAAGCCACTGTACTGTCGGACCGGACATCCGATACACTTCTTATCTTCGGTAAGGAAACAGGAAAAGGATTACCAACAGCATGTTCAAGTAAAATCAGATGATAATGCTGAAATTTTGACATTTTCTTGACCAAGCTTCCCCCCTTAATTCATGGTCACTAACAGATCCCGAATAAACCCCCATTCGACTTTTGCTATTGGATTTAGCTAAAGATGAAGTTTACAGAGCATCTCTCACAAAACAAAATGTAGCAGAACTGAAAATTCCGATTGCCGCAGCCAATTGAGCCATAAGACCACATATGTTGCAGGATGTGTGACATGAGTTAGCCTATCGAGACGATGCTGTGCGCGCTTCGACGGTCACATTGAATATTCATGTTATCTTGTGGGAATGAACACAGATCTTTATCGAGATTATTTATCGACACCGTGAAATTAGAATAGAAGGCGAAAAAAACAACATAAGCACAATGATAAGCGCCATGCCGAAGCTGTAGCCTTGTGGTAGTGTTCGCTCTGCGTCTGAGAGACCAGAACTTTCGCTCAAAAGGTCGCACCTCGAAATTTGACAAATATCGTTCACATGAATAGCATGCATGTATCACATGTAAGCGATGATAGTCTGTAAGTCACTAGCCAATGCTAATAAATATAGATTACAAATATCTTAATCCTTTTTTCTGTCAATGACGTTCAGTCAATGTTCAGTAAGAACTCACACCAGGGTTCTCACTATTCCACTCGCGGTTCGTTTCGTGGCTCATCTTCAGATGGTCGTCTGTAAGAGATTTTAATCTGGCCAAATACGAGATGCTCGTAACATCTTTGCGGAGACACTTAGAAATACATCTCATAATTTTGACATTCAATTAACTCGAACTTTCAAGTTTAGAAGAATCGACAGAGCAGTATAATGCGCTTCCTTACTTAAACTATTTCGTTTCATCACAATATTGACTTATTAATTCACATCACATTTTTGAATGCAACACACACAGACATGATCTGATTCATCGCACTGGAATGGATTATCACTCTTGTTCATACAAAGCCGCATAGCAGTTGATGGAAAGTCATGCTGAAGTGAAACGCGCCTCGCAGAAGGTTGTCGCGTGTGGTGAGTTTAGAAATATATTGTTTTCCTGATTGCAACTGACTATTGGTTGACCAGACGTCTGTCAAGTCAATTTAGGTTCCATTCATTAATAATTTCTTGTGCATCCATGTGGTTGAAGAAGTGCTCGCATTACGTCGGAATCGTTGCCGCAAATACAACTATTGAAACAGTTCGCATCAAGCAGTAAAGAAGACAGCAGGCGTTGTTTTGGTGCAAAGTTGCCTGTTATTTCTGGAAGTGGAATTCCTAATCCAAAACAGAAGAACGGTGAATAAAAGAAGCCATGAGTGTGAGTGTGAGCTTCATGCAAAGCCAGTGATGGCGGAATTCGAGTACATGAGGGGGGAGCAATTATCCCCCCCTAAATTTTTTAATATTTTTTTTGAAAATGGTGAATAACTCTTGAAAATTTTAAGCGATGATGTTCGTACTGATATGCACTGACAACTCACAGCGACTTTGAACCTACACCGGTAATAACTAATTCCATTGAGAATCTCAGCATCTCTAGTAAAATGTAATAATAGCCTAATATATTAACCTAATATATATAATGCCTACCCTATATATAAGTGCCTAACAGATGTCGTAAGCTATAGAACATCAAAAATTAACCTAGCCGTGGTAACTACTGACCAAGAGGTGAACTAACATTGTAACACTACTTGTACTTATTCATGTAAAATAGTCTAGGTGTCTAAGGGCCAGGAGTGTGCAATGTCTGGCTTCAGTTTCAGTGATATCACCACTGTCATAGGAGCTCAGCAGGAAAGATTCCAAGCGTGCAGAACGAACCATCCCTGCCCCAGAAGCTGTGATCAAGCACCCGCTTTCATAAGGAATCTCGTGCGGTATTTGCCAGCTGTCGATGTAGCTGTTCTGCCGGTCTTTAGATAACCTTTTCCTTTTTGATTCCCATTGAGTCAGATATACCTTATGAGGTTTATATAAAGTTCATTTCTGTATTTCTGTCGTTATTTTTATGGCATTTCTGCTGGCAAGGAAGGTTATGTGCTACCTCCCTTATTCATGATTATCATCAACACGAAACATTTGCGCCATTCAGGATTCTTTTAATGATATTCATCTTGTGTACATTCTGGATATTAATCGTTTAAATAATAATTTTGCGTAGAGCCTACCTCAACCTTCTATGAATATCTCCTGATTTTCATTAGATCGCTTTGATTATATTTTCTGAGAATATTAATGATTGACCATACAGGCTTAAGATTTCAGCAGAATTTTTAGTGAAACTCGAACTTTTCTTACAAGCGAGCTTACTGTTCTGGTATATTGCTGGTTCCCGTAGCACCTATGTCCCCTTCTGGAGGTCTTGCAGGACGACCAATTTGCGACCCTCGAGGATTCACGGTGTTGGTGTACATCTGCAGAAAAGAACTGTATCCATCAGAATAGTGAAGAAATGCCTTGACTCATCGATTAAAAATTAAGGGAATGTCAAGTTGACTTATTGTTACAACAAATCAATTCCAATTAATTTCGTCCTTCTTCACGAAGCTATATTCAAGGAGCTAAATACTAGTGTTAAAGATCTCAATTCACTTTATCATAAACAAAGAAATTTTGCAGAAAATTGAAAAGTAAAAGGGATTACTAGAGAAAAGATAATAGAAATCAGAGGAATATAAATCTTTCAGGTAGTTCATTTTGAAGTTGATATTTGACCGCCTGTTGGATGTCAGTTGCTTCACGAAGACGGAGATTGGCTTCATCGATATCGGAGTCGAAGACAATAATATAAAATAAATTGCTTATTTTCGAATGGCTATCATGATCGAATAATCAACAACACCAGAATGTCACCGATTCAAAACAGAAGCAGTAACAAACTCAACTATAAAGTGAAGCACATATTCATCTTATACTGGAAGTACAACACGATCAGTCTACGCACAAAAGAACACACTTAAAACAAAAAATCGTCCGTTTATAAACACGCAATTCAGTGTTCAAATAATAGCATCAACATAATGACAATCGATTTGTTGTTGTTTTTTATTAGCTCCGGTATCGATGAAGTCAATCTCCGTTTTCATGAAGCAATAGTCATCCAACAAGTGCCCAATCATCAACCTCAAATGTAAATGAACTACATGAAAGAATTTTTATTCTTTTCTCTCGTAATCCCTTTTGCATTTGAATATTCTGTAAAATTTGTTTGTAAATGATAAAGTAAACTGAGATCTTTAACACTAACTAGTATTTAGCTCCTTGAATACAGCTTCGTGAAGGCTGAAATTAATTGAGTGATTTGTTGTACCACCAAAATAAGTTAGCTTGGCATTCCTTTTCTTTGTAAGTAGTGCATTTATTTAATCAATTATAAAAAAATTGAGTAAATGTTTGTCATGTAAATGTAACAGTCACGAGAAATTCTACAGTTTCCACAGATCAACAAAACAACCAGAAATACTTACAAATTTCAAATATGTTGCTGGAAGCTGAAATACAGGTCATTTATCAAGTCAGCCGTCAGATGGTTAACTAATTGCAAATTACATCGATATCGAAATGCACAATGATCCTGATGAGTGCAAGAGCGTTACAAAAAAGTAGCTTGCCTGCTTTTAGCGCTTTGTATATTGCTTCAACATTTATTTGTCAAAACTGAATGTAGTGATTTAACTCACATCTCAACAATACAGAAGCGCATAAATCGAAATTGGAAGGAGTCAGTGAATTGGATAAATGTGCAGCGATATGCAAGCAAGACATAATTGATCAGTCGTTGAGAGATCATTTCAGGTTTTGCGAAATAAGTTTGAGGAAAGCTTTCTGTAACTATAAGATAACCTCTGACCGATAGACGGCACAGACGCTGAATGCCCGTCTACTATTCTATGTTCTTAACTGACTACAGCTAAAGAAATTTTTATTCATCTTTGGAGGTTCTCGAAAAACTTATTTGGCAAAACAAGTAAGACTGTGGTGATCGCTGAAAAGTAATTTGGAGGAAACCGCAAGACGAGTAAAAAAAGAAGGAAAAATGAGAATGCGATCTGCCATCAGTGAACAATGTCACACATAGAGCAACAGATCAAACTTCAGGGTAATCGATGAGAAGGACGGGTGCAAGAGTAGAGGAATCCCGTGAATGACACCTTCAACAGAGACAGTTGGAGACCATCTTGCCATCACCACGGTTTTATCCCCGATTCTTAAGTACAGTCAAATCCGCATAAGTCGATCCGATAAGTCAAATCCGAGTTATCCGGAAATCCGAGTTATATGAAAACAGCAAAATATTCTCAGTGTATGATTTCATTTGTATGGTATTTAGGCCTACATATCACAAATAACACTATCATACAATTACATGTACTAATTGTACGTATAAATATCATTTATCGTCATTAAACCGATGTTTATAAAAAGTATAAAAACACACATCTTTTTTGGAGAAACAGTCCGTGATACTTGACTGTTTTTTTGAGTATGTGGAGACAACACGCAACTCCAATCTTTGGAAATAGTCATAATCACTTTCTGATGGCTCAGACGAGAGTAAAGACCATGTTCCATTGTTTTTAGGGCCCCTAATAATTGGACTATCGATGGCATTACCAGTGCTGCGTCGCCTTTAATGTCATCATCACTTTCTGCTCGTTGGGTATGCTGAGCAACAATAGCAGCATCAGTAAGGGTAGCTCGCGTCTCAACCTCATCATCAACGGTAGCAAATTGATGAAGGTTGATGGGTGTGTCGAATGTTAAAAATCTCTGAAGTCTTTCGAAAATATTTGGATATTCCTCATCGGCTGGGGCATCATTTGCGTTACCTTCCATGAAACCACAAGTTATAAAGCAGTTTTTGATTACCGATGACGGCAGATCTTCCCATGACTTTCGAAGCATATGACACGCTTCGAGGAGAGACATTGTGAAGTCGATAGATGCATCGAATGCTGCCAGACGCTTGATTAAGAGACTCTTTCTGTAGTGGCGCTTCAGGCTGTAAATGATGCCAACGTCCATAGGTTGCGATTTAGAAGTTGTATGCGGTGGTAGATAGATAAGCTCGATGTTGGTAAGTTGCGAATCAATAGAATGTGCACTGCAATTGTCTAACACCATGGCAATTTTTCGATTTTGCTGCTTCATTTTGAGGTCTAAACGACGAAGCCAAGACTGAAAAATGGACCGTGTCATCCAAGCCTTTGAATTTGGAAGTGGAAGATGGACAACTCCTTTGAAGCATCTCGGCTTTGTAGCACGACCAATGACGAGAATCGGAAGCTTTTCGCCGGTCATACTCGCTGCAACTAAAATAGTTATCCGATCTTTAGATTTCTTCCCTCCGTGTGAATCTTCCTTTCTGAAGACTAACGACCGATCCGGCATCAGTTTCCAAAAAAGGGCGGTCTCATCCGCATTAAATATGTCGTCTGCAGAGTATCGATCGAGTAAGGCAGGAAGCTGCGTATTTTTCCAGTCATGCAACGATTCTTCTGTGACATCAGCGCTTTCTCCGGCTTGTTTTTTCTGACAAATGTCATGCCTTACTTTCCAACGACTAATCCAAGACGCAGATATTTCGACGTCAATATCTAAAGCTTTAGCAAATTCGGTTGCTTTTGCACGCAGGACTTCACCATCTATGCATAAATTTTTGCTCCTTCGCTCAGTAAACCACTCCAATAAACATTGATCAACTTCTTCGTATTGATTCTGTCGTTGACGTTTTCGAGAAAGATTTTGAGAAGACTGGTTAAAAATAATTCTCAATTGTTCACGATTTTTCAACAAATCACTAAGCGTCGAAGTTGGAATGTCAAATTTATTAGAAATTTCAACACGCTTATATGAAGGATTTGCTTCCACAAAGTCAATAATCTCAATTTTCTTCTTCAAATCTAATGTTTTTAATTTCCGTTTAGACATGACGATCGAATAACAATGAATGTGACATTAATATAAGTGAACACAACTTTCTGATCTGGGAAAACCAGATTCTATTTATATAACCCTTGCCTGTTAGGAGTTAAAATATCGTTGGGAAAACCAGATTCTATTTATAGAACACATGGCTTTCATATCTTCTCTGTGGTTGGTTAGGTGAAGAAGAAATATTTCTCTGCTTAGGCTTGCAAATTCGGTTATTTATCCGAGTTGCATGCAAGTTACGTACAAAATGGCCTTCCTGTCCGTCCGACTTAGCCGGAAATTCGACTTAACAGGATTCGACTTAGACAAATTTTTCAGCATTGATAGAATAGAAGCAGATTTCGGGGAAAAAATTTATCCGAGTTATGCGGATCCGACTTACGCGGATTCGACTGTACTACTTAGAGTTTAAATAGTGGTGTTGCCTTCGAGAACACTGGCATAAAAAATAGCTAATTCATGACTGCGGTAACGGGCTGCATTGATTTTGTAATAGCATTTTTGTCGATCTTTGCATTCATTGTCTTAACTTATGTGTTAGACGAAGGGCGAGGCACGCTCGAAAGATCACAATCTACATTTAGGACCCATCCACGTTTATCCCAACAACAGTGTGATTTTAAGCTGGGCCCTGCGAGTACTCGAAAATGTCGAGTCGAGTACTCGCATCGACATTTTATTATACCGTTCGTTTTGGTCAGATTCAGATAACTTCAGACATCTACGCAAGCTTGCCGGCCTTCTAGGAGTGCAATCAACGAATACTAGAAGTGAAAGGACAAATTCCTCCGGGACTTCATTATCAACCATTTGCGTTGCTCGCTCTCCGGTAGCAGCTGCGAAAAACGTATCATTGCAAAACGCAATTCGGACCTACTACTTTAGCCTGTCAGACAGTTTGCTTGCTATTTTTTAGTTAATCACACGCACGTAGGTACTCACTGGTAGCTGTTCAGAAATCGTAATTTATTTTGTATTTTAGTGAACATATGCACGTATATTGTTATCATATTTTGTTAAAAAACTGAAAATGTTTTGCAAGTATATGCAGATTTTTGTTTCAAACGCTATTTTCTATTTTGATTCAATACACTACTCACAAAAAATGACACTCATAAAGAAAGGTAAACAGGTTTCTCATAAAGGCAAGTGCAGGATATGTAATGGTCAGTAGTGAGTGCAAAAGCAAACGATTGCATGCATAAATTTTTTTAAATTTGTGTGATTTATGTTTAATGTCCTCAATTACATATACTTAACAAAGGATAAGCCTCTCACTCGATCAACGATGTGTGTCGCCATGTACCTTATTTTCTTATTCTCTTCATTGTTTTTATTAGCCTAAGTACGCCTAAACACATCTTTGTCTCTTAATATCTATAAAAATTTTGCGCAACTCGACTCGACTCGAGGTTGACAAAAGCCCGAGTCGCAGCGCCCTAGTTACAGGGATGGAATTGATCTGATAAGGATGCTGCAGGGAATGAATATTTGAAGGGAGCGCTCTAAGAAATTGCATAAGTTATCAACTGGGGGTTGCATAGAAAATCAAAAGCCAGACAAAGCACATCAATAATTTTATGAGCTGACTAACGGTCTGATGAATAATCTATCAAAGAATTATTCTACATGACATTTGCCATTTCTAGACTAACTGAACGAATTTTGTCGAATTATCGAATTGAAGACAAAGATTAAAATAAATAAGTCGAAAGGATCATGAAAAGTCAAGTATGGGTCTCCGTTTGTACGCAAGTAACTAGTGGTGAAGACACCTCAAGCAACATAAGTAATTTCGAATGTCTTGTCAAAAAAAAAGAAATGACAATGTTTCGCCTGACAATGCCTGCCGGTGGCAACTGAAAGACCTCGTGCAAAAAATGATTATTTTGAAAAAGAATGAACATCGCTTTCTGCGGGTTCCTTAAGGCAAATGAAACTACAGTATGTCAAAATACGTCATTTCAATCAACTAGACTTTCCTCCTGAAATTTGGTCTATAGTCAAGATGAAATACTCCCCTTACCTGATCTGTACCTCGAAGATTAAGCCAATCGGCATTCAGGTGTCATGTTAAAAAGTTAAAGGAGGTAAGTGCAAAATGTCTGCAGTGGAAATTCCGAGACCGTGAATGTTTCTAACTTTTGAGGGACCTGATTACAGAGGTGGTACGCCAGGGTCGGTGACATGTCACATCGTGTCACATCAGCATTTGCCGTGTCACATTGCAATAATAACAATAATAATATTAGTAATAATAACAATAATAATAGTCTTTTCATACTCGAAGCATATTAGGAAAGTTTAGTTTTCAATATTATCGCACTAAATATGGGATGCAGGGGTTATCCAAGCACAATTCCCTCCCAAAAATGATGTTCTCGCAACGAAGTACGGTACTAACAGTTTCAATTACGTTTCAATCACGTATGAATGAACTAATGATTTTATTCCATTCTAAATTTCGTACATGAAAGCCAATGACTTGCTGAGAAAACGAACTGCACCGGAAGTGTTCTTTATTACAAATGCAAAGCAAAATATTGAAAAATTACACTCAGTAAAATCGATTTAAAGAAAACAATTAGGCTTATTGTAGTATGGTATGGCGCAATATGACAAGGTGTGCATGGTATGGTGTATTGAAGTCAATTAAAGCTTGTAATGGACGTATTGCGTAACAGCAAGTTTTCTTTTTTACAAATACGAAACAAAATATTGAAGAATAACTCTGTAAAATCGATTCAACGAAAACAATAATTACAGTATGGTATGGCGTATTGCAGTCAATTAAAGCTTGTAATGGACGTATTGCAGGACAAAAACAAAGTAGAACATATGTACAAAAAAATAAGGCACCCGTTTTCTTTTTCTGCCAGCTTCCATTAGCTTCAACTTCTTCTCGTTGGCAGATTTCTTCATTTCCTGACTTCTCGTTATCAGGGCATTCGCGGCATTGATTTTGTTGATGTCAACCCTCGAGCAGCCTTCAGTTAGTAACTTCGTTCCTTCATTCAACAAACCTTCAGCTTCAAGCAATTGCAGCTGGACATCAGCCATGTCCTCATCACGCTTTGTGACTTTCTGCTCCTCATGAACGCTTTGTAGCAATTTCTTCTGCTGTTCAATCCTCTCGAGGTAATTGACTCTTGCACTCGTTACTGCCTTTCTGAGGGACTGTGTCAACGGCAATTTTGCCGGATTGTCTTTATGCTTTTTCATAAACGAACTAGTTGAACGATAACCGTTCAACGTTGCGTCAGTCATTCTTGTCCGTTTTGGAGTCAGCAACAGTTTGTTTTCGCTGAATGAGCGCTCCACATCAGCATTGCCGTGTGAAAGAGTCAAACACAATTTAACGAGCTTGGCTACACTTGGATATTTGCATGTACCATTTGTAGCCTTGATCCTGAAGATTTTTCGCCAATAGTCTTCGATCCGTTGCCCAGCATCGGCATCAACGTCATCTTCATTCTCTTTCTCATCATCAGATTCCTCCGAGTCAACTTCCATCGGGATGCATTGCGAACTAGTGTCACCGAGATCTTCAGCTTTCAAAGCCTTCCACTCATCAACGACAGCATCGATTTTGTCCAGAGGGAATAGTTTGATGGCAACAGCCAAACGTCGCACAGCTTCAGACGACCACACAGCCTTCCTGGCAAGGGGGTGCAACGCTTGCAAATCACGCAAAATGGGATTAAATAAATAAATAAATGAACGTTGTTTATACTCGGAAGCACATTAGGCACGGAGCCTTTCTTCCATGTGGCCGAGTTGTCATTTACCACTCTCATTCTTTTTCGTGCTGAGTGTTTAGCAAGAATGCAGAGTGTACCTATTTTTAAAGTCTTAGATTTGACCCGACCAAGATTTGAACCAAGGTCTCCCGGACGCAGAGCGAACTCTCTACCACAAGGCCACAGCGCCGGTTGCGCCGGATTATTGAGGGGCAACTTTTTCAACAGGAGTGAGACAACATCGATGTAGAAGGTCTTTGCGCGATCAAGAAAATCATCGAATTCTTCTTCATTTATCTTGCCTTCTGCCTTCAAAGAAGTCAGCGACTTGAGGCAATCATGGCCAATGTATGGACGCTTCAAATGATTTGCAGATGACTGATAAGCTACTTCGCAAAGCTGTAGACCTCGGGCCTCACCAATTTCCTTTTCAGTCACGAAGCGTCGAAGAAGTGTAAGGATCAAAGTTGACAATTCATCATGTAGCACATGAATAAGAGGAGCTTCACTCTGAAGCATCCTTGTCACTCTCGTGAAGATTGGCATCGCTGATTTCATGAACAGAATTTCCGGTAGGAGGACTTTGTTGTTCAGGATTTCCACCAATTTCTTTATCCTGCTGTTCTTTCTCTTCTCGGAATCACTGATCAAACGTGAGCGAAGAAAATATTCTCTTAACGCCGGATACTGTTCCAACAGTCGCTTTGTAACATCTTCAATCGTCAGCCACCGACTAGGAACATGTCGCAAGAAGATATGCTTCTTTATTTCTAGCTTTTCTTGGACTTTTTCAAAGTCCTCCCGTCTGACTGATGAGTCTGAAAAGAAATAGTAAAGCTCCAGTCGCAGAGATTCAACATCATTGCCAAACTTGTCATAGGCAGAGCAGAATGCATTGTGAACTTTGTGAATGTTGCAAGTGTCTATATCAACTAAATCAGGATTCAGCTTCTTCTTTGCCTCCTTTGTCAGGGCTTTCATGACATTGGGGCCATCAGTTGAAATTTGCAGCAATTTCTTTGTGTACAGAGGCGTGGCAACATCGGCAAGCTTCTGGTATAGCAATTTGTGATTTGCACGTCCCAGTGTCACACTTGAAAGATGATATACCACCACGCTTTCGTTTTCCTCCGAGTAATAGCGGGCCAGCACGTCAAATTGCCGCCAATGCTTAGCAGTGGTGGTTTCGTCAATTTCAAGAGTGTAGGCAAGAGCTGTGTTACGTATCTCGTTTTCAACAAGAGATTTGAAGTGTGGTCCAAGACCATCAGACAATATACGTGTGACTTTGTTCCTCTTCATTTGCATTCCTTTTGCAATTTCGGAATCGGGAAACATTGACGAAAATGACGGAACCATGGTATCACAAACATTTGCAGGTATGTTACAAACGGCTAATGAAGTACAAAACATAGCTTCCGCATTCACAATCTTTTCATTAAGTGACAATCCAGCTGATTTGCTACTCGATGATTTGATGGAACTTGTAAGGAGAGTTTGAGTACGTTTCAATTGCTTCAGCTTCTTATCACTATCACGGTGCCGTGCCGAGGCACTGATGTGACTTGCTGCTCCTCCATGTCTACTCAAAACACGTCGACCACGTTGGCCTACATGAATTTCGATAACACAAATCAAACAATGAGCCTTATACAAGTCGTTTGTAGATGAAGAAGTGCACCAGTAAGAAATAGGATCATCATTTTCATCATTGCCTTGCAGCATGGTATTCTTAAACACTTGACGGTGCCTTCCTGACATAGCTCATCCTGAAAGACGAAAGCAAAATCCTGCATAAGCATAAGTACGGCTGAAAACAAGGACATGCGAGCACATGCATAGCACTATCGTATGAGTGATTCATACTTGTCCAAACAAGGGTTGCTCCATCTATGATTTATCATAGGCAGTGATGCAGTTGTTTCCTGATATTCTGTAATTTAGGCCTAAATACATAAATTCACACACTGCTAAGTCAAAGGAATGAACTTGAAAGTATAATTTGGGTCCAAGGAAAAATCGGCAATATGAATAATAATCCATGTGTAGAAAGTCTTTAACATCAGCGCTAGTCAAATCTGTTGGGTAAAAGCAAAAGAAATCTGAATCAAAATTTCATCCAGCCTTATTACACCTGCTTTTACGTTTTTTGTTGTATTTAATCTGACTAATTGATCCGAAAAATCCTTACATTTGATCAAATATTAATCATTCGGCACCGAAAAACATGAAAGAATTATAATTCTGATAGAGACTTGTCAAATACATGTATGACAGATTTTCCTAGAGCAATTACATCATCCCTAAGACAATTCATTTTGCCTATCAAATAGTGATTATCTTTAACTTGTGTTTCATAAATCACGTGAAAATGATTAGCAGCTTAATGAGGAGTTTCAAATAAGTACATGTAGATTGTAGAGGTAAATCTTTTTAACGAAGCTGGTAGAAAGTATTACTATCTAAGCTTCAGGAAAAGTGCTGGTGATCGGTGGATTTGAACCACTGACTAGGCAGTCATGGCCTAGGCTCTAGGCCTACCAACTGAGCTATCACAACATGAAGGTGGCAGCTGGGGTTTTCGAGCATCAACAATGCCAGTGATGCCACTCCAAGAAAGCTATATCATTTGAGTTCATGGTGTCCGATATGTCTATCCATTTAACTTTCCCCAACTAAAGAACCGAAAATTTGGATTTTCAGGACAGACATACTTTTATTTGAAGGACCGATTCATGTAGAAATACACTTGTCCTTGCAATCCATACTTGCACTAATCAGCAATGGTGCCCCTGGCGGGATTGAAACCCGTATTAAGGTCAATAGGCCTATCGGTGGTAGGCCTATGTAACATGTCGGTACGTATGTTATTGGCAGTGCTTTACACGCACACATGTGTACATGGTTTTAGTCAAAGCAAACAAAATAACAACTGAACAATTTATTGTCAAATCGAAATAGGCACATTTGTTTTCATTTAGCACACATCACGTGTCGTATACGTAGTACGTTCCTGCACATTATCAGACATTGCAATGTCGAGGGAAGGGAAGGATAACAGGGAAGCAAGGACAGATGTAATGGAATCACAACAGTTATTGGGGATCTGACTTCTTTGCATCCTTGAAATCCACTTCAATCACCGGACAGATTCTCGATAAAATTCAGATAAAAGTTTCGATAAAAATCCAGATAAAAAATCAATAATCACGAAATCCATAGAAAATTTACTGCTCCCTTAAGTTGAAATGAGGCATGGTAGTCTACATCCTGCAAGAAAAAGGTGAGACAAATCTTTCAGATCAAAATCTGCTGTAACTTCGCTGTGTCACATTTTGTCACGCCATTCTGTCGAATGTTACCATATTGTCACATTTTTTAGGCGACGCTCGATTGTCACCGATTGTCACGGCGTACCACCCCTGTGATTACATAGTCTAAGTACTGTCAAAAGATCAGACAAATCTTTCCCTATTGACTAGATATACGGTTCGTTCTTTGCTTTCTCACGTCAGGACCTACTTTTAGGAGGTATAATATAAACATATAGATACAAAATCGCTCATTGTCATAGTAAACCACGTATAGTAGGCCCAAGAGTTCTCGAAGAAAGACAGACTGAAAATGCCGTCTTATAGCCTTTGCAAGATGTTAGTCTACGAGTCTGAGGCCATTTATAATTCTGCTTTGAACATCGCACACAGGTCCCTGCATAAATCAGCATGAACTTACTCCAGTTTTGTTATTTCGGAGACATGCTTGGTCAAGCCGGTGGTTGCAGTGACGCTGTGACAACGAGAATTATGTCTGCATGGAAGAATTTTCGAGAGCTCCTTCCCATTCTTACGAACAGCAGCATTTCCTTCCGAAGTCGAGGTCATGTTTTCAACGTGTGTGCGTAATATGACGATTTAAGGCAGTGAGACGTGGCCAATCCCTATGGAGACCTCAATCGATGCGATGGTAAGGTAGATCTGCTCAAAACGGCTAGCAGATCGGGTTCCGATTGAGGATCTCACTCAGGAGACGGCTTAGCATCCATCCAATCCAGCTGTCATTCGATGGGGAAGACTCCACTGGTATGGTCATATGCAAAGAATGGAAGAAGACTCCTGGCCAAAGAAAGTAATGAATCTGGAGGTAGAAGGACGCAAGCCAAGTGGACGACCGAGGAAGAGGTGGTGCGATAACGTGCGAGCCGACTTCAGTACCTTAAACCTTGGGCGTATCGACGTTCAAGATCGGAAAGCGTGGAAAACTGCCATCAGACCGGACCGCCGTTTGTCAAACACTCGAAACACGGGGAAATGGACGATAAATCGTGGAGTGAGTACAAAACGGACTTCTCATCATTCAAACGTCAATGCTCTCACTTTTTGGTGGATGATGTTCTCAAATCCAAAATCTCGAGCCTTATTTTCCCCCTAACTGAATTCTCCAGTTGTTCCTGACAAAAAGTGATCAACAAGAATCGTTTTACGTACTGAATCGCCGCTGCTAAATGCTCTTACTGAGAATTTACACTGTATGAGAAGAGCCACGGAGGAATGAGAATGGAGAAACAGGGCCCAGAGGAAACTCATATTTTCATGGAGGCCCCAAATAGAAAAAAACCAGGAATGCATTAGGCAAATTTGACCACTTAGAACTTCTTTTGTGAAAGCAGGGTATAAATATATGAATTATTATTATTATTTATTAGGGGCCTTTTTATTACTGCAACGCTTGTCGGTATAGGTTGTGTTGTAAGCGAGCTCCTGACGGCATAAGTTCGTGGTTTTCCGTTCTCCACTCAAAGGGATCCTTCTGAGCTCTACCTCGGAACTACACAAAGCTGCGCTTACGAGAAACATTTTTCCGCCTATTGTGTCAAAATTGGTGGGATATTTCCGGTACAATTTGGGACTTCCATTTACCCGCACTATTCAGTTGCTGCCTTGAGAACTACCTAGTCCAATGTGGCATCATGCAAGTCTACATCGAATTCAGTCTCAGCTCTACAGTGTGCATTGTGAAGTGATTTCGGGTTGCGCAGTGGCGTGTTGTCTACCGGCGTATGATGTCGGATTTAAGCTGTACGATCGGCTTTCTATGTTTTTTTTGCAATGATAGTTGACCTGACACACGCGCAAAAATCAGAGTTTCCGATTATATCGTGGGGCAGACTGCAGTAACACTAAATCGACTTCAATGTATTGGAAAACATTTCTTTCTATATTTCTGCACGTGCCCGATTTTGCTTAACATCTGCTTGTCACCTTTGATTCTTATTGCTCATAATTTTCCGAAATGGTCAAAGGCATAATAGGCTCACAGACCATATGTTGTTCCCATAATTGCAGCAGAGCACGATGTATTCGATGCTTTTGCGCTCGAAGGGGTATTCGTGTGCGAACTGTACTGCCGGAGGATGTCAGAATGCTTGAGTCAAGAACTGTAAATACATTGGCAACTGCATCAAATAATGAAGATCAACATCCATCTACAAACACTTCAAGCTCACAGGCTGTCATTGTTGTTGGTGAGGTCCAACAAAGAAGCTCAGAAGAAATTCCTGACAGTTCCTATCTGCTCCCACCTCTCTATCGCGCCGAGAACGAATACAACTATGGCAATCGATCCGCAGAAGCAATGACACCGCTGATTGAATATGCCTACCGTGAAGTGATGAACTGGAAGGTCGAACGTCTTCATACCACCATCACTCAACGCAGCAATCGAACTTATAGTCGAGATGACGGGATTGATAACCAGATTCGTTGAGAAGATCGGTTTTGAACAAGTGGCCCTCACCGCCTTCTTCTGTCTCATCTCGCAATTCAACTTCTGGTTTCCCGTCGCGTGGCGGCAAAGCGCGAAGCGATCATCAGACTTTTGGAGATGAGATGAGCTATGAAAGCTTCTCGTAGAAGGACGTGCAATTCAAGAAAATTTAGACCTACGAACCAGTCGACGTGAAGCCGGATGGCAGAGAGGGTTTATTCGACTCATGCTATGCGGTCTCTCTACTTCCGCATGATGTGAATCATTCAGAGGCGTGCTCTCACTCGGAGAAAGTATTGATGGAAACAAGGTGCTTGACATCTTGCAGCAGAAACATCCAGATCCATCAACGGCTAACCCGGAATACATCGAGACGGTTTCTCTTCCATAATCTTAGGACGGTCATGTAGTCCTATTCGAAAGCGTAAATGGTGGAGTCATCAAGGCAGCGCAGATCCTTCCGGTCTGGACGCAACCGCTTGGCGCCACCTCATAGGATACCGCCCATCGCATCTCTTGGCCGAAGCTATTGCGAGCCTTGCTCGGCGGCTGTGTACCGAGTTGGTAGACCCTGGATCAGTCGCCGCTTACACGAATAGCCGCCTCGTCCCCCTGGACAAAAACCACGGCGTCCGCCCTGTGGGCATAGGTGAAGTTGTGCGAATAATTATGGGAGGAGCAGCACTACGACTGATCAGTGAGAATCTAAGGCGAGTGGCAGGCAGTGATGAACATTGTGTAGGGCAGCGTGCGGGGATCGAGTACGTTATTCATGAACTCAGAACATCTTTTGATTTCTCGCAAAAACAGTGCCCACGACAAATCGACGCAGACAACGCATTCAATACACTTAATCGCTCACTTGCACTTAGGGACATTGACATGATTTGTCCTCTACTGAAAGTGATACTTTTGAACACTCGTGACCACTCGTTACTCTCCGCTTGTGGAGAGCTCTTTTTACTCAAAGGAAGGATTAACGCATGGCGACAACCTTGCAATGGCAGCCTTTGGAGTTAACACCCTACCACTAATTCGACGACTCTAAGAGAGACTGACAATCCCGGTTCTCCAGACGTGGTACGCAGACGACGCCGATGCCCCCGGTGAGCTGCCAGTCCTCCGTCAATTCCTTGACCTGCTCACCTCAGTTGGACCCAATTGCGGATATCGAGTGAACCCCAAGAAATGTTAGCTGATCTTCCATCCTGGAAAGCTTGAAGAAGCTAAGCGCATTTTCAACGGTCTCTCGATCAACATCTCTGATGACGGCCATCAGATCATTGGGTCTGCTATCGGTAACGAAGATTTTGTGAGGTCATTTTCAAATTCAAAATGCAACGGCCATATCGACGAGGTGGACCGACTGGCGGAGATTGCAAGAGAGGAGTCATACTTAGCATATCCCGCCCTTATCCATTGACTACAAGCGGAGTCACCACCTTCTACGGACAACTCTAGCAGCCAGCTCAATTCACAGTACAGTGGATGAGGCCATTACAAGCTGACTTCTCCCCATAATCCTCAACCGGACGACCATCTCTGACCTTGAAAGGAAGTGGTTCGCACTGCCGTAGCATGATGGAGGGCTGGGAAGCAGCAGGTGGACCGATGAAGAGAACTCAACGGAGTATCTCGCCTCCCAGAAGATCTGTTGACCATTCTCGGAGAGATCGATTGGGAGGAATGTGAGCCCGAACAAAATGTAATCGCCGCCCATATTCGGCGAGAGCGCTCACAATGGCGACAGGAAGGAGCTGCAGGCACACACTCACTCCTAAGCGGAACCAAACATGCTCGAGAATATGCGAAGGAAAAAAGAGCTAGCTCGTGGCTTAACACGCGTCCAATAGAAATTCAAGGCTGCCACCTATCTGCAGTAGAATTTCAGGATGCTGTGGCGCTCGGGATGGCGTGGACTCCTTCAAGATTACTGACGTCATTTTGGATCGTACTTTGCGGTGTCACATGCAGTGTTGTGTCTTGTTGGCGGGCTTCCTACTATAAGACACAACGAGATGCGCGATCTCTTGGCGGATACTGGTATCATCGAACACTGCGAAGTCCCTTCCCGTCGCTTATGAGTTCCACGAGCAAGAGGAAGATTGTCAAATACGCTGAGCGGGTTAATGAAGTCGAACATTCATCGTGCCCCTAATGTTTCGTCCAGCGGAGGATGTGGTTCCATCACGAAGAACTGCATGAACAGCGTTGTCACCGGGCCTCGAAATCCCATGGGCGCAGGACGATGTCATCTGCGCAGGCAATGTATCGATGCAGGGTAGTATAAATGAAGGTCTAAACTCAAGCGCATGATGTACCAGGAGATTATACCCGTGAGCACTAACTCTTGGGAACATGTTCGTTGCTCATGGAAACCATCTATTTACTAGGCAGTGTATTGGTAATTTATTTCATGGAAAATGTTTGCGAAAGGAAAGTTTCTGTTGCTAGAAGCTTATTTCTATCCTAGTATAGGATTTCTGAATATCCAGTATTCTTGACCGTGCTGAAATATATCGCATGATTGTGAGCGATTTCAATGACATTTCCAATTTTTATTTCTCTCTTTGTAGAGGTTTGATTTTTAGTGCACTGATCAAACTGTACCGTAAATATTAAAACTGCTAAAGCACATGTCATGGAAATAAAAAGAAAACTTGTTTCAGCAGCAACAATTTTTACGGATAGTATCATGTTATTATAAAAAAAGACAGTATGCAAATTACACGAACCGGTATATATAAGATAAAGTTAACACGCTTTAGAATATTCATGTCTCCGCTAAGATCTCAATCCTATGATAAGCTATGAATAATAAAATGTCTTACTCTAGTCCATACGGTGATTAAAGCACAGGAACTGATATAAAACGTCAACAGATATGTAAGTAAACAACAACAACATAAGTCACAACAGTAAACATAACAATAACGCGAAAATGGAAAAAACAAAGAAGACTACTTGAAAACATTAAGTTGATTTTCGGCTGAGCAATTATTTAGTGCAGCTATCATTTAAAAAAATATTGGGTGGGTTGCAGTGATTAAATGTAGTTGAAAATAACTATTTTTCTGGTGTGGTCACTTCACAAGAAAATCGACTTCTATCTTCAAAAATTTGAAGTCTTCGTCCCTGAAGCGAAATTCGTTAACAACTATGACTTCCGCGCACGTGAGCCAATTTAGAAATATATTGACCTATTTGTTTATTTTGAGTTCATTGGTACAAATAACTATTTTCACTCAACCACATCGATAACAGGCTGACGCTGATGTGTTTTGAGTTTTTAAACTAAGCTTTGAGTAGTGCTTAGTTTCGAGTAAACTAAGTTGCTATTATTACTATCGAAAGTACTAGATGAAAAGCACGTTATCTCAAACTCAACAAACCAATCAAAGTCACTTTCCTACCTACACATTCATCGATAGCCAAATGTTTGAATCAAGTTAAATTAAGTCAAAGTAGTAGTTCCAATAGAAAAAGATGTTTAATTTACAAGGAATAAGATACCTGTAAATCAAAAAACATATCTCTTCTAAATTCTATATCTTCTAACATCAAATAAAAGGATATATTTCTGAGACCTTGATCCGCGCAGAGTCAGGCTCATCCGCGCAGGTTCCGCGCACGCGCAGCTCAAACCGTTCATCCGCGCAGCTGCGCGGAACAGCGCAGCGGAGGCAACGATGTGCATGAAGAAAATCGCATTTCTTCTGGCAATGCAGAAGCGAATGGGGTACGAGGAGGATAAAGAGATGCAAATTGAAAGATTTTTGGTGCTAAAAAACATCAGAGGAATTCAGCAGGAAATGTAGAGAATAAGTCTGCCAATAACGAAGTTTGCAAGTAAATCTTGTTTGATTCAGTTTGTCTATCCAGTGTCAAGAAAGTGCGTCAAACATTTTGTTGATGGAACATTTTGACCATGTCATCTCAGACCTCATTAAGAGGTGCCTCATTTTTAAGAGAGACCTCATTTCAACTGTCTCTGGTGCTGTGTAAAAACAAGAAATAACTTAAAGTATGTGAATAGCTACAGCAGCAGCACTGACAGTAAACACGAACACGCAATCGTCAAGGTCTGGCCCTGACGACGACCACTCCCATGAGCATGATAATAACAGGGTTCCCACGCTTTTTGAAAAACGAAATTCCCGGGTTTCTCCCGGATTTTTCCCGGGTAACATTTTGTGCGTTGAAGTTGTATAATACGAAATTCGCGCAGCAATAAGCCTACGTGCATCAACAGCCTAGTCGACGTGGCTGTTTATTGCAATAAATTTTGCCATTGAGTCATCTATCATCTTCGTAGTGAAAAGTGGATTAATCACGGCAATGATGTTTTAACGTAGCGGTATTATAGTAGCCTACATTTCAATTGCTGTTGATAATTTTACCCCATTTGCTCAATATAGTACCAACACGTAGAAGACTATAGTATCGAAAAACTACATATTCGTAAAAAACAAAACAAGTTTCAAAATCTCAACTCTTTCTAGAAAATCACATCATTAAACCTTTGGAAATTACTGACTTTTAATCGCATGTAAAACAATGATTATTATTATAAAAACAGATCTTTAAGACCGTTTTCACACCAGCGTAGCATATAGGCTACAGCATACAGCTTGTGACAATGACAGCATCAAAAACAATAGCAGACGCGGCATCGGAACGAAGAGCTGATTAATGAATAGACTGCATGATTTAGATCGTATTAAGCATGCTGCTTGCCAGAATGCCAACAATGAACATGCTCGATAAAAAGAAAAATCATGTAGCAAGTTTGAAGCAGCATCAGGCAGCAACTACGCAAGTTGGTCAGCTGAATAGCTGTCTGAATAGATATGTTATACGGCAAATACTGTCAGTCACATGCTACATACCATGGTGTGAAAGACGCCTAACGCAACTCATCGACACTGCAAAAATGAAGAGTTTCTTAGTTTCAGAATAGAATAACAACTTGTACCGGTACCGGTACTTGATACATATAAAAAACAATTGCAAACTATAGCGGAAGAGCATTGGTCTAAACTATCAAAAATAACTATTACCCGAAACTTAATATTGGAAAATGGAAGCGGTGAAAGTAAGCAACAGCACGGTATAAACAAATCACTATGTGTTCTTCAGTAGCTTCTCTTTTTCTTCCAAATCAGCAGTCATTTTTCGCATCTCACCTTGAAGTTCAGTGGATCTTCTCCTCAATGCGTTTGCCTTTTTAACCAAAGTTATTTGTCCCGTTGTTCGGCTTCGTCGTAGGATAGTTCTGCATCACTTTTCAAGAGAGAAATGTTGGCTTCTGTCTTTCTCCGTTTTTCTTTCAGATCCTCTATGCTCTTCATTATGATCTTTCGTTTCTCACATTTCACTTTCTCTTCATTTTTGTTTTTTTCAGATTCCAATGATCTCATGTATTGTTGTCGCGAGAGCTTGCAGGACTGGATTAGTTCTTTTGTAATCACAAAATTATCAATTCCACCGATGCTCATCATATGATCCTTAATTATTCTACGTGCCATCAAGTTCTTTGGGACATATTTGTCGATGACACCTCTTTGTTGATGGAGAAACCTCGTTCCACTTGGGCTTGACCATGCGACAGCAACAGGATCTTCTTTATGATGCACCACAGTCCTCTGAATTGATCTTTCTTGTTCATGAAGTCATGATACAGTTTGTCAGCCCGCTCATCTTCATCGAAGGTCTGGGAGCGAAATTCGTCTAGCATCTTGCAAAACTGCTCGTGAAGATCATCACATTCGAATGCCTTCACTCGTCCAATATCTTGTAGATATGCCAACACCTTTTTGAAACGACGGCATGACGTCTACCGAGTGTTGTTTTATATGGTGTGGATTGAAGCATCGGAGTTCTTTGACTATCCCGTAGGATGCCGGAGACTTTCCAAACAACCCCTTCACTATAGCAATGAACATTCTTTTGCAATGCGCCTTGAATTGAAGTACTTCAGCTGCCGAACAGTCTTCATTTTTCAGCCTTTTGAGTTCTTCTAAAAGTCTAGAAGTCAGCTTTCTCTAAAAGTTTGGACGATGAATCGAGACATCAGATTCACCATCATGCTGGAGAGGTCGTCGTACAATTCCAATATCAATAGTTTCTCATCCTGATATTTGCGCAGAAACCACTCGACGGCTCGCGCGATTGATTTGATGAACAACAGCTTAGCAGCACCGACAGAATCATTGATCCAGTTTTCAGCGACAGTGAACGACTTCGTTTTCGTTTTTGTGACCTTCTTTGTCTGTGCAGCTCTGATGTATTGAGTCACATTACCACGTATGGCAAGGGCACGATCAATAACAGGGACATTTTCGACCCAACGATGTGAACACCATTTCAGAGGATTAAGTGTTTCTCCACTAGCCTCTTCGTCGTCATCTCGACGAGCTGGAACATTTGAAACAATGTATTCAATGCTTTCAAAATTTCACTGACATTCCAGTCGGATGTTATCGCTTTTCTAAAGCTATTATGAATGGTATGAAGGCCGCATGATGCAAAGATGTGTGGAAGGAAGCGTATACATAGAATGAAGAAATAACTTAAACTTTTTAAAATTTGTTTTAAAAAATCGTTGATATTTTTCGTTTTCCCGGGTTTTTCCCGGATATCATTGATATTTTTCGTTTTTTCCCGGCCATGAATTTAGTTTTCGTTTTTCCCGGGTGCGTGGGAACCCTGTAATAATGAAAATTGGTGTGCGTTAAGTAGTTGTGTGACAGTTTTCCTTCTACACCATGGGATCTTCATTAACTCAACTAAGTTTTCTGCCGACAAAATTTTAGTTAATGAAAAGTCCCCAAGACCATCGTTAACTAACGTGAGAAATTCTAGGAAACTTGCATGATAACAATTTCAGAAAGGGCGGTATAGAATTGTCAATACGTTAAAACGCATTCGTTGAAAAACTCTTGGTAAAACTGGTTTGAGCATTTTGTTTCACCAGTAGAGCAAATCATGGTGGGATTTTAAGTCTGCTCTGCATCACACTGGCATCTCCTTCGGTCACATAGTACGCGGTTTCCATCATATTTAGGGTTCTTGACTTAATGTGCTTGAGTGTACGAAAGTAAATTACTTGATTTATTTCCTTTGCTCCATGTGTTCATATTCGATGGCCATCCACAAGGATTTCCATTGCGAAATACTGATTTTTTAACCTGATTCTGGTCGGGTCATCATTTTCGTTCTGAAACTCATAGTGAGCTGATGTATCTATTTGACAATTATTTTGAAAACTTTTCAATTTGAGAATCTTAGTGGAAACCACAATAACTTAATACAGCCACCATTATCTGATCATTCACATCTATACTAATCACTCTCATATATACTAAAATTCACTTTAAGCTGAAACTTCCATTCCAAAATGCTATATGTTTGTTTTAACTAATACTTTTCAAACTGTTTAGATATCAGCTGGTAGATACACACGACTGACCTGCTGTTTAATAGCAGATTAAATGTTTTATTATGAGCTACCATGCTGTAGAAATTGACAAGGATGCTCAATCATCTTCTAATTCTAGAGGATTTTTTTCTCTGCAAAGGGTGAGTGTTTTGAACTTTTGGAAGTAGCGTACTTCTTACTCGTGTGTTTTCTTTTGTGGTGGTGCCTTTTCATAGTTTCTGCTCATGCATGACGCACTTTCGCATTTTCTGGCTTTTGTAACATTCAGTGAATATGTAGGATCACCTGAGATCAAACTGAAGATATTTGGAAGCAGTCAAGGCTATTCAGAGGTGCCAAGTCCTGTGCCGCTGTGATGAAAATCAGTCGTAGGCATTGCAAGTCAGTCAACAAACCTGATGCACCGGCTGAACCGGCATAGGTCTAGTCTCGCTGTTCTTTCAGACTGAACCAGTGCAATGTCTTCTTTTTTCCTCATAGTTTCACGACTCACCTATCTCAATTGCAAGGTAACACTGAACACCGAAATTCATCAGAAAGTGTCTTGGCTGGTTGCTTTGTCAACCTTCTCCATGCCAAACTGTTTTTCTTGGTTTTCTGCGAAATAAGCTAGCTTCCTAGCTACTGGGAAACTCAAGAAAACACGAAGCGAACACTGAATATATAATGAAAAAACCCGATTTGTGGTGCATTTGCTGTAAATGACTACTTTCTACTGCCTAGTTATTCAAGTTTTTCTTTTTTGTTCAAAATGGAAATTTTGCAGACAAATGTTGGTTAAACTTTCCTGAACTAACATTTCGTCACTCAATTCGTGACCGTGATATATGTTCGTTGAGTGATGCTTCGGATACAGCACGATCACTCAACTATTTGCCCACCCTCTAGTGCTTTTTTGTCAAATCTGGAGGGAAGAGGACGAGTTTATGCACCACAGGTGTCCCAGCCGAAAATCAAAAGCAAAAAAACAGCGAGTGAAAGAAACGGAAGTGAGGATGGTAACGCATTATAACTAAACAACTGACATGAAAGTAGTTTTCTTTCTCTTGTTATGTTTTCAAATTGTCAGCGTAGCAAAAAGTAGTATTTATGTCAGTGGAAGTGTTAAGAAATTTGCTAGCTTCAATATCTAAGTTCTGCTAAGGTAAGCAAATGTTCAACAAATTGTTAACATCTTGTTAACAATAACACAATACAAGAGCAGAAAGGATCGGATTGAACGAAGCTAGACCTATCAGAATTCATTTCCTCGTGGACTAGTTTGGAGACCCTATGATAGGTGAAGATATCGAGCGCCTTCCATTCAGAAATATGAAACATACGATAGAACCATGCAACCATCACTATGACAGATAAGAGTGATATAACTAGTAGAAACAGATCATTTTGGTACACGAAGCAGTCAATAAGAACATTCAAAATATGCATAGGAACAAGAGACTTCCTTAGAGAAATGAAATTATAAAAAGACTAATTTTACAACACTCTTTTTTGGAAGTGCAGTATATTAAACCATGCCAGCAAAATGCGTCTTGACTGTCGGAGAACTTTACAACAGTTGAGACCAAAGAGGAGCAACGATGCACTTTCTTTTATTAACGGCTCCGATGCTTTTGTCAGTCATCGAAGACTACGAAAAAATTTCACATAATTCAACAGTTCTCCGTCATTTAGGGCCTTTTCGCAAAGTGAGTTATTGGAGCTCATTGGATAGTTCACTAAATTCACCACATTCAAGCGTATAGCAATCGCATGTCCTCTTGGAGACAGTCACAACAGTTGCTTGGTTGTCGGGTTTGGCGCTCAGAGACCACTTGGTCACATACCAGCTCCGCACCTATCTCTCTTCACTAACATGAAAAATAAAACCTGAGTCATGTTAACTTCCTGGCGGTGAAGATTCGATTGTGTCATGGAATAGCGAATAGAAACACGAGTTGAAGTAAACAAATATTTAGCATGTTGACATCTTTTTTAACGTTTTTATTAACAAATTTTCGACAAATTGACATCTTAAGATACACAGGGCCAGGAGTTGTTGACAGACTCTTGACAAACTTATTTCTGATGTTAATGTGACAACTTTGTTGCCATATCCTGACAATATGTGATATGGCATTGATAAAACCACAGTGTGACAGTGAAGTGAAAAGATGCATAATTCACAGCTGCATAACTAAGTAAAGATAATGAAAATTATAATAAGGTGATAAAAAAATAAATAGACATATTAGAGTATATGAAATTCAAAATAAGTGTGAACCAATAGCTGTATAACTCATGGGGATAAAAGTGGAAGCAACGAAAAATGAAATTTTAAAAACCAAAGTAGCATACTGGAAATGCACGAGACAAAAGACCATATTGGAGTTATTTGTTTGAGAGAAACAAAATTGAGAGTATGCAAACCTGTGATCTATTAGACTTAAGAGATGGTAGTAAGTCTAGGTATATAGTCTCCTGAGTCTAACAGATCGTAGGTTTGCATGCTCTCAATTTTGTTCATAGATTTATTGCTTTAGACGTATGCCCATATGATTTTAGATTTTGTATTTTATGTTCAGTCCATGTTTGCACTTTGATAAGAGAGGACGAAATGCATTGTGCAAGAATTAGTTCTTAATTTTATCAAAATGAATTTAGTGGCTATATTTATTTAGAAGCGATGATAAGCAAAGACAGGTCACATATGCTAAAAGGTCGATATATAGATCAAAGTAGAGGAGATATATCACATCTCATCAAAATATGCAGAATTTTCAGCATCTAAGTTCGCTTTTTGTCAAGATATTCCGATGCAGGCAATGCAACTAAGTGCGAAACCGACACGTGTAGTTTATTGCTTTTCTATTAGCGTGGCCCTTCAGCCACTACAGTAGGCCATCTCCTTGTACACCTAAGGATAGCCTATGGATGTTGGTAGAATTGCTAAAAGGAAGCAAAGTTTGTCATCATTATGAAAATGGCTCTTTCCAATCTTATCTTAATAGATAGCGAAAGTGAATTACTTACATCAGATAGGCCTTATGGTGCAAAATAACCTGTCAGCCTCATAACGTTTTGAATGAAGCTGATCCACATCTGGTTTTCTTTTCAGGCAATATTCCTCCTTGTAAATCTTCGCTATTGTGTATGTTAAGACTTTCTGTAGGTCCTGATGCACTCGACCTTTGGTGATAATGCTGCAGTTTCTTCGTCCTGACATAATTTATTTAGTCAACCGTGGTTTAAATAGAGGTTGAGTTCATCAATGAAAATATGCACATTCATGTAGGCTTTACAGGCACAAATAGCTCACATAATAGTCGTATAATTTTTAGGATTTTTTGGAGAATGTCTATAACAGTGGTCGGGCCAGCTGCGAAAATTTTCGCACTGCGAAAAAAATTGACTTGGTCCTTCGAAAAATTAAAACCTTGTAATTATTAAATTTAAATGAACCTATGTTGTCTAATAGAATAAATACTGGTCTACAGGATGGAAAAGGCCAGCGAATGACAACTAGTATGTTATTCATTATGTTATCATTTAGTTAAAGCTTCATGTTATTCACAGCGTCCTACATCTTGTAACATATTCAGCAAAATAGAAGAATTTCAGGAGTAGTTCATAGCATCTACTGAGTTACTGTGGATTTTGTAACCGCATACGAAACTTTCAAAGCCATGTTTAAGAAGTTGCCGATAGATCTATAAAAGAATGTTAACCGATTTGATTTCAAATAATCTTTCAATTAATGTATAGACGAAACAAATAAAATTCAAATTGATGATCATCGTCGGATATATGCATTGAAATTCACTTTGTACAGTCGCTCGATACCCGAAATTCTGAACGCAACTGGAGTTATTTGAAGCGCTCGACATCCACATTTCCCATAAGATTTATTCGTATTTTTGATATTTAGCTAGTGATGCAACGGCCCTGATGGATGCAGAAGACACAATGTTTGTACTTGTGTTATCAGTTACATTGCCATCAAATTGTCCAAAGTATCCTCGAATAGTTGGTGGTTTTGAAGATCACCCGAAAAGATTAAATCAAGCGACGAGTGATGTTAAATGAATGCACTCTCATCTTGCAAGCGGTTCGTACCTTCCATTCAGAAAATTTGAAAACGCATTCTAAAGACGGACTCTGGAAAATAGACTGCTATGGAATTTTCCCTTAAATGATGCAAAGTCTCCGAATCTTGAGATACCTGTTTTGGATCAACATAGTTGTGATCGTTGACCTAGCTGCCGACAATCAGTTCTGCCACACGTTGCCAATCACAGACAGTCTTCGTAAAAAAGTGTGGTTGGCCAAGCGGCATTCCAAGGCTTGTTTGAAAGAGCAAGAGGAGAAAGAGGAAAGAAGCCGACAGATGACCACCAGAAAAGTTGAAAACAGTTACAGCAGAAGAAAGAAGATAACTTTGTGACAATAAATTCGATGCTTCAGAACACTAAGAGATAGAGGCATCGGACAAAAAGAGACACACGAAGGAGTGGAAAACATTAATATTATGCAGAACTATCGAGCCGGAGTTGATGATATTACAGGAAAGCACATTTTGTTCTGCTCGAATTAGATTCATTGGCACACAAGTTTTGGGCTTAGGACCTTCGTCTGTTGCAGAAATAATGTGATCATAACATTAATTCGGCTACCAATTATTCCAGCAATTTCCTGCAAACAGATCAAAATTTGATGCTTCTGCAGTCGCCACTGATCGGCTTCAGTTCCTCCACGTGCCGCGAAATTTGGGTGAACCTATACCCTCAAGCTCGATGCACTCTGAGACGGAGAGAATTGATGGGAAATATCAGTGCAAACCAAGCAAGACAGCTGCGTGAGGAGCAGGAGGAGTCAATGGAAGGAGAATATCATACTCAAAGCAGGGCTGCCACTTTTCCGGTTTTAACCTCAATTCCGGCTTTTTTTGAACTTAAGTAAGTAGTGGGAAACTGTTCTACCAAGGAACAAATAATTTGCTTTAAGCAGCTTTCTTGAGATCGTTATGAGGCCCTTTTAGATTGTGAAGGGGTCCTTTTGACATCGTGAGGGGGCCTTTAAGATTGTGAGGGGCCCTCTTGAGATCCTTATGAGACCCTTTTAGATTGAAAAGGGCTTTTTTTGACATCGTGAGAGGCACATTAAGATTGTGAGGGGCCCTCTTAAGATTGTGAAGGGCCCTTTTGAGATTGTGAGGGGGCCTTTGAGATCGTGAAGGGCCCTTTATGATTGTGAAGGGGCCTTTTTGAGATTGTGATAGGGTCCTTTTGAGATTGTGATAGGGTCTTTTTGAGATTGTGATAGGGTCCTTTTGAGATTGTGATAGGGCCCTTTATGATTGTGAAGGGGCCCTTTTGACATCGCGAGGGAGCCCTTTTAAGATTGTGAGGTCCCTCTTAAGATTGTGAAGGGGCCCTTTCAGATCGTGAAGGATCCCTTTTCACATCATGAGGGTTTCTTTTGGATTGTGAAGGTGACCTTTCGACATCGTGATGGGCCTCTTGATATTGTGTGGATACCATTTTAGATAATGAAGGAGCCTATTCAGCTCGTGAAGGGGCCCTTCAATTTTAAACAATCATGGAATTCAAAGCAGGTGCTTTTTAAAAATCCGCGTGACCCTTGATCAGAAGATCCTTCTACAATTGCAAGTCACTGATTCCTTCGTCAATCATGAAGAAACAGGACTCAACTCAAGTGATCAAGATTCCGAAATAAGAAGTAATTTTAGGTGGGAATGCTTGACGAAAAAGTTGTATGGAGTAGATTATGAATTGAGTTTGGATTGCTTTGTTGATGCTGTACAAAATGCGCCTTTCAAGAGGCGTGCTAGAAAAGAAAAGTATGAAAGAGAAATCTACCAAAAGTTTCATGAATACAAGGGAGTGACAAATGAATATGCAATTACCTGTTGCAAAAGCGGTTAAAGTTCGGCTAAGATACCAATGAAAATTGAAATCTTGCAAGCAACGGCATAAGTGATAAGCATTTCCTTTCGTATTGATGCTATGTTTACTTATGCCATGGCGTCTGAGCTTTAATCAAATAGCTGTTACAATCTTGTTTTAAGATATGTCATTGTTTTTTCATTTCTTATGTTTGAAATACAAGAGATGAGAGAAAGGTTTGATTTGAAGCATTGCCGGACCTACAAGCACTTATCAGTCGGAAGTGCAAACGTTTTTGGCTTCTTAGTCGTCATCACTACAATGTACCCAATTGTAAGGAATCTGTAACTCACCGCGCAAACCATCAGTAGGTTGATGTGCTTGGAAATTCGGCAGCTCACCTTTGTGCTATTTGCATTCCTGTTTGCAAATATCAATTTTTGAAAACGAGCATCTGGACAACGATATTTCAGTTACATGCATTTCATCAATTGTAGATGTCTGTAGCTCGGATGAAGATTTATCTGCATGTGAGTTACTGACTATTTACAAGCATGCTGACTGCACGGCTAAAATTCCAGAAAAGTTAGTACACTACTTCTCGTAATGGCTTAAATCAAATATCTCTCTCATCTATTGCCTTTTTCCTTTCGTGGTCTGGGTATCATTTTAGATTAAATATCATTTACTAGCATGGCGTCTGTAATGTGCGATAGTTTTTAGTCGTCAATTCATGCTGTGTGACATGGATCAATTGTTTTTGTGTAACGTGGCGGATGATGCTTTACTTTGAACTTTGTTTATGATATAATTTTCTTTCCTGTTAGTATAGAGGATATCCCACAGTGAGCCCCAACGTCACTTTCTTATAAATTCCCTATTCTCTCACTGATCATTTCAAAGTTTTTTGAAATGGCAATCAGCGACTCAATGATGACTTTCTTTGAGTTATTTATCATTCAAAAGAAAGCAGTTGTTAACACTAGTAACACTGTAACAATTGATTTTCTCCTTGCTCATCATTTGCCCGAACACAATCTAACTCTTCGGTCAGCAGCGCAAGAGCATGTCTCCACACAATCGCTCGTCAATCTGGTGAAAAACGGTGCAAATTTTGTTTTCCAGTTCATCCAAATGCACAGGATGACTCCAATTCATCATTTCCTTGACGTGTCCAATCGAAAAAAGGTCACAAGGCATAAAATGTGGCAATATTGGAAGCCATTCCATAGGCTATCATCACGGTCAATCCATGATTTAGGAAATTGATCGTTTAAATAATTTACGATCGGTCGGTAGTAGTGCGCTGGCATTCCACCCTGGATGAAGATGCTCTTATCCTCAGTGACATCCGGTATCACTTTATACAGTATGGAAAGGATGTTTTTACCATTCAATGTCAGTTTCTCGAAAGAAAAATGACTCAATTGCGCTTCATAAGGAAATGCCAGCACATGCATTTAGACTGCGTTGATCCATGGATTTTGTGTTAAGGTATTTGTTGTGACCAGACCGCTCTGCAGAAGCAGTCTTCCAAACATCGAACAGCTGAACAGCAATTTTCATTGGTTTCATGAAAAATCTTGTCAATAAAGACGAGATCTTGTATTGTTTGACGTCTTGGCATAATTAATAGAAAATGAGAGCTGCACGAGAATAATGCCTTCTAATTTTGAATGTAAAATTTTTGAACGAAATGAAGTTTATTTTTGAAACAGTTAAGCTGATTAATCGTGCTGATTTTGCGTTATGGGAGGGGAGGAGTCTCAGTAATACATTCTATCAAGCCTTCAAAAGCAGTTCTTTTGAAAATAGTAGTTTTCCGAGTCATGCATTCTAGTGAACCTGGTAAAAACTGATGATTGAAAAAGCACCAGTAACAATATTATGCCATTTATTTACTTGCTGACTGAGGATTCATTAGCATCTTTATTGCAGCAGACCCAACTTCTGTCTTAGCGCTTTCAAAACTAATCGGATAGTGGGATATCGAATGATCGTAATTTTGTTACTTTAAGGGGGCCCACAGCTACGCATTTTGGGGGCCCTTGTGATTTGACTTTCCGGTTTTTATTTTTGAAAAGAGTGGCAGCCTTGTCAAAGACATCATGCTCAAGGTTTTTATTTACAGAATTGTTGCATTTTTACAAGTTGAGATTTCCACACCGCTGAATTTCCACATCATCCGTTATTTCTCTTTCGATCCGTAATTATCACTTGCTTTCTTTTGATGAGAACTTCAACTTTCTGTCAATTGCTGATATGTTTATTTCCTTTTGTTGTGACCTTCCTGTCAGCGCCTGTTATCAACTTGAACGGATCATGTCTTAAATGACATAAAATAATAAGAAAATCTGGGAATAGGCCAAGTGTTTATATTGATAGAAAATATAAAAAATGTACGAATTAGAAAAATTATTGCAAACTCCGATACGTATTTCATTGACCACCGGTCAATATCATCAGGGAGTATAAAAATACTATAATATATGTGTAATATTTATACTCCCTGATGATGCTGACCGGTGGTCAATGAAATACGTATCGGAGTTTGCAATAATTTTTCTAATTCGTACATTTTTTATATTTTCTATCAATATAAACACTATCTGGCCTATTCCCAGATTTTCTTATTATTTTATAATGCACGGTCAAGGCATTTTCTGCATGACTTAAATGACATGTAATAACAAGAATTTTTGTTGCTAAGTTTTTGTTGGTGGTTTAGTTGTAAGGTGACATTTGGCTATATTTGCTACATGTACATGTATACACTAGCTGATAAGATGGATTCGGTAACAAAATGCCAGTTTTATAATTTAAGTAGTTTAGTATTAACAAAATGGCTCCTAAGAAACAATAGATGGCGGTAGGAGCGAGTTCATGTAATCAGATTTTTGCGAAAAATCTTTTGTGAGTCATCAATGACGAAACGCAGTTACTTTCGAAAAATCTGGCTTACTGCAAGAAAGCACTTAATTGCCGAAATTGCACAAGGCATTTTGAAAAATCAGTTTCTCCCGACAGATATTGGACGCTGGTCAAGTTCTGATAAGAGCGGTGTTTTACTCTTCATAACCATCAAATATGATGCTATAATTTGCTGGCATTAGTAGGCCTACGAAAGTTTTGTAGAGCTGCGAAAAAAATAGAAAAATCTCTGGCCCGATCACTGGTCTATAATTTTACTCGGACAATCCGCCTTGGACAAATGCATCGTTTAATATTATTATAGATGAGCGAGACAGGACCTAACCTTGACGTTTGCCATTCACAAGGGGTTGCAGTATGAACTCATCAATTAAAGTAATCTGAAGCTCATATTTATGGAGTCATAGACTCCATTTTGGGATATCACCAGACCTTGCAAGTCTCAACGTGTTTCTGGAAGAGTTTGTTATCTGTACTAAGATCTTTTCGATGCATGAACTAAGTATGTTTTTGCATCAAGCTTTCAGAGTGAAGCTGATTCCCTTTAAACTTACTTTTCTAACTATATCAAATCTTGTAAATCTTCACGGTTACTGATGTTAAGACTTTGTGCTTTTCCTGATGCAATCGACCTTTGGTGATAAGATTGCGAAGTTTTCTCGTCCTACCATAATCTATTTAGTCAACTGTGGCTTGATTGAAGGTTGTATTCATCATTAATTGAAATTGTTCCATGTTGCCCCATACCAGCTAAAAATGAGTCTCATTTTTGTCCGATCTCGACTTTGCCGAATCCTATCAAAAGATTTTGGAAAGTATCATGCATCAAAAATTAATTTTTCCAATTGTGAGGCATAAAGTTGATCCAAGTCAATTTGCGAATATTCGTCGTCGTCCTTGATCCGGTTGTAACATCAGCCTTCAGCAAGCAACAGAACTCTCGAATTTTTGGAGCAGCATTGGCCCATTTGGTCAATTTGAATTTGATTGTACTGATCCGCAAATAAATAACGATTTTTTGCCTCAAATTTGGAATTCAACATTCGACAATATTGAATGGTTTTAGTATAACAGTATCAAAATCGGTCAACATATGTTTTGTTTTTAAGCTTTATGTTTCAGTAACCCATTCCCATTCGAAGTAATGTTAATTGGTTACTAGACATCATTTTCTGCTCATCACTAGTTGAAGCTCAGAAATCGAAAGGATGAAATTGAAGAGAAATCGTTGAGGTCGGCGGAGGTTTCTCCGAAGCTTGTTTTTAATTGGTTATTAAAATAGAAAGTGATTCATAAGTAAAGTCTGGGTCCACTCTCTCCATCTCATTAATCTGTGCAATAGGACAACTGTCTTCATCACTTCAAGTTGATCCACCGATCCCAAATATATACTGAGCTTCACATAATTATGTAGTTCTAATCACAAATTACAGCTTTATTTTTCCAATCTCATCACGTACATTATGAAAAAAACTGGATAACAAATCTGTTGTATTTTAAGATGTCAAAATGTTGATAACCTTAACCAGAAGTCAATTTGATTTATTTGAAATCAAGAATCTGCAGTTATGGTGAATCGTTGTAATCTGTAAGTCTCGAGTAAATCTCGGGTAAATCTCAGATAATTTCCAATGAAATGTACCTATTTTATGCTATTCTTGCAGTCATGGCGACGATTACCTCGACTACAAAGAACACTGATCACTCTCCTGCTTTGCCTTCTTTTCATAATCATTCTTCGACAATTCCTCCTAAGGAAAGTTGAGCTAAAGCCAAGAAGGACTATAGCCGGAGAACATGATTTAAAGGATCCCATTGTCAATCCGATCCAGGGTGGTTTTAAATTTACGAAATTAAAAGGAGGGCTGAATAAAAACGATGAAAACGTCAAGAAAGTGAGATTGAATGATATATTTTGAACAGTTCTTGAGTACTTATATGATATTTGATAATTGCAGCCAAAAACTTTAGCCGAACCTCACGCAGTGGGAAAAGGCTCCAATGGGAGTGACGCGAGGTTAAATGAAGTAATTCAAGTATTCAAGCATTCTTGGAAGGCGTACAAGTTGTATGCATGGGGGAAAGATGAAGTTCATCCGCTGACCAAGTCTCACTCCACCTGGATGGGAGCTGCACTGACGATGGTGGATTCCCTTGACACAATGCTCATTATGGGATTGAAAAAAGAGTATAAGGAAGCGCGTGATTGGATTGCTGACAATCTCGCATTTGATCTCGACAAGGATCATGTCAACGTATTTGAGACTACCATTCGCATTTTAGGTGGCCTGATTTCAATATTCTATCTGACCGGAGACAAAATGTACCTAGAGAAGGCGGTAAGATATTTTTGTTTCTTTAATCTGAAATTCACACTATCTGCACTATGGGTTGTAGTTTCAATCCTAGTAATATCAAACCACTGAACCAAATCATCTCCTGCAGTTTATCGCCAGATAAACCACTCTCCAGATAATTCCACTTTCGAAATGCTTTTTATTGGATAAACTTGAGGTGATGTCAGCGTATTTATACATCACAGCATTTTTTTTGGTTTCTGGTGACAGTTCTGCGTAAAACGATTTAAGAACGTGATCCGCAAAATTTTTATTCAAGATTGACTTATTTGATTCTGCATTCATAAGATTTCGCAGCAAAATTTTCATGAAATGCATCATTTTTACTTCGAGATGTTGATCGTTCTGTAGCAGTGAATCATATGTAGAAAATATGATTTTTTATAGTTTATTTCTGATTTTTTGTAACGAGAATTCACATTCAATTTTACTTCATTTGTTAACTTTAAGAATTCCTTCTAGCAATTATTACCGAAGATCTATTTGGGTTTAGAAGTAAAATACATCGACATTTCAACACAATGATCTCGAACATATTCTCGTCAGGGACTTGATTTATCCTTCCTCTGTAGTTTCCTTTGTATTTCCTCGGCCGCTATTCTAGTTATTTCCTAAATCCATTTAAATAATATTTGACCAAAGAGTAGTAGGCCCTGACATATCACACTTTCAAAGACGCCTTCATATAAAGTATACATAGCGTATACAGGTTATATACGCTTTCAATAACCTTGAACTTGTCTTTATTTCCGAAAATTACAGCAGGGCTGATAGTTTTACAATAAAAAAGGCACATGTACAATCATAAAAATTTCACTGCAGAAGGTAAGAAAGATCTACGATATCGCTCAGTTCTTGTCCGTATTGTCGTTGTGGTCCGTCGTAATCTCCTCGAATATTCGCTCTTCTGAGGAATCCTCTGCTTCAGGTCACTGGAGAGATTCAGCATTGCTTTCCGGCACAATAGCTCTCTCGTCTGTCACACAGTTTTTGCAGCTTACAGACTTCAAGTATATTTTCATAATTATAGCTATGGTCTTGGTAGCGTATTCCACATATCATTTTCAAAGCCCGTTTTTGAACTCCTTCCAACAGGTCTGAACACTTCTTGGAAAGTCCGTAATGCCAAACAGGGGCAGCATACTCTAGCAAGCTTCGGATCGACGCACAGTAGAAATGAACAAGGTCAATTTGAGAAAATCTTGCTCTTTTCATCTGAACAAGGAAATAGATTCGCTTGTTAGCTTTCTTCACGAGATCTTCAACATGTTTGTTCCAAGTTAGGTTGTTGCTTATTGTCACACCAAGGAGCTTTATACTAGAGGCTGCAGTTATTTGGTCGCCATTTACAGATAAAGCTTCCCACTCAGGCTCCGATTTATTAAAGGAGATTTTCATTTCTTGCGTTTTGGTAGGATTCAATTTCATTTTGTGCTCAATTGCCCAATCATTAATTAAATGTAGTTTGGAGTTGATACGACTCTCTTGTACGCAGTTGATTGTCTCCATAATAGTGCAATCATCCATCTATTTGACATCCGTAATCAGTTCGTTTACCAATACAATAAATCCCACGGGCCAAAATTTAGTTCCTTGTGGGACTCCAGTTGTGATTTGTTGCCAGCCTGAGTACGATCCACGATACTTCACTCTCTGGTATCGAGTAGTAAGAAATCCCGATACCCATCTACATAACCATGTTGGCACGTCAAGACTCAGCAATTTTCTGAGTAGGATGGTATGATCAATTCTTTCAAAGGCTTTATGAAAGTCAATTGCAACTAATCTTGATATCTTGCCCTCATCAGAGCCACTGATTAAAGTGTCTATTAGCAGCAGCAATGCGTCGACACTAGAGCATCCCTTTTTAGCTCCAAATTGTCGAGAGTCGACTTTGTACTTAATGAAATGCCAAATATGTTTTATCATAATATTCTCACATACGGCTTTGCTAACGACACAAGTTAATGCAATCGGTCGAATGTCTGTTTCAATGGAGTCTGGATGCTTAGTTTTTGCGATCGGACTGATGTCTGCACAACGCCACAGAGTAGGCCAGGCGCCTTCTCTCATAGATGAACAGATTATTGATGTAATTGGTCCAGCTATCCACTCACTTCCATCCTTCCAAATCCAATTCGGGATTCCGTCAGGTCCAACCGTTTTGTTGATATTGATAGCGCTCAAAAGGTCACAAATCTCGAGGGAAGAAGGCAAAAATTCGTCAGGAGTATAAGCGTGCTGAAATTCGGGAAATTCTGATGTATTCAGAGGCTTAATGTCACTGGCCACGGAAATCAACTGATCGTTCACTAAGTTTGTGAATAGGTTCAAGTCGTCACCACACACCATAGTAGCAAGTGGCTTTAGGGGACAGGTCACGCTTTTGTTCTTCCCAAGAACATCCTTCAGTCCAGACCACCACTTTCTGGGGTTCTTCATACGCTCCATGTTATTTTCGACGAATTGTTTTCTCAAAGTCTTGCGAAGACTATCCACCTTGTTCTTGTAGTGTTTGTACATCACTTTATCGTTACAGGACCAATAGAAGTCGCGAATATGAACAAGTTCGATGAAGTGAGGCGTAACCCAAGGTTTAGAGTTAACAGGAATCGGTACCTGCCTCCAAGGAAGACATTCATCCATCATTTTGTATAGAGTATCGTAGAATATGTTAGACTTTAATTCGGATGAGTTAGCGTAATAAACTTGTGACCAATTCTGATTCTCTAGGAGCGTCAATAAGCTGCCTTTGTTTCTATTAGTTTGCGATCTTACCCATCGGTATTCGATTTCGATGGAATTATTGCCGAAAATAGGGCTAGAAAGGACCATGTTGTGATCTGATGACGCCAGTGGAGGCAAAATTTCAACTTTGTAACTCTCATGCATATTCGTAAAGAACAGATCCAAAATTGTATTGTCTTGTTGGGCTTTGTACTATTTGTTTGAAATGATAGGCAGATTTTATGTATTTAAATCGACAATGATTAAAGTCTCCAGTGATAATGATGCCTAGACTTGAATATTTCTTCAGAAGTACGTCCAGACCATACATGAGATGCTGTTCGAGATCTGCGTCATTCTCGGAGGGTGGGTGGTAAACATTAATAACCACTAAGGAGGAGAAATTGCGATGAGAGCGTTGATTTTGTTTTAGAAGCAACCACAAAGCCTGCTTCTCATCAAGAATTAACCTTGCCACCTTTTATGCGCCCTCAGAAATAGGCGCCTTCATGTAGCTCTAGGCATCCGTAGCAATTTCTAAGAAGCCTTCATAAAGCACAGAGGTACCATGTTTTGCAGATGCTTGCTGACCATTGCGGAGCAATGTATCAAAATTGATAGTTGGTCTAGGAGCCCTATCATCATTGCCTAGGAGCAGGCATCATAGCATACTTGACAAAACAAGGAGCGAAAATTCGGATAGAGTATTTTTTTCACTTTATTTTTCATTGCGGAAGGAAGTCTCCTCGGCCAACTATTAATTTTCGGCACTAAGACGCCCTCAGTGATCTCCAAAAAGCCTGCATGTAGCATTAAGGTGCCTTCATTTAGCATTACGGCGCCCTCAGCAATCTACAAGAGACCTGCATGAAGCACTAAGGCGCCGTCATGAATTTCTAATCTCTTGTTTCTTGATTGAAGCGATCCAAAAAAATATGACTGCTTGGAACTTAAAAGGAGGGTCAATTTGTTATCTGTACACGGTGGTGAAACAAGCGCCCTTTTTTTATATAGATTTAGCATATTTTGTTATCTTTTTAAGCTTTCCTTCGGCGCCCCGTAATCGCCAATGATGATTTAACGTCGCTACTCTGGGGGCTTGGTCGGTGCTTACACAGTCAGAACTTAATCTGGATCGTTGTGGTACTTGTAGTCCGGATGCCCTTCCTGCCGACTTCTAATGAGACTTTCGGGGCTCGACCTCTGGACCAAAGGATCGATAGGCCAAGCACGTGACCACTGTGGCAATCACATCCGAAAACAGGAAACTTAGTATGATTAATTCTGCTTTAAAGCTGAATAATAATAAGTGGTATATTTGTATAGCGCTCTCCTCAAAAGGCTCAGAGCGCAGCAAATCAATGTAAAATTATGCAAAGCAAATGTGATAAAATCAATGAAAGTAAATGTTTCTTCAAAAAATGTTTAAAGCGGGGAAAGGGTTTGGTCGATCGTAATCCATGTGGCAAGTTATTCCACCAAAGAGAGGCCTGTGAGGTAAACGCTCTGCCAGCCGAAAATTGGCTTTTGAATACTGGAATCTTTAATCGCAAGTCATCAAAAGATCTTAAACATCGAACAGATCGATGTGAAGTCAACTGTGCACATAGGCATGAAAGTGTCATATGTATATAAGCTTTATAACATAAACACAGAACTTTAAACTTAATTCTGGACGACACCGATAGCCATTTTAGTCTTCTTAAAGTTGGAGTAATATGGTTTCGATGAGGAATTTTACGAATCAGTCTCGGGGCAGAATTCTGAACTTTTGAAATTTGTGACTAAGCTTCTGCGGTGCACCAATAAACAAATAATTTCCATAGTCAAGGCGTGATAATGCAGGAGCTAATTAAGCGGTGTGTTGCTGTGGTCGATAGATAATGTCTCATAGAAAAAAATTTTCGAATTTCAAAATTACAATTTTTGCAGATTGTGTTGATTTGTTGTTTCATAGTGAGTGATTCATCAAGAATTACACACGAGATATTTCACCACTTCAGAAAAGTTTACAGTCTCAGATCCAATTTCAATCCGTTTTGAAGTTGCAGAATGATTGCGATAGATTTTTCTTTATTTAGCTTCAATTTATTTTGTAATAATGCCAACATAACCGATTCTTATTACCTAACCAAGTGTCAATGGATGTTCTTCATTTTGCTATACTTGTATTGCAGGTGGATTTAGGCGATCGGCTGATGCCTGCTTTCGATACGTCGTCGGGAATTCCGTTGTCAGACATTAATCTTGCCAGAAAGAAGGCACAGACGCCCTTGTGGACTCGCGATGCATCGACAGCTGAGGTGGCTACTTTATCTTTAGAGTTCATTGCCTTAGCCAGAGCATCCGGACAAGAGCGATTCCAGGTGAGTTCGTTCATCGTTGATGTAGAGCGATTTGCATTTCATTCCTTACACTTAATTGTAGAAAGTGATCAAACGTTTGACCAGAAGATTGCATCTGGCAAAGAAGCATGATGGACTCATACCAATCTACATATCTCCTGATTCTGGACAATTTAGGTCTGGTTCTGCTATAACTCTAGGAGCTCGTGGAGATTCGTATTACGAATATCTCCTTAAGCAGTGGCTTTATACAAATAAAACGGACGACTTTCTCAAAAATGACTACTTAGAGGCGGTGCAGGGTATTAAAAAGCACTTGCTGCGACGATCAAAGCCAGGAAGCTTGTTGTTCGTGGGCGAGTTGCTAGCTGGTCATTCTTTCTCCCCTAAGATGGATCACTTAGTTTGCTTCCTGCCAGGATTATTGGCTTACGGAGTGATGCATGGCATGCCTGCTGACCACGCTCGAATTGCAAAAGAATTGATGAGAACTTGCTACATGATGTATTCAAAAATGCCGACTGGGTTAAGCCCTGAGATCATGCACTTCAATTTGAATGATGGAGGTAAGTTGAATTCAGGAAAGGTCAATTATATTTCTAATTTAATTTATTTTCTTGGAAGAAATGTCATCGAAGCTTTATCGATGATCTCGCGAAGTGCATAACATTATTTAACTTTAGATGATGAATGCGGCTTCTTACACGATGTACGCAAGCACAAATAGCTGATAAGAGATGCTCAGAACATATATTAAATCCAAAATGCCAGCAACTACATTACCCAGTTGTCCTAGAAATCCAGAGGTTAATTCTCCTTAGCTCCCCTTGCTGACATCAATTTGCTAGGGGTCCACCGCCTGTGACTATCTTACGATCCATCATCGAGGCGGAAAGGGTTTCGATTGATGGGTCACTTCGAGTCGAAAGGGACCGCTTTCATCGCATTTTCTAGGCAGAAGGGACTCCTGTTCGAACTATGGGGCCCTTCTGGCATTGAGATGCCCATTGCGAAAACTTGCTTCGGCCCTATTTCTTTAGTATGCCGGTTTGCTATCACGATTCTAACACGTACCTTCATGAGTGTGTACATGTATTTGCAGTCTTTATATCATTACATTGACGAAACAGTCAGATGATAATCATGATAAGCGAATAGAAATGCAGCATTGGGAGTAATATCATTATGTCATATCATTCTTAAGAGAAGGTGCAAGCAAATGTGGAACTTTCTTTGAGTTGGAAAGAGCCAGGAATTTTTGAGATGGTAATAATTATTTTAAGTCATGATATACAAAATTTTTCGATTACCATCCAGTTATCATATTCAGGTACAAAAGACTAGGTAGGGTTAGTAGAAGTTTGAAATATAAGGAATTTGAAAATGATAATGATTTCCAAGCAAAGGTGGAACTGCTCGGAGGTGGTGCGGGTACTGGCGTGATTCCTGCTGGGCGAAGCGAGCTTATGCAGGTTGTATATACTTCACATGTTGTATCAGAAAAATGTCACCTTATACTCACGGTTGGCACGACCTACAAACCAAATAGAGGTTTTATGTGGACACAATAAGACAAGATTGCTTGAGTTATCATTAATGAAAGTCTGTCGAATGAATCTCGTTTTCACATGTTTCGATGCAAACAATCGACAATATAAGAAAAGTCCTATGGTGCGCGACTTTTAGCCCATCCTGCATTTCCGATCAGCAACACGATGTATAACACTATTGGTAGAAGTAATGCTGATGAATCACTGAAATCTGCAATTCCGTTAGAGCGAAGAATCGGGCTCTGTTAAAGATACACTATATAATACAATATATATACTCACAGGATAGTGACAGGATTCAACATAAACATGACTGGTTCGGTGTTGCATTGCGTGGGTATGTATGAGAGAACAACCGTTGTGTAGCAAAGTGTGCATCTATTTACAAATACCAGCTTTTGTACAAGGAGTACATCTCACGAATTAAAGTTAACAAGAGATCATTTCAATAACAAGCCAGTCCATAACAAACGATAATAAAAGAATACAAGAACGCAATCCCGAACAGAATATTATGCAAGTACACTTTACTATAAAACAAAAGTAAGTACTTTACCGAATTATGTACAAGAGTAAGCCATAACACAACACTCCCCAAGAACTTTCAGAAAGAAATTGTAGAAGCACAATAAGCATATATAACAAAAAGTTCATGTGTAACATCTATGCCTCTTAGGTCTCAAATTGTAGCGTTTAACAGGAACACGATCAACACTACCAGGAACATGTGAAGTAGCCCTGTCACATGCATCTAAAGCAACAAACGTATCATGCTCTTGAGATCTATGCCCTCGCAGCCTCTTAATATGACGCTGGTTGTACTTTTCAACATGTCCTCCAGTCCGAATCTCGTCCATGTACTGACCAATCTTCCCTACTACAGTCCCTTCATGAAGAAAATGTTGCCTATCTCCCTTCCTTAACAAAACTTGATCACCTATTTGATAGGACCTTTGACCGACCGACCATCTATTTGCATACTTTTTATAAACATCTCTTTTAGGACCGGATTTTTCATTTCAAATGATAACTTCGACAATTTGGTTTCCATAGGTCCACCAGATAACCTAAAGAGCGGCGTCTCGCCAGTGAATTCATTAGGTGTTGACAGGATATCTGATAAGATATGATTTATCGCGCTTTGTAAATCGAAATTACGTATACTTTCTCTAAGTCTCTGTAACCTGTTGATCAAGGTTGAGTGAAATCTTTCGCATGTGGAGTTGCCTCGCGGATAACAGCTTGATGAATAGACATGCTTGATGCCTTTATCACGTAAAGCCATCTCAAATTCACGAGATACAACAGGAGTCCCATTGTCAGAAGTTAAGGTGCTCGGCAAGCCATATACAAAAATGCTCATCTAAAACTCACATTATTTCTGTAGCTACATGTGTTTATAATCGTAGCTTCAGGAAATCTGTTGCGTAAGTCGATCAATGTAAGAATAATCTTACCGCTTGTGATCTCGGATGGACCTGTGAGATCAGCTGCTGCTTTATTCCAAAGTCTACTCTCTAGCTGAACAACTGACTGAAGAGGAGCATTATCGCCTCTTATCTGGAATATAGAACATGCGGTAGGCACATTTACCAACAAACTCATTTATGTCATTAAACATCTTAGGCCCATATACATAGCAGCGAAGAAGTGATTTCATTTTACTCATACCGCAATGATTTTCATGAGCAATTTTCGTAAGTGTCAAGCGTAAATTCTCAGGTATCTTAGTTCCTAAGAGAATAATTTTGTCATCATCAATATCGTGCAAAGAAAGCTGATCCCTTAACTGATAGTATGAACGATAGTATGTTTGAAGCAAACTGTCCTTGGTTTTGCATTCAGCCTCACATAGAAGAGAAAAATACTTCATTGAAGAAGATGACTTCTACAATAATAAACACTGGGTGATGACACAACCGTGACGCATTGCCATGGCAGCTATATTAATCCGAAGATTTTACTGTAAGATTTCATTTAGGTCGAGACGTTGCCTTTCACATTTGAAACAAGAAAAATATGGATCAGAAATAACGTCTTGAGTCAAAGAGTTATTCTTTGAGAGTCCGAGATTATATTCACTTCGAAAATACTGACCCTGATTGTTTATTTGTCAGTTGCATAACACCTTTTCTGCGTTTGAAGTTGGTTTTCTCCTTTGTCATAGTTTAGTTTTACATCAGCCAAGCATGTCCATCAATGATTCTGAAGGTTTTTTTCTAGTACACGTAGCTGAATAATCGTCTTTTGGTGCTCAGAGTCTGATACAGTAAGTGGCAATGCTTTCTGTCACATCATTTGTAATGGCAGATTTGTCACCTGCCAGTCTTCCTCCCCATAAAGCCTACGCTTGGTGTGCTGCGGACGCTGTGGTATTATTCGCTTTCATTTGATGAAAAAGCAGATGAGTAATTTTACTGGTGGCAAACACGTACATGTCCACTTCAGTAGTCGTCCGCCGTTGAATCAATATTAACTTCATTTCCCTTAAGACTGCCGCAGCCTGCGTGTTGAAATTGAAGCGCATCCTTAGTGGTCCGCAATTTGATTTGTCAGGTATCCTCCTCAACCGGTTTGCCGTCTGAAAAGCAATGATGGAAGGAGTTTCCTATATCGATAAAGAAGTGACTAATTTGAAGAATATTTTCTTATTGGTATAATATTTCTGAGCAATTTCTGCACAATGGAATAAGCATCATCTGCTTCCGATGAGATTGAGTACGGTGCATTTATTTTATTTCCAAATTCCGTCCGTATCTGACTCCTTTGATGGCAGAATTCGGAGACCTTCCGTAATTTTCACTTTCGTATTTGTATCTCATCAGTCATGCACATTGAGAACTGCGCTAAAGATATCTTTTTCTGAAGCAATTTGTAATTTTGAGTGACTACATGATTGCTGACAACATTGTTCTAATCTGTTCTAAATCTTTGTTGTTGCATGAAGTCATTTGCACTTAAAGTCAGAAGAATAGCATTTGGAGTACAGTCCGTTCTCTCCTTATATGAATCAGAGAACCTATAAAAGCGTATTCAATCATAGGCAGAATTGCTTCCCTGATTGTTTTCCCATTTACAGTGAAAGTTATAGGTTAAAGTCAGTATCAACTTCTTCTTGAAAGGCCATTCTGATGTAGTCTTTGAAAACGAGCCTCAAAACCAGAGAAGAGTGTAAAACATATCAAACATTGATATTTTGACATTTATGCAAGCTCATAGAGTAAGTAAATTAGAAAAGAAAGAAAGAAAGAATTCTTTATTGTCTCACAATGCATGAATTTGTGAGCACATGACAGTATTCTTCAAAATGACGATATCACGAATAATAGATTATAAAATCATGACACAAAATCAAGTGACTACAAGTGTAATCATGAATACCTAGTAGAACAGTATTTAATAAAAGAGTTTTTTAAACGCTTTTAAACAGTTTTAGTATGAGGAATGCGCAACGTCAAAACATTTCGGGTCACGGATGCGCCTGATCCTTCTCGATTGTTTTGAATAAGTTTTTGCAAATAACATCAACAGCATCGGATAATCGTGAGAAAGGACAATCAGTACCAATGATGCGAATTACCCTCTTTTCAACTTTTATGAGTTTCTCTAATAGATATGAAGGTAAATTAGTGACATGGAAAAGCATACAATAATACTGATCGAATGAAATATATGTATGACTTATAAATCACATCTGGTGGACAGTTGCAACGTTTCAGATTCCTTATAATGTAAATCCTTTGTAATGCCTTTGATACCACTTGCTTGATGTGATTATTCCAGGTGAGATTCGATGAAAAGGTGACACCAAGCAATTTGAGGTGGTCAACATTCTGTAAGACGCCATCAGTAGTAATGATGTTATTTGGGACAAAGTTCTTCCTAGTGATGATGTTTAGAACCTTGCACTTTGACAAGTTGAGTGGAAGTTTGTTCTCACTAGACCAGTTGACACAGATATTCCATTCAAGTTGTAGCCGATCCTCACCAGCTTGACGTAAAAAATGCACTATTGTTAAATCATCCGCATACTTGAATGCCATTGAGTTGTCACACACAGGACGAAAGCTGTCCACAAGTAAACCAAAGAGTATTGGGCCAATGATACTGCCCTGCGGTACACCACTTGTAACGGAGGAGTGAATTGACATGAAACCATTCCAGTAGACAATTTGAGATCGATCACTTAAGTAGCTTGACATCAACTTTAGAATGAAATCTGGCATGTTGAAACTTCGCAGTGCACTCAAAACAAGCCCGTGATCGGCCTTGTCAAAGGCCTTGGAGAAATCAGTCGATAGTACACGCAAGGCACCAGAGTTAGAATCAAGGAAACTGAGTATTTTGTTCATCATCAAGGTCAATGCCGCTGTAGTACCGGAGCCAGCTCCTGGAAAGTAGGCAAATTGAAATTTATCAAACTTGTCTTGAACAATAGGTAGAATTAATTTCTTGCATATCAACTTCTCGAAAACTTTAGTTAAGGTTAAGTAAGAGTAAGTATATTAGTTAGAGTAGCAACTCAGTATTAATTAAATCCCCAATATGTACACAGTTTCGATTTTATTAAATGGACTCGAGTTGAACACAGTAGAGGGCATTGATGCCAAATGTGAGGTATGCAATTTTTTGCAGGTGGTGTGTTTTGAAGAAATTACCACGGAATTGACTGATCATGTTAGCAATGTCGAAGGAATAATAGTATTTTACAGATTCTCTGTGTCATGACAGCCTTGGAGAGTCAATGTTTTTTAAATTAGCAATTCGATAGGATGCTAGTACTTTCATGCTCAACCTCAAGAGTATTTTCTTCTGCGTGATCATATCACAAACAACCTGCCACTGGCAGAACATAATCGCAAGGGCAAATACAATGATTTCAATCAACTTTGAAAGATGTAAATGGGTCCACATCACTATTCAGATTCAAGAAATGAATCATAAAATCATGCCGATGAAAATTGAATTAAAAACTTGAAATTTAAATCAATAAAGCACAATAAGATATCGACTTCTTCATGAAGACTTGCATTATAATGTGGTTCATGGAATTCCCTTGATAATCAGCTCAATTTCCACATAATTAAGACCCTTGTTAGCAAATATTCATTCCTTTTGATATCCAGCATGTTTCAGCCTACATATATAAGTGGTTCATGTCGATAGTATGTGAACACAGGAATCATTTGCGGAAATTTCGCTGTTTCGAAATTGCTCAAATAATTTTTTGGACGGCAGGAACGTGATCTCCGCAAAAAAACTGAATCTTTTCATATAACAATTTTCACGTTATACAGATACTTTTCTTGAGTCAACACTCTACCTATTATACTTACTCTATCTGAAAACTTATTTATCTATCTTTTCGCGTCAGCAGGTCGTTTTATCGGCGAAAATTTATTGCATTTTTTTAATGCAGCTGTTTGGCTAAGAATTATCATCTCTGATACAAACACAATTTGCTTCCTTAAGATAATTGCACTCCACTACTAAATTCTTCCGAATAACTTTGCCAGTTGAAATAATTTGTACTGGTACCGGAGTTTTCCACTTAATATACCCGGGTATATTAACTCGCGCCAAACTTTCATTATGTCTTTAATAATAATAATAATTGACGTTTATTGAAGTGAAGGCCTCAATATTGATAATCGTGAGGCTAAGGCATGCAATTATAGGAAGGCAACATGAAATACAAAAATAAAATTAACAATGAAATAACAAGTTAGAAATTAATGAACGAGCATTTATACATGTGAACAGAGTGTTAACGAATGAAACCGCTGTTAAACAGTCGAATCATATTGGATAGGTATGAATTACTTTTAGTTGAGAAATTACAGGCAAGCATAAGCAATTTAGCAGAATAAGGCAGTTTGTGGGGTGAAGGATGGTGCAAAGGATGTTGAGGATCATTAAAAAACATGTTGAACAAGTCAAAACCAATTAAAGTGACATTTAACAATTTTCTTGGAAATAACACCTGTTGATTTTTTATCTTGGTATCTTATGTGATCACACCGGAAGAAGATTAGGCGAATGAATATGTCCAGTTATCTGCATACTAGTATTTCCAACTTTTTCTTATCCCGGGAATAGCAAGCTTGATTCATTTACCGATAGCATGCTTAGGATAGCATAGGCTGAAAAATACTAGGAGCTGTTTTAAATTCTTGACGAGTATTTTGAACGATGCAGTGTACACTACAACTAGTGATATCAGATAGACATGTGCCTTACTGTCCATGAATTAATAAGTTATTTTTTCACATGCAGACATAAGCTATAGAAATAAATAGATCTGGTTATCGCGCACAGTATGTGTTGTCGCATTAAAACCTGGCATTCAATTCGATTTTCAAATCGAAATGTAAATCCCGCGATTTTGTGACGTCTGGTAGAAGCCGGATATCATATAATAATCGCTTCAAAAATTCATTTGATATTAGTACGCCTGTATGTATAACGCTTATTCTTTCCTTCTCTCGACTGCCTAAACAAATTTTTATTTTTTGATATCAATGAATTGGTTGAGATAGACAATATGTATATTATTCTATGCACAGTTCTATATGGGAGTAGCTCTGTCTTGAGTTTGCAAGTGTCTATTGTTAAACAATTGCGGGAAGTGTATTTAATTATTGCATCGCAACATTCACGTTTCACGCATTGCATCTGTTGCTCCATGTTCCTCGTCCATAGCCCTGCTACTACATCTTCACAGGCCTCCTAACTGCCTAGGAAAAGATGTTACCTAATCCAGATATTCAGAATCCCGTAAAAAATGCGATAATCCGGGGACACTGGGATTGAAACCCTACTAACCTAAGAACTGTTATTCTGTTATTCATATGCCTGTTACACTATTGCTTATTTTATAGCCTAATGTAATTGTAATAAATTACATTCAAATTGTGAATTAGTTTTCATTACAGTTTAGTTTCAAACTCTTATGTACCAAGATAAAAGCACCTGTAATAAATAATTGCTGCTTTGTGACGAATTCCATCTCATATATCAAATATGCTTATTTTGTTGTGTTTCCACTTAATATACCCGGGTATATTAACCTGATCCAAACTTATTCTGCAATTTCGTCATTTTCCAGTTAATATACCGGTTATATTAAGAGGAAAACTCCGGTAGTGACCATCACTTACGCAGTACAGATCAGTTCAGCTGGCCAAGTTGTTCGGAGGAATCTAGAAGAGTGCAATTATCTTAAGGAGGCAAATTGCGTTTGTATTAAAAATGTGGCAGTGTCATTGGCAGTGATCAGGAAGGGCATCCGGACTAAAGGACCACAACGCTCCAGAGTAAAATTTGAATCCAGAGTCAATAGGAGTAGTGACGTAAAACCATCAGTGACCATCACTTAAGCTTTGATGAATTGAATAGGTAGAATCTGACGAAACCCACAACTTCTGTTGCTACCATTGGCTTGTCTTGAGCAATACTTCTATGTTAGTATAATATACACTAGCAATAATTTTCCATCTTATTGTATTGTACATATTGTTTTTCTTTGCTGGTATTGGAAGCGCTGCACATAGCTGCCAGGTGACCTGCTCTGTGTTTATCTACATGAAGAGTTTTTTATTCATTGTCTTTACCTTGGCATTGATTGATTGGTGTCACCGGCGTCATGTATCATTGAATGTCTCTCAGCCATCGCTTTGATTATTTAGTTGGCCGTCCAGTCTTGACAAGAGGCCAAGATGTACTCAGGTATTGAATACATTTTGGTGCTCAGTCTTGTAATCCTTTACTTGTTTGCCCGTGTGTGACGGATTTAGAAGTGTACATTTCAGTCTTCTCTATCTATTGTTGTGAATTCGGTCTGAATAAATTAAATACCTACCTGCACTTACTCACTAACTACCCGACTTTGAGTCCTTGTTTCCTCAGGTTTAGGTGCTCCAAGCGCACTTTCCTGCGCGGCACGGCAGCTCAGTTGCAGATCTCGCTTGTATAGATCCTTCTTTAAAGTGTGTATCCACTTCTTCCTCCAGCCTTTACAGGTTTTCTGACAATGTTTTTGCAGTTGCCGTACCGTTTTTGGCCAGATTGAGTCAGGCATCCACTCTAAGTGCCTGAACCATCTTAAACGTTTTGCGCGTAGCACACACGGTAGATTAGTGATTCCCCAAGCTTGCCATAGTTCGTTAATTGACCTACGCTCGCAGAGCTTTATATGTATTGTATCTATGCCCGAGATACATATTTATCTATCTGACAATGTTGCCGCGTGCCATGAATTGTAGTACTCGAAAAAAATGCATGAATTCATGGATCGCATGAATCATAATGTAGGTAGGCCTACTGTACTGTATCAGCTGGTTTTATCTATAGATCTGTTTGAGTGGAGCGACCATTCTTTATCACGACCGTATACTGACAAAATGTTTATATTTTTGAAAGACCCATTTGATATTGTCATAAATTATGACAAAGTCATAAAGTCATAAAAGGATGACAGGTCGCAACAAAGGGAATGTATTTAAGTTGTTCATTAAAACACTTTTTGTTGGGAATAGTTTCTGTTCATCCAAGCGTGCTGCTTTATTTATTTACTGCTGGACTCGATTACAGATGTGTTCAGATGAAATTCATGAATTGACTCGAATTTTCAGTACTTAGAAAAGTAGTATTTACGCGATGTCTGTATTTAATCACTAAAAAATCGATAGTTAAATCACAAACTCAAAAATTTAGTCATACAACCCACACTTAAATCGAAAAGCATGTAGACCGCTGATTATTTTCGCGAAAATACGGTTTGCTAAATCCGCATCGATGGTTGAAATTTATTTCAGATCTGCTTTTTGTTATTGGCTAAAGTATGGCTTCCTTGTGACATGATTCATTATTTGCATGTAGACATTCTTTATGAGATGCTTAGAATCACAGGTTGCATCGTATTTTTGATTTTCAGATTCATTCTGAGTCACTCTATTTAAATATAATAACTTCATGAAAGCGTTGCTGAAATATGTGAACATTTGAAATGATAACATCAAGTTGATGCGATTAATCTGGACCATGTGTGACAACCTACTGCCGCTATTCAGTTTTTTAATTCCATTTTGCATATGATGCATATGGGTATGTTGTCTATTGTTTTAGGATTTTCCCGGTGCTCTGGTGCAAATAGTAATTGAGATAATATTCTCTGTAGGGGAATGCTATAGGTAGAGCACAGTAGAGATATGTATTTAAAATTTACATGGATTTTTGTAGTATGAAACACGGTAACCCTGGTCTGATCCTGTGGCTCCCGTTTCTCACAGGCCGGTTGATGCTGTTAGTCTTTACAACCCATGTCTGAGGCATAGAGTAACACAATTCTAGCGCAGAAGCGATTGATGCAGCCTCTTCATCTGAGAGTGGCATTGCGATCCGTAAGTATGGCCAGTATTTCTCGGAAAGTCGTCCATGTCATAGACAAGGATAGCAATTTCGCACGATAACAATGTAAGAAGTTGTAGGCATTATTCACTTGTTGCAAAAGTTCTGCTGCTGATTTCTAAATATTAGCTGAAGAACTTTTAAGGGCTTTTTTCTGTAGGCCTGAAGGTACAAGAGGCAACATGCTTTGGCAAAAAAGGCCGATGCGAAGTCGCATGTTAAGTCAACATTCACTATCTAACTACTAATCTAGTGTCAGGGCACTCGAAGTGGGTTGAGTTATAAATCATAGTAGACTTTCAATTTTCTCAGAAAAATTGAGACGCTTTAATTTGACTGCTTGTTTCTTTGAGAGTGACAAAATGTCATTTCATCTTTTAAAAACCATCTGAGGAACATCATATTTAATTGGTAGGTCTGTTTTCTTGTACAATCACCTAAAAACTAAAGTGAATGAAATTGAAAAGTCAAAAGCAGTAAGAAGATCGTTCACAATATGTTAAAATTGGAACTGTCTGTAGTACCCGATTACTCGTCATCTCAGGAATCCCTCAAGGTTCCGTCTTGGGGCCATTCCTTCTTTCGATCGTGATGGGTTCACTTGATGTAGCGAATGACTGCTGTCAGATTGTTACGTACACAGACGATATTACAATCAGTGCTCCGCTTTACAGAACAACAAACCCGCACATGAACGCTACCCACAACTCGGTCCTAGAATGGTCACATCGATGTGGACTCCCGCTAAATTTGAATGTGTAAGTCGCTGGTCATTCCGAAATCTAAAGACTGCCATCCGACATATTTAAAGGATAAGGCTTCTGTTGAGACGCTGTCAATTCTAGGAGTCACCTTCAACAAGAGGTGCTCATGGAGTAACCATTTTGACAAAATTGCAGCATCTGCGTCCAGACGTATCTTTGCCTAAAGATTGCTTCGACCGCATTTAGTAAATTCTCAGCTGAAGTTGGCTTACTGCGGTATTATGCGATCAATTATTGAATACGCATCTTTGTTATTCATCGGATTTTCCAAGAGAGACGCACATACTGTAGGCTTGAAATGTTACAAAGCAGATTTCATCGACTTCTGTGTCGCCGATATTGTACAAATGACTCTTTAACCCCTCGAGGAGAAAAATTTCGGCAACTAAATTGTATAGAACAGCATCTAATGAGAATTATATTTTGAATAAATTTCTGTGTGAAATTTCCATTTCCGTGAACGCTTCCCATTACCAAGAGTATCCACTATTCGCAGACTCAATTTTTTTGTGTAAAAACTGTAACTATTCTTAATGATCAATTTACGCGTGCGAGTATTACATGAGACTTCTACTTAATGACAGCTTACTTGATGAATCTCTTTTGTATCACTTTATGACTTCACTACTCGAAGTGTACGATTTTCGTTTATCTGGAGATAAACGCATATTATTATTATCACTCTTATTATGCATCGGTATAGCAAGATAAGCGGATCAGAAATCAAAAAATGTGCTAAAAATATTATAACAAGCTTCTATGATTCGATTTTGTGATAAATCATAAATCAAACTAAGGAAAGGGTTATATAGCATTAATAATAAAATGAGTCGAGCCGACTATAAATTTTCATCAAAATCCACAGATCCCTACGAAACAGCCAAAATTTCAAAATCCCAGTGAAAACAAACTGTACAAAAGTTTCAGAGACACTTGGAAAAGGTTCAATAGCAAGCAATCAATTTTGTATCTCCTTTAATGTTTGCCAACTGTATCTATGCTCAATTATTAAGCTATTATTTTTCTATTTAATTGTGATTATTGCGGTTTTTAGAAACTGGGTCATTCAATAATCATAGAATATTCAGGAGATGAAGATCGAGTTGGGGATTTGAGAATATTCATAAGATCACTGTTAATTTTCCATCACGGTCACATCGACTGAACCATGATTGGCAACTGAATGAAAATTCAATTGACAAATAGAAATGTTAGATCATTTGAAATGTATTTCAACCTTTTCTGTAAATTAATTTCATTTTTTATTCGAAAATATGAATGCATTTTTTGAAACATTTTTTTATTTTGATTTAAATTTCAACCTTAAAAATATGTTGAATCTAAATAATCCTGTTTAATGTTCAAGTAAGTTGACATTTCTTTCTCAAAACTACGTCAACATGCATTGTTCTAAACCAGGTTATTCAGCAAACATTCACCTGCATAGCGTATAAAAAAGCATTCATTTAAACAAGCTCAATGTGAAAGTAATGCTGTTGACAAGAGTCTATCTATTTAGATGTCTCGGTTTTCAGATAGTGAGGACTGATATCAAGAGAAGCTGTCATGTTTGAACGACATTCTGATGACATGAATGAATGCAAGATCAAACTGCCTTGCGAAAGATGCGCTCCGTGTGGAACTCGAACCAACGAATCTACTACATAGCTACAATACACATGTGCGCAGTCCTATGGCTGGATCAAGTCTCAACCTCTCACATTACTTGTCATACAGATGCGGGACATTCCAAATGCAAAATATTGTTTCATGACATAGTTACATGTACGTATATTTAAAATAACCACACGAATGTCGGTTTACATCACTTTTTGTCAACTTCTTTATCTCTTTTTTGAAATAGGAGAGATACGTATATACTGCACTGTAATGAAAATAGCATCCTTCGAGAAACCGTACATTGCAAGTGTCCGATAACTCGAATCAGTAGGAATATTGCAACTTTTCGGCATTTAGAAAAACTTGAAACATTTATTTCTTATGAAATGGTTTGAACATTTCTCAATGAAGGTAACATAAACAGAATTTCAATTTGTTTGAAAGAGGTTAAAAAAATATGGAACGCTTCACGAATTTGCGTTTTCAAACTAATCATTCAAACTCCTACTAACATCAATAGATTCTTTTGTACCTGAAGATGATTGTCGGATAGCAGTCGAAAAAGTTTGTACAAATATTCAAAACTAATTGTAATAACATCACAAAATACTCCTGACTCTTTCCAACTATAAACCTAAAAATTTCAATTGTTTGCACAACGTGGAGCAATGGCATCAAAATGAAATGTTGAAAAGTTGAAACGTTACACTTCATGAATTGTTGCACATGAAGAATATAAAATACTGTACGTGACATTGAAAACAGATGGAATGAATTATTTGTATCGTGTGATTGCTGGCACCATGTGCATGCATGTAACATATTGAAAACCCATTTTAGAACAGTTTTCGTTTGTCAACAACAGAAGTAGTAACAATGACATTCAAAAGGGGTTTACATAACGTTGGATTACTCTGAGCAACACTAAAGAAGACATCTATTTGCAAGTTATAAATCAATATCTCCTGAAGTATTTCTGTTTTACACTTAAGCATGACAGAGATTTCCAGATTTCGCATTTTGGAGGAGTGGCTCATTGTGAACCATCTATGTGTACTAAAAACATTCTCCCATAATTTCTTGATATCGCTAGGTTGGCAATGGAGTCAATCTTGAATTCTTGATGACTGAAGCACAACTGATGGCAATTTTTCCTGTTCCAAAAGAAATCTCTCTCCACCTCAAGGTGTGAGGTGACGCTTAACCAGATGGAAGAAGACTTTGCTGGCCAATCTTATACTATAATAGCGTTATCGTTTTGGTTTTGATCTACTTACTGCATTCATCCATATTGCACAACATTTCCATCCATGTCATGTCTGTGACTTCCATTTGGACTATGTATTTGATTACAAATATTATTTGCTGCCAAGGCTAATTATTCGGTTTTCTCCGATTTGGAGCAAAATTTCATTCAAATGGGCTGTCACGGTTAAATATTTCTTATAATCACTTTTTGACATAATTGTGCCTAGTATTATTCAACTTTGTCATTAAATAATCATTATTTCTTGAAGGGGTAGTATATTAACAATAAGAAGGGCATTATTATTTATCGTTAAGTCCACCTCATCATTCAAAATGCCCTCCTGCCTTTTACAGTGCAGCTTTTATTATATCCATAAGCTGAATAAACAACATGCGCCTGTGTACTTAGATACTAGCACAATACCAAGGCCCTATAGTGCAAGGCCCTATAACCTAAATACCTGCACCCACTCACTGTCCGGCATCATTATTGGAATTTTGTAGAATATAGGCGGAATAATTCAAAATGCAAATAAATGAGACGAATGCATTGTTTTGTGAACATTCGCCTTTTTTCATCCATTTTGATGGTCATGCTTAATGATGTAACTGGCGATATAAACAACTCTATAATAATTCTAATGCTTCATATAGCTTGTGAAATCAGCAAGATACTGTTATCTTGTAACAAGACAACGTTGAATTATGGCTAGAATTATTAAGTGGTAAACCTGGATTTTTGCTTAAATCGACCTGGAAAAACCTGGAATTTCGGTCTCGAAAAGCCGCGGACACCCTGTCTATAACATACATGAAATTGACTAATAGCAGTAGAACAAAGCGGTATCAGAATTTACAGGCAGAAACTGTCACATGACATGCCCTCATCTTGTAGTAAAATTGCTGGGAGAATTCTGTGATTATGTTCGTGCACAGCCTCTACATTGCCTGACATTGATACATGCACGATTGAAGTCACTAGGATCCAACTTTGCCGTTTTGAACTGTTGAAAGTTAGATTACATGACATGATTTGCAAAAAATGAATCAAAATATGCTGCAATGGTAGCTAATATGGATAAATATGGCAAGTGTTACTTTCACGTTATGTCAATCGAAGTCATTTATGTGGGATCAAATCAAGATGATCGAATCGGATAATTGCTCCGATTTATTTGCACTCGAATCGGGCAATCGCTATTCGCACAATTCAGTTATTTCGAATCGCTTCATTCTTCGCAGTTGGAATAAGCAGTACTCGAACTAAACAGTATTGTGTTTGTTCTTAATTCAGCTGGAAATACTCGTACTGTCATAATTGGTATATGCATAAAACATGCTATGCCAATATAAGGCACGTTCTAACTCAATTCCGAAAAGCAGAATTTTTTAACAAATCCTACTCAGCTGCCAAAAGTCGATGGTTCAAATCCATCAAGGCACGCAGTTCTTTGTCGTCTCTAAAATTATACTTATTGATGACTTGGTTTTGGTGCAGATTGAAATTCCATTTAGCACTTCCTTGAGCAGTTGATAACTTGACTAACTGCATTCTCTTGAGTATAACCCTCGGGATTTTTGGATTTTGCAATTTCAGTGCGGACTACTCTTTTTTGAGGCGGTTGTATGAAATGATTTTCGAGTTGGTGAGTTGTTGACTCTCGATTTTTTGAGCGACAATACACGGAGTGCCCGCGGGTCTGGAAAGTCAGGAAAATAGGGTGGTCTGGAAAAGTAGTATTTTTAAGAAAATGTATGGAAAGTCTGGAAAATAGGGTGGTCTGGAAAAGTACAATTTTTAAGAAAATGCATGGAAAGTCTGGGAACTGGGAAGTCTGGAAATCGATAGCTACTCAGCTGGATTCTGTGTAAGACTGGGACGTAAAACAGGGTCTGTGCGTTCGAAGCAAATGACCATTCGACAATCGGATTGCTTTTCAGATGTTATTTTCACGTCTGCCCATTCATAGTATGACCAAAAGACGTCTGTTTTCAAAGAGAAATTTAGAATTTATGTGAACAAATGCAATGTGGCAATCCTGTGCCAATATGGATATTTCCTTATCTGCTTTGATACATTGATGGACAAAAAAGCCACGACTTTCTTTCACACTTGGAAACTTTGTTACAGGTAGAAAGAAACGTGATTTGAGATTCAGTATCTTTTGTAGAGCCTCAGTCACTTAAAATCCGTAGGGAATAGTAGACGGTCTCATGTAGAGTGTAACTTAATGTAGATTTGGATCCATCCGCAGACTCAACATTTGACGAGGAATCCGAATTTGCTCCATTTTGCCCTCCGATACCTCCTTCACCCCGAAAACGAGCCTTTCTACCTTCAAAACGTCCGAAACCTGAGGAAGCATAACATCTTAGAGTCAAAGTCACCGTAGACATGACCCCGCCTCCGAAACATGACCCGACCCTTCCCTCTCACTCCTACCAATCCGCCGCCTCCTTCGTCCTACCCACTGTCACCTACCGCGTCTTGTCTGACCCGCCGCCTCCTTCCTCCTATCTCTGCCGAGGGGGGAGGTCATCAAGTGCGTTGGCTCCAAGTGCACTTGACAGGTCTACTTACTACTTTGAATGCAAAAGATCGGTCTAGGATCCAAGTGCACCAGTGCATTTGAATAAGGCCATTTATTCAGCTCGACCAGCTCTTCGCTCATTCAATTATTTTGTTTATTCAGTCAGTTCGTCCGTTCATATTAATTTTACGCTGTGCCGTTCAGTTTAACTAGGGATACTAAAATCCCGGGATTGAGTAAAATCGCAATTATCCTATTTCAAATGTTAATATAGTTAATGTTCTATATTAATAGCATGGGATGCCGGTGGGGATTGCAATCCCAGAATTACATGGGTTTGTGCAAATCTCGAAATCCTAGGATTAATTTATTTTTAATTTAGTTGTTATTTTGGTTCTAATATATAGATGTTTTATTACTTTGCTAATGGAAGCCGAATAAATTTTCGATTGCTTTTCGATAACTTTCTTTAACGTGCTAATTCATATTGTAGCCTACATATTACAGTAATGTCAGCGTACTTGTATGTGTGATCATATACTTACTCCATTTATGCTTTCTAATCGTGTGTACAGGGTAGAGATCCCACAATACCGGAAAATCTCGGTAGGGATTGAGTAGAATAGTAAATATGCTATGACATAGTGCTTTGGTCGAAAGCTCTGCTCTTTGACTTGTCTCCACTATACTAATCCCTTCGTTTTATCGGTGTTGCAGTCACATCTTCCTGCAACTGAAGCGAAGTTTAGGCTATTCTCCAGTTCTCACCAACTTCCATCCGAAAGTGCTATCGGCAAGGCTTGGGTTGTTGATTGGCCGTCCCTGAATTGACACCCGTGCCGCATTGTTATAACATGTTCCAGCAGGTATACAAAGTGAAACATCAGGTCACAGGGGATCGCCCTGTCTAGAATCTTTGTCTGAACCAGTCACCAGTTTCATTTCCGAGCCTAACTACAGCCTAGGCACTGTGGTAAATGCTCTTCAAAATATCGATAATCTTGGCATCCACTACGTAGGATTTCAGCACTGCCCACATGTCGTCTTGCCGAATGTTAACGAAGACCTTAGAGAAATCGATGAAGCAGACCATCAGCAAGGATCTGTTGCACAGTACTGCGTTCTCTGCGGAAGCCTGTCTGTTCTTCTACCAGAAATGGGTCGACAGAAGCTTTCAGACGCTCTTAGATGATCAACAACAGCACTTTGCTCACGTGGTTTATAAGATATAAAGTGCGGTAGTTGCTGCAAATGCTTAGATCTTTCTTTGGCAGCGTCACTATAACCGACTTGCTCCATTCATCAGGAACTTCCTCTTCAGACTATGCTTGACTACATACAAGAAGCAGCTTTTCTGCCAATTCTACTCCTCCTGCTTGTAGCATTTTTCTGGTAATGCTATCTGTACCGGGAGCCTTGCGTGGGTTTAGCTTCTTGGTTGCTGTTTCAACTTGTCACTCGAGTATTTCGCCATTTCAGTCGTCGTCGTGGAGTGCCATGTCTTCAAGTTCCGTCACTACTGTGATGTCATAATCATACGTCTGCGCATGCAGGTCTCGAAAGTACTCCTTTCTTCACGCCTTGGTCTCTTCGGATGTCTGTAACTGGTGTCTATCGCGATCTTTAGCAAATCGTTGCTTCGACTCCCATTTTGTATTGATGTCTCTAATCAGCAGGTATGCTTGGCGTGTCTCTGCTTCTGCACACTGCTCAATCAATCGTTGTTTCTCCTGCAGTCATATTTCCCATCGGCTCGTACCGCCTTTCGAACTTAATTGCACTCACTCCTGCTTATTTTCATGTTCTCTTCGGACTGCAGTCTGCTATGTTTCGACTTTGCTTTTCATCCGCAGGCAGGAGTGTACTCTGAGTGATTCCTTTCTGTCGGCAGTGTCGGTAGACTCTGTCATTGCCTCTATGATTACCGAATACATCTCAGCTGTTTTTTCTTCCAACTTTTTTCTTCCCTTAGGTTAATCAAACCAAATTTTTTGGGTGAATTAGGGTAAATTGGGATCATCAATGGGTCTGGAAATTATCATCCGGAAATGCCTGACACAGGTACATTGATGATTTATTAATTTTTTTTCAAGTTTGTTCTACACAAACGGTAGAAAATGCATCATTGGTTGCCAAGCACCACTAACGTGTAGCCTCAACAATATGAATTCAACATGTTCACAACTTTAATAACACAAGTAATAGAAGCAGTTCAGAAACAAGTTTAGTGCTGTGAAGGATGGGCGGATTAAGTTAATGAGTTACGTTTAAAAACTTGAAGTGAAGGAGATAGCACGAGCACTATTGATTCAGGCAGAGCGTTCCTGATCGACACGACTCCACGGTTGAAAAAGTGGCAACTTGCGTTTATATTAGCAAGATCAGAGTTGTGTACGTTTTCATTAATGAAAGTGGATCATGAATGGTATAAATTTTTAAAAGCAAGTAAGATCATGAAAATGCCTTTTCTGTGAATTATGCGGCAAAATTTAGATTGGAGAATCGGGGCATTCTATCGGAGCAATTTCTATAGAAATCTAGGATAGGCCGGTTAACCTTAAAGCAGCTCTGGACGGCAGACATTTTCAGTCAGATCTTATCTTCACTTCCGGTTCAGATATGACCAAGGATGAACTGGCATTTTTGATTCGAGGCGTCTTTCGAAGTGGCGAACAGTCACTTTAACTATTGACTTTTACTTGATGACATGTATGTGTCTTGCAAATTTGTGCATGTTTGTAAAATCAACACAATAAAAATGTTGAGATCGACTCACTTTATACGAAAAACGCCAAGAATTAGTCGTGATATTTCGGCTTAAATGAATTCAAATGAAACAGTTCATTTAGAAGCTAAATTGTTAATCGAGATTTTGCATTTGATTACATACGAGTACATCATTTGTAGTGAGCAAATATAAAACTTGAACTTGAACTTACACATTGAGAAGCGTGTTTATATCTCTTTTCGAAAATTGGTTTATCTCAGCGGCGATTATTGTCTCTCCCAGGTAAACACCCAAATCTTTTAAATTTCAGATCAATAGGCAACCAACTATCGTGTAATTGTTCGCCTTTTATCATATCGCTTTAAAATGCATGCAAGTATGTACAGCATCCGTACACTTGTACCTTCTAAATGAAGCAAAAACAAAGCATTCCAATTCAACATTCATTCTTTCTTCAATTCTATTCTTCTTTCTGACATTTCAAAAATGTCGATCGATGGCATCCGAATGCCATTTTTCAGGGCCACGTTTTATCATACGGGCTATGAGTTATTTTTCAATCGAAAGAAAAGACAGGCTACACAATCTCTCATCGGACATACTCGTCCCAGAAAATTTTTTAATTCTTGAGAAGAGAGAAAGATCTTGAAGGACAACTAGACACGCTAAGCGTGGTGAGTGTTATGAACAACTTTTCAGTCGTGGGAAAACAGAAAAATTACATATCAACAGGTTCAGAAGCCCTGCTACACTTACTGTCTGACAAACAAACTCATCGGCTTTATAGAAAACGTGCAATTCAGCAAGCAATTTATTTTGGCAAAACATGCACATTTATCTTTATCGATAGAACAAAGCAAGTCATTAGGAGATAAGACAGATATAGCATTCCCGCAACACTGGGTAATGTTTGAGAGGAGTCTCTACCCTGATGTCTCTGCCAACTCGAGATATTACTGGATGACGTTTATCAACAAACGATGTTTCCATGCCAATACATAATCTTATCAGATTGTATTTATCTTCTTAAAATTGAATCTTCTTTCAGCATGTAGATTTCACCACTGTGTGATGTGTTACTAATAAACTTCAAATATAGTAGTACAAATATTAATAATTACCTATGATAAGAATAAATTTCTAAAATTTACTTAAGGAACGAATTGTTCTATCATTAAGAATCAAACGGTAAAAGTTGGTTTAACATGATAATTTGAAAGTAAACACTGTTTACCTTAATTACTCTGAGAAATCGCCACTGGTTTATCTTAAATCTGAATGCGATTTTTCGTCCACGGTTCAATTCGATTGTAGGATTTACTCAGGTACATCCTTACTGCACCACAACGCCTTTATCATTCCTTTCTACCTACACGCCAAAATATAATAGGAATAATGCATCATTCGCCCTTTATGCGTTATTCTCAAACATCATTGTTTAGTCTCAAAACTTTATGAAACTTTCTCCTAGTATTCAGTGTCGCTGGGGTCTACCAAATTATTCTAGTCATGCACAAAAAATAGAGAAAAAGGTGGTACCGGTTATGATTCAATTTAATTGAGTAGTCTATATACAGGATATTTCTTTTACGAAAAACAAGTAATTTGTGTACAATTTTATGACCTTTAACTATGGATGTAAACATTTCGTTAAGTAATTTTATTCTCTTTTTTAGCGAAATATTGATATCTAAAATTTAAGGCGACAATTTCATTCAAATTACTTGTTTTTCGTAAAAGGGATAATTGGAGGAATATGCGTCGAAATCCAGTGATCGTGATATGACATTTTTATTGCCATGATATGAGTAGGCAATGTTGTATTTTGCTAGTTACAGGAAAGATCTTACGTTGCGAAGTGGGACCTGGATTGTTGCTAATCTAGTCCAATCGATAAAAGTACCAAACTAACAGCAGGTCTGCATCAACCTTAATCTCTGGTGTTGCAATATACAGGCAAGCAGAGACAATCCATTAAGCCGACAAGGGACACGGGTGCTCTTTTGGGATGGGAAGAATGGTTAAGCTTCTTAACCTCGGTTCGTTTGCATGTGCATCATGCTGATTTCGAACGAAAGCAACACTGTCAGCAATAATCCCCACATTGTCATGGCATGTTCACTGGAACACAGTCTCAGGAACACATTGCCACCTTATGGGGGTGTCTCCTCCAGTTAAAAGTGCTAACTCGTGCGGAGGGGCAGAGTTGGAATCGGTCACCGATTTACCGGTGCTAGCATCCGGTATACCGTTACCGGTCAGATCTCTGTGGCGGTTTGATTGGATTTGATTTTATGCTCAACGTTTACTTTTTAACACAAAAATAAACATCTTCTGCGAAGAACATTGAGTGTACGCAACTCATGCGTATATATACATATAGGAATGCGATTGCAATGTGCACTGAGATTCGCTGCCTATAGCTAATGCCTTAATTGGCATGGAGAGAGAGAGAGATAGGGGGAGGTGATGCTGAAAAGAATTATTGTTACCTATACAAGAGATTACTCTATTGATGTTTTGCTTCTTCTTGAGAACGTAGCAAAAACTTAGATATCAGATATTGAAAATGCAACCTTATTCAATCGGTCGCGGATGAGGGTTGATCCACATCCAGCAATGCGTAAAAAATGTTGAATTAAATTTTGGCGGATGAAGCAGTAATAGTGTTTAGTTAGCCATAGTTTAGAAACTGTTGCTGAGTATGATTAAGGTGTAGCATTGCACTCCTACATAGAAGCAGACATGAAACTTTTGAAGCTGACAGGAAGCTGATAAAGTCCTCTCTGACGAACGGTTTTTATTCGACCAGACTTCAGTGGAAGTCTGTATAATTGTCAACTGCGCAGCAAGTGCTGGACTCATTCACGTATGAATTAAATTAAATCACGGCGTGATTTAAAAATTTGAAGAATCGCGGAAACGGAAGGAAACAAAGTTAAACAACTACCCTAGCGGGAAATCGTGTAATAAATTTCAATAATAAAGTGTAAATTGAAATAACTCGTAGCATACTCGTGCTATGAAATGATTATGTGCTTTAGAAAACGTCATAAAATATACCTTTGCATTTTCAGTTTGGTCAAAAGTAGTTTCAATTTAGTACAAATAAGATCAATTGGTCAATGTAAATCCATTTTCGGCAAACATAAGTAACTTCAAATTGGTCATTGATAAGTAGCAACGATTTCGTCAAAGTGACTAACTGTGTCATCCCGCTTTTGCAAATCACAATCAATTTAGTCAAAGTGATTTCATATTGATCAGTGTTCAGCGAACGTGTCATTCTGGTCAATCTGGTTTCTGTAGGTATATATACCAAAGGCTCTAATGAAAATCTGCAGTCAATCTGGCATCACTGAATATGCAGAGGGAAGCTTATCAAACTATCAACAATGTTGATCGCGAACGTTTGGTTGATGCCTTCATTGAAGGTCGAGATTATCAAGAGTTGGCAAGAAATTTAAACATTGCCCGTCAAACTGCTCGTAACATCATAGTTAATTTCATGATGAACGGTAGAGTAGAGCGGCAGAATCGAGGAGGGGCAAGACATCACAAGTTCGACGATGAAATGAGATCCTATTTGATATCAAAAATAGAAGAGAAGCCAACTATCACACTCAAAGAGCTCAAGGAGAAAATGCGTGTGGACTTACCCGATAAACCTGCTGTCAGTCATCAATGCATCAGTAAGCAAATTGATGGCATGTTTTATACTCTCAAAGATGTTCGGGCAGCACCGGTGCAGTGGAATACACCTCAAGTAAAGGAAGAGAGAAGTGTCTTCGCCAATTGGATGATGGGTGACGGTCATGAAACTAGGGGAATTCTTTCAAAATAGTGGGTGGCACATGCCAAATGCATCGATCTGTTAGGTTTATTTGAGTGGCACATTCCATTTTCAAGATGGCGGTGCTGAGTGGCGGTGCTAACTTCACACACGTCGTTATAACCGATGCTTGTTGTATCCGATGTATTCAACTTGACGAACTTCAATGCAAAAAAACACAAAATAGGTCTTCCAACAGCTTTAGACGATAAACTTAGAAGTGGAGCACTCGTGCATGTGTTTGAGATATCGAAAGTACGCAAGATCTTTCATTGTCAGATTGAACATGTCCTTGTCCACTGGACAAAGCATTAATGTATTTAGATTTTATTTATCATGCATACCACATTGTAAAAATCGCTATGTAGAAAAGCTGGTTCTTTATAGCATTCGATTTGTATGTCTACCACGGACTACTGATGTATAAGGACGCTGCACGAGAATCATGGATGTATATATGGTGTTTGCCACTGGTGGATCAAAGTACGACTAATGCTTCTGAACTTTTCTATGTAACATCGCTAAAACATGAATGTTCTGATATCTAAAAGGTCTTAGATGACTTAGTTCAGTCTATCATCTAAATTTAAATTGTTCTTATGAAACCTCACATGATGTTGATTGACATGATGTACCATGGCCGGTGATTGGCAATCAATTGGCGGCCTGTTAATGCATGTGTAAGCGATCACTGAATTCATTTTTTGATGAAGAAGCACAATTTAATTGTCTAACCCCTTAATACTTAAGAAACCCGCATAAGAACTTGTAGATGTGATATTAAGCCATCACATCATGCGGATCTTTTCACCATAAATTGCACGTTCTGCATCATTTCGGCTCGCGTCCTCTTATGCGTCAGCAGTCCATGACGTTTGCTAGCATACAGCATGTCATCTGTAGTCTATTCTTCCTGCTTTGCTTCTCCTAAATACGATTTTAAGCCTCTAACTGAATAGATGCATAGTACAAGCTCTGCAGTCTATCACGTCAATTACTTCTTCACATTTTTTGCGTATTAGGACCGAAGCAATAACTCGCTATAACCGGAGTGCTCCTTATAACCGTGCTCGCAATAGCCGAGGCTGTTTTCCTATATATTGCACATCACTTTTGGTGGGACTTTGCGTCGTGCTCGCTATAAGTGTGCTCCTCATAAATGGGTTATACTGTATCATATTATCTAGCAATTTAAGATGCAGATTATTTGCGCGATTATTGCAAGCACTAAACGCATACTTAGTTTTATCAATTTTAGACAATGTTTTATTCTTTTTAGCAGCAAGTGCAGTTCTGAGAGTTAAATATCTTGCGAGAACTTTTAATGAATCATCTTAAAAAACATATAAAGCGTATACCAAACACCGATGTGTTAAGCATTCATAAATAATAAACATCACATACAAACATAGGCAAATTGAGCGCACCACAAAGTGCGTTAAGCACAAAAATTATTTTGTAAGGTTGCCAGTGAAGATAAGACAACGATCAAGGGAGCGGTGATCAACTTCAATCGGCTTTGCCGCAGGAAATCATCTTTACTTCTCGAATCGCTATATATTGTGAAAATTATTTATGCCTTATGGCGGAGTAAATAAAAAGTAAATGTTCCTTGTCTGTACTCGGAAGCATATTCGGCGATGCGCCACTGTTCCATATGGACGAGGTCCATTTATCTCACTCTCATTCTTCCGTGCTGAGTGTTTAGCAAGACGCAGGGTGTACCTTTTTTTAAAGGTCTTAGGTTTTACCCGACCTAGATTTGAACCCATGTCTCCCGGACGCAGAGCGAGCACTCTACCACAAGCCAGTGCGCCGGTAATGATAATTCGCTTATTATAAGTGTACTTATTATTCGGGCAAAAAGTCAGTCTGCTGCTCCTTAGTTATCATATTGTCTTTCGTGACAACCCTGTTCATTCTATTTATTTTAGTTTTCGAAGCTACGTGAATGCAATGTCTAAAAAAACGTACGTCAGTATTTATGATCACTAAGGCAATTTTCATGACATAAAAATTGAAAAAATATGGCAAATCTTAGAATATGATTGTAATTTAGTAAGATTTAAAAATCCTAAAATAAGCAAAAATTATGTTTCCACTTTCAGGCAAAAAGTTAAAAATTAAGTTCAATTTACGACAAATAAATGATTTATTTTATACTTTTACCACAGTAAACCCATTTACAGCTTGTTGTACAAAACAGTAATGTAATTTGCTACATTTGATGTTAATTAAGGTCTGTCTTTGCATGGCACCTTCTTCAACATGGAGAAGAACGCTCTACCGAAGCAGTGGTTGGCTGGCAAGGAAAAGTAGACGACACACGAGGCATTCCTGGCGCCGCCGGTAACATTCACATCTGTAGGCAATGCATTAGAACTGTCCTCAGACTGCATCGCACTGTTGAGAAGACCAATATTCCGTCATTCTGCAAGCATCCTTCATTAAATTTTTCTATCCCCTCTCATCCCGGAAACTCTAACAGTATAAAACTACAGACAAATGACCAAAACATGATCAGACACAGAAAATGTGACAATATTTTACCTTACCTTAAAAATATGACATGTCATAAAAAATTGCCCTAATGATCATATTTGAACCTTTCAGAGAAAGAAGACATGTACGTGAAACCATTGGACAAGCACAACTTACAGCGACCGGAAACAGTAGAAAGTCTTGTTTATCTCTACCGACTGACCAAAAACAATGTCTATCAAGAATGGGGCTGGAATATTTTGCAAAGTTTTATCAAATACACAAAAGAAGAGACTGCCGGGTTTGTGAGCATAGGAGATGTTACTGATACTGCTGATGTGAGAAAGAGAACAAAATGTGAAAGTTTCTGGTATGCTGAAACTTTAAAATACTTTTATCTTCTATTCTCTTCTGACTCTGTCATTGATCTTAAGAAATTCGTCATTACAACTGAAGCCCATCCTCTTCCTCTCGTATGAGATACCTTTTAGCGCTATTTGAGGTCACAGAGTGCATATCTGAATAACTAAATTGAATTCCACTTTAGAGACCTTCTTTTCTTGTTTTATTAAAAAATTTCTTTGTGTTTGAAATTAGCGATTTTCTAAGACACCAATGTTTCTACATGTTTCATGTGTTCTGAGAGCCGGTGTTTTGACCGGATTTTACTGCGTTACACCCTTATCATCTTTTTTGCGGACTGTCTCAGATCCGTGTTTTGCAATATAGCCAGCAAGCTTTACAGTAGCTCGCAAAAGGGGTTGTGATAAGGGGTCATACACAAAACACGTGGTGGTATGCATGTGGGGGGGGGGGTAGCCATCATGAATCGTCGCTAGGGAAGGGGGCATTTTCTTTTCTTTCACGTGATTTTAATTGCGGCATTTCAGTACGAGGGCATCCTTTTATTACGGCATTCCGTCTCACAATGTAAAGTCATCCAATTTCATTTATTCTTCGAAGATGCAATACTGTTCATTCCCGAATATCACTGGAGAAAACAAGTCGACATTGACTCTCATGAATAGGCTGCATATGTGAAAGCGTTCGCATTCTACAGGTGAGTCGGCATTTCGAAATTCGGCTCGTAGATAAGAGAATCATTCAGATTGCCACGTATTAAAAACACGTCAATAGACAAACGACAATCAGAATGCTATTGACAATCTAAAATAGCTCTGGCAATCAAATAATTATAGCTTTTGAACAGGACAACCGATTGACTTCATCTTTCGGTGATTTAGTGTACTCAAGGAGATTTTACATATTCATGTCATCGATCAAATTTCAACAGAAACTACGTTGATATCGTGTGGAAATCTCAAAAATAAAACGTCTAATCTGTATACATGTAGGTCAGTAGCATTTCATAAGAATTATCTTCCTCAAAGACTTTTATCTTATGCATATCATCACCGGATATAAATGGGAGGGGGAGGAGGCTCATAGATGAAATCGTGAATTATCATTGAGCGGGAATGGGAAGGCTGTGACTTTGACCATCACGTAATTTAATAACGGCCCCTCATTGCAATTGAAATCTTGACAACATCGCGGATACTTTTCAATTTTTTCACTTGTTTCAAAATAAAGATAACCAATTTTTTGCAGTATGCTGGCAATATTTATGCATAATTCGATCAATGTATAAGAAAAGCAAATTTTCAGCCAAGTACTTTCATGAAATTCCCATTGCTTTAATCATGGCAAGGTGAAGATGATTGAACAACTGTCAATAGGTGCACATGAGTTCCGTGCAAGAGAACAATGATTTTCCTGTTGTATCACAGGTAAAGGTGGCATTTAGTAAATCAAGCCTTTTTTATGCGCGAATGTTAAATGAAGCAGTACGAAGTTGAAGAAGCAGCATGAAGCTGTTTGCTGGAAACTTCATGAACTGTAAAATGGAATTATTTCTGCGGATACAAAAGTTATTTTTAGAAGGATGAGTCAGTATCTCGCCTTGTGCTAAAACAATTTGACTTAAATCTTTTCCACGTCATTTTGGCCTCATTACTTGGAAAAATAACAAAATGAAATGGTTGTTCACCTAAATAAAGAGTTCTTTAGAAGCGCTATTTATTTGTTCCCTGGGTGAGAATATTAATCGGGTATGTCTTTTTAGTATTAACTTTATTTTTAGCATGAAGTGCGGTTGTCATGTTGCAAATATGGACTAACTTATGCATTCTAGGACAACGTGTATTCAACACGACTTCCTACATGCAATTTACTCGCATTTGACGTCAATTAAATGAAAAGCGTGAAGTGTATAAAGTTAACTCCTTTAACTAATATTGTTACTATTGCGAAACATTGGTGCCTGAATGATCTATGCCCTGAAAGATTATTTTGTGCAGGCTTTCAATAATGATGAGAGATACGTCTTAAATTCAGTGGTAGAATCGATAACAATCACAGCGTTCTGGTTGCTTTGAGCTCAGGAAATTAGATGATAGCAAGGTCAAGTGAACCCATAGAGATGTGTTTGCTGGTCCCTTATTCCCTATTCGACTGTTCTTGAATATTGGGCATGGTCAAATAGAGGCAGCTGAAATGAGTGTCCTCTGCGATTAATCAAATGGTTTATATCCATGCAGCAGAAATGATAACCAAACAGTAGGTAAAAGCAAGACCAGATGCAAATGTACAGTGGTCAGTGAAATCCTAATTTGACGGCATGGACTTGTTCAACGAATGGATGACTTAAGGCCAAACGATGGCTGAATTGGTGACTAAATATAACCCGCATCATTTGGATGTCCAAGGAAAGACTACTGGAAAACAGAAAGATGGAGCATTGCGGATTGACTATGAATGATACGGAAGCTGTCGAATATTCTCGAAGTACATTTTTGGCGATTCTGCTAGCAAAAACCACGAGAGGAAAAGTGGTGGACTACATGGATGAATAATGACTCAATAGTCACATTACTTGTTCATTGCTATTATGTGTGATGTGAGGAAATCGCGGTGTTTAGATGCGAGAAACTCGTCATTATGTGCTGTGAGAAAATGTTGGAAATGAGTAGTCAGAGCGGGCCATCCCTGGAAAAGGTGTATCTAAGCATCATTATCGAAATTGCGAATAATCCGCTTACTCAGCTAGTCTTATAATTTGCAAGTACTTGAGAAGACGATGCCAAGCGAGCTATCTTATTTATTTAGACATTGCCTATTGTGCCAGTTTGCGTTGGCATAGGATAGATGAAGTTCATATGACAATTGTTCAGGGGACCTTTAGTCTATAAGGCAGTTGTGGTATTGTGGCTGCTTTTCCCAAATCCAATAATTTTTGTTTTCTCAGTGACACTCAGCAGACGATATTATTCATTTTCTTGCACAAGAGAGTTATAGCGTCGTCAAAGTTTTGACAAATATCACTTCATCTGGTTCGAGAGGATATTGTAGCATATTGAACTAATGATTTTGAATACTTCTCAATGCATTTTCCTGCTCATCAGTGTTGCCCGCAGCATTCTTCAGCTATTTGAAGCACATTTTTCATTAGCTTAACAGAGAAATGTAAAGTTAAGTCTTCAACTGATCATTTAAACCGTCACATCAACATTCTCTTAGCCAGAGCTTTGATATTTCGAAGTTGACCTTAACTTGGATCATCTTCGAAACATGATGCCAGCTCCGATGATATTTTTACACAATACTTTATGAACTGTTTGTTTCAGTCTTTCTACATTTCTTCTACAGTTGTTTTACTTTTTGATTTGTTAATCATTTCACTTACGTGATGATTGTAAATATTTCTGATGTGAATCCAGTTGGCGTTACTGTTTCATCATAAACGTAGAAACCCGTTTGACAGTTGTTTTTTGAATTATATTTTACTTCTGTGAAAATGTAACTGCTTCTCATTTCCTTTTGATTATGAGTTGCTAGTATTCACTGTTCGTTGTAGAAGCGATTTGATGTAAAACAATATATTTTCTGATACCAATGATCATAGTTTTGTGTGACGTACCTATTGATGGCTTGTACGGGGGAGTGTCTTTCAGTAAACTTCGTTATCGCTTACTATGTGCATTTCGAAACTTTAAATTGAATAAGCATAAAAAATGCAACAAACAATGTTGATGTGTATGGAAATGCTCCTGATAATGTTAGCTCTTAACTGTACTAGGAGAACGTGCAAGCCGACTGCGAAAGAATCCTGTGCGTCTATTACTTAGAACCATTAAACAAAATTATGATAGTTGATTTCACGTCAGATTATTCAATTGACAATTGATTATTATTATTTCATTAATAAATATACCTTTGATACCTAAATCTAACATGATTCATCAAATTACAAATGTCACGTAATGCAATATAAAATCCAAGTTGCGCATTCTAAAATTTTCGTTTTGTTGACATTGCACTTATTTTTTCGCTTTTACATATTCGATAGTGTGCACCGACCAGTTATTTGGAAAATAATGAGGCATTATGGAATTCCGCAGAACTTCGTTCTTAGTACTTCATGACAGAAGCAAGTGTCGTGTGAAAGTGGATGGTCAACTGTCTGACTCATTCGAGGTCAATAGCGGTGTGCTACAGGGTAATGTCCTTTCACCGCTCTTATTTGTTTTACTGATGAACTACTTGCTCTCGGCTACTGTTAAAGATAATGGGATAACCTGGTGTCAATATAAACGTCTTGCTGACCTCGATTATGCAGATGACGTTGTCCTTATATCTATAGCGAACATAATTGCTGGATGAGCTGTACATCAAAAGGCACCTGAAGACAGATGAAAATGGTGAAAAATTGGAGTATCATCAAAGAATTCTAGATGCTTAGTTGGCCTATATTGGCTCAAATTTTTTAAATTGCGAGGAAAGTGCATGACTTCTCAACATGCAGGTCCATATTTTTCTAATAAAGTTTCGAATATTCTTAAGACCCTGACCACTTATTTCCGACTGAGCTTTACGTTCGCATTTGAATGATTAATGTCAATTAAGCTTGTTTTACTCTTGTTTTTTTTAATCTTATAATGTCGATTTATAATGAAGAATCTGATTGATTCCACGCCTTATTTCTCGTTATTCTTGCTGAAATATAATAGTATATTCCGCACAGCGATAACTGAATTGGAATGTCAATGCAAATTCAAAATAACAATGTGGGTTTTCCGAAATATATCGCGCGAAAAAGTGAGCAATGATGAGAGAGCTATGCTGGTCAACATTCACCCATCCGAATGATGAGTCAATTAGCCCTGCAATTAGCAGTATAAGAAAAGGGCGCTTGTGTAAGCTTGAGAAGCTTGCATGTCACAAAGTTTCTGACTTCTCGTTATTTGCTACCGGTAAACGTCTCAATATTATTTGGCATTGCACGAGCAAATTGTTTTGATTCACTTTGCTCTGCATGGTGAAACAAGTCGAAAATTACGTTAGACCTATATTGGAAAAATGTCTCAGTTCAGAAGACTCAATTCATTATTCGCTCTTTTAATTGATTAAGAAGATTGAAGAATTATAATCGATATTAGTCAAAGAAACCTATTTTTTAAAACTATTTGTTGCTGCGCTCACGGGATTCGTGAAAGTCATCACTTAAAGCGTAGCCCAATAAGCATTATGTCCAAGACCTCTATCTCCTCTCCGAAATAAGAAGTCTGGTCTCCTGAAACTCAAGACTTGTTTGCCGATCGCACCGTTAAAGCTGAGATCTGACTCTTATGTCGAACCTAAGTCTTAATTCGACCTACGTGTACAGTGCGTTAGACTGACATCGCAGTTCATTCAAATTTTACAAAATGCTGGAGAAACTAAATGAATGAAAGTATTTTTTAATTTCAAAACATGTTTCTTTAAATTGTTAAGCACACGCCTTGTCTGCCTCCTATTCCAATACTGTCTGATTTTCTCCTTGCCCATAACATTAAATTTAGAATTTGTTATTGGAAATACTATAGCTGTAATACCTAGAAGAGTAAAAGTTCAATGCAAAGTGTTCACCCATCACGCACAGCAGCTAATGTTGCAGTCACAAATGCTACAGACGCGCGCCATACGATTTCTCAGGTTTCTCTCGGTTTCATGCAGAGGTCTTGTTTCTTACATTATTCAACAGGAGATATGAACGCGGAAAGATACATAGACAATGTTGTTGTTCCACTTGTATATTTTACTCGTCGTACTGGAAGAGATATGATCTTTCAGCAAGATGGGGCTTCATGCCATTATGCAGCAGATGTGAGAAACTTGCTAGATCAGCATTTGCAAGGACGATGGATCGGCCGAAGAGGGCCAGTCGAATGGCCAGCACATTCTCCGGATTTGACTGTGTGTGATTCATTTCTGTGGTCCTATTTGAAAGACAGTGTTTACTCCTGGAGAACGATTTGCTAATCTTAGCAATTTAAGAAATAAGATCACCCAAGAAATTGAAAATATCGATCATCATTTCACTACTGCGTTTCGTGATTGGGCCAACAGAATAGACCGATGTATACAGGCCAATGGAGTTCATTTTGAATAAATTTGTGTGAGTATTGTTCTTTATACTATTATCGTGTATACCTCCTCTTGTATAGACATAGTTATTTGTTTTTCAATTCAAATAAAATATTTGTGTAACATTGACCAGAGTCCAAGGACTTTTTGACTACCCGATATATAGCATTATTCAAATTGTGATTCTTCAAATCCCTTTTGTGTTCATTGGTTAATGAACGACCAGTTTCACCTACATAAAAATAATCACAATCGTTGCAATTGATGCGATAAACAGCAGCGTAACATTGTTTGTTAGGAGCATTCGACATCAAAACAGATCTTCATTTGTTCGGTTAAGAAAAACTAATTTTACAATTGAAATTACGACGAAGGTTGTAGTATGAATCCGAGTATTGAGAGACGGAACAAAGGGAATGGTCATCGATGAAGAGTGTGAAGTTAGGATCAGCTTTGGGAGTCGGTTTGTAAAAAAGAGATTTCGACTTGAGAAAAGAACGTTGAATAGCATGTTTAGGATATCCTAATTTCAGTAAAGTGGAAAATATTTTATCTACTTCAGCACCTAAATATTCGAAGACTACATTTGCGAAGAGCTCGAAGAAATAAGCCACTATTAAATAGGATGGGAAGAAAAGAGGAGTTGGCATGAGTAGGCCTACGATAAACCTTGAACTTAAGGTTAGCAGACGAGTGCATGATCAAGACATCTAGAAATGTCATAACCGAGTTAAAATCCCACTCAATAATGGATACCGGTAATTGAAGAACTTATCAACGTCGAAATCAGGATTAACAACAGCTAAAATGTCATCTGCGTAACGAGCATAGAAAGAAGGCAGCGGTCCAGAAAAAGTGGGCATGAGTTCAGATTCCACGTGTTCAAGAAAAAGATTGGCTAGAACAGGCGACAAGGGGTTTCCCATTGAAAAACCGAAAGTCTATTGATAAAAATTACCATTACAAGAAAAATAAATATTACTAGCGCTAGATTTATGAGGTCAATAAGGCAAGATACAGATATAGGCAAATTGGAAGAAGCAATTGTACCTGGCAATTTACGAGTTCAAAATTCAAGGGTAGGAGCTAAGGTCACGTTCGTAAACAACGAAGCAGCATCAGAAGATATGAACCGATCCGATGGAGATAAAGTTAAAGAACGCAGTCTACACAAGATATCACCACTATGTTTCAAGTGTGGTTTCAAATATGGGTTTCTATGTCAACCCTTTTGCGTGCATTGCAATAAATTGATTGGTAATGTTTAAATTTATTCATATCCTTCAAATTCCTGTGACAAAGACCGGGATCGGCAAATTAGGTTAGATCGAAACATGGAATCCGTAAAAGTAGAGCAATTTCGTGAAACTGTTCAGTGAGGAAACTGAAAATATTTTTTATTGGAAAATTGAAAAGAAAAGTTTACAAATTTGAAATAGGAAGGAGTTTTGAAAGAAGTCGAAGTTATTCTTGGAATTTTCATCGGGAATGATTATGAGGAGCAGATAATGTCCAGGTGAAAGAACGAGAATTTTCTCTCGCATGACAGATTGAGCTTCCAATTTCTCATCCAATCTCTGCAGCGGTGAAGCCAGTTCTCCATAAGTACATGTAGTTATGTAGCATTTTCTTTTTCCTTCCTTCACAAGGAACAAACACTCTCGTTCTTTGTTTCCTTCAACTGCTAGTGAATCGTCAAATCCTCATCTCTCCTGGGATTCTCATTAACACCTCCGCCACATCCCTTCTAAGCTGGCCAACCGTAACATGCTGCGGCAGTTGAAAGGTGGAAAATCTTTCTCGCCCAGTGCAGGTGTAGTCATGCAGAAAGCATCGCACTGCAAAGGAAAAATGAATGAAATTGACATTAAGGATTTGTTTGGAAGGAAAATAATCTTCATTTGAAGTTTCCAATTTTTTGAACGAGAGTTGCAAGCAATAGTTCGTTGCGAACAAAAATTTTAATTGACTCCACCGATTTCAAAGTTCTCCAACTTTATTCGTGCTGAGACTTAACTTGTTGTACAAGCGCAAGTCGTCTCTGTCAAGACCCTCGTGTATTGACCATGCAAAAATTTCATTGTGGTATTTAAATGATGTCAAATTGCAATTGTGTCATCAAGATAAAATGCCTTTGGAAATTTTAAATGATTTCTAAATTTTCGCCTGCGCAAGCCGAGTCTACGAGGGCTAGTCAATAAGTCTTGCACATTTGTTTGTAAAATTCGTTTAAAAGCACTTTCAGCGATCACAATACCAAATTTTGAACAGGCTAACATCTGCTTCATAAAGCACAAGAGAAATCTCATCTAGCTCTCTATCACTCTCGACTGTAGCTGTCATGAATCTTACTCACGAACAATCAAAGTCTGTCTGCAAGTGGTCATTCACTAAAAATGTTTCCGCGTCAAGAGCAGCACGCTTACGTGAAGATCGAGTTCGCAAGAAACAAGCGCCCGTGTGAAATCCATGCAGCATTGGAAGAAACATGGAAAAAGAGGTTGTTGACCGCTCGACTGTCACTCGATGGATGCAGAGGCTGAGAGACGGTGATCTGTCGATCGAAGACAAAGACCGCAGCGGCCGCCCATTATCCGCAACTGATGAGGCACACGACGAGTGCGTTCAAAAGTTGCTGGACGAAGACAGACGGATAACTTGCGATAAGTCACGGGTCTGCTTACAAGATTCTCACCTTCAATCTTGGTAAGCGTAAAGTTACGGCTCGATGGGTACCACACCGCCTAAAGGACGAGGAAAAGCTTTCCCGCTACAGAATCGCTATGCAGTTGCGTCGAAGATATCGGAGAGAAGGCGAAGATTTCCTGGAAAGGATTGTTGCGATTGATGAAACTTGGATTCGATCGTACGAACCAGAATTGAAGCGACAGTCGAGTGAATGGCGAAGTCCGGATTCCCCACGCCCTCAAAAGTTTCGACGTGAGCAAAGCAAAGGGAAGCAAATGATGATCTTTGCTTATGACCACATTGGAATCATTCTTGCCGATGCCGTCCCCATTGGACAGACCATCAACAAGGAATACTACGCCGATTTCATCTCCAAAAAACTGAAGAATGCCCTACGGAGGAAAAGACCTTCTCTGCATCCTCTCATTCTCCAAGACAATGCCCGATGCCATACAGCACCGCATGTGACTGAAACCCTGGGCTCTATGGGTTGGGAAGTTTTGCCGCATCCCGCTTACAGTCCGGATCTAAGTCCGCCAGACTTCAACCTGTCTCCTAAACTGAAAGAACCCATGAGAGGCTAACGATACGCGACGTTGGAAGACTTGTCGGTGGCAGTGAAGGCCCAGATTCGGTCTTTGAACAGCGAAGGGTTGGACGGCATAGAAAAAGTGCCTCAAAGGTGGGAAAGTGTGATCCGCAGTAAAGGCGATTACATAAAGGGCTTGTAGACGTTCACTTGTCATTGTTTTTCCTTGAATAAAAAAAATCATAGTAAATTACTTTGCTTTAAATTTCAAATGTGCAAGACTTATTGACTAGCCCTCGCATATACGCAAAAATTGCAAATATAATCAAATTTCAAATTTAGTCAAAAAATTGATGTTCAGATAAGAAGGATAAATACTCCAATGGCTGTGGGACGCGTATCTTCATTCACACAGCCGCCGTCTCACACCGCAGGAAATCTCTGTAAGACCTCGTATATGGTTCTTAATTATTAATGCATTTCATATTATGCTGATATATGGTGGGCTTGTAAATTTCCGTCTATTTAGTCTTTTTTGCACTGCGTCCGTCCCATCAAACACCTGCATCGCTGTACATTTGACACAAATCTTGTGTTACTTTTCCAAAACCGGCAAAAAATTCCATAAATTAAAGAATCCCATTTGCTTATAATGGTTGATATTCGAGTTTGAAGATCATGAAGTCTAATTACCATAGTTATGGAGCACTCATTCGCACCAATTTGAAAACACACAAATGTGCTCGGAATTTTCCGTCATTTTTCAGCACTTAAGAGCACTGAATACACTATATACTCGAGTATTTGGTTTTCCTCCTTTTCCATTCTTTGAATTTGTCAATTTTTTCATTTGGCCTATACTGAGATAACAAATAGGTACGCAATAATCTCTACAGCGGAACTGGAATGACACCATTTTCAAGCGGTAATGGATCCTTTGTGAAGATAGGCGGCCGTCTTTTGATATAACAGATGAGAATTATCTTCCAGTTACACGTCAACGCTGCATGTATCAAAGAATGACGTATCCACAGAAATCCCATTTTCGCTTTGTTTAAGTTAGTGAAACTAAAATGGACAACAGCTGTTTGTTGATGGCAATTTCAGCAGCTCGGTTATGCGCCGATTGCTAGATCTTTAGAAGAAGTAAATTATTGAAACATGAAACAGTTTTAGATTCTTGCCGCAATGCGATCTTATAAAGATAAATGTGACAATAACCGCAACTATTTACAAAGTAGACTGACACGCTGCCGGACCGTTATCTTCTTATTGTCAACCACTGGAAGCCTCATCATTTAGGCACCCTTGTCACGACAATGCATGTCTACGACGCTCTATAATTTTCAATGTCCCTCTCCGTTCTAGTCCTTTATTATTATAGTGTCAGATTTCTATGGATGGTCTCATTTCTTTCGGACACGTTTGTTTAGACCTATGCTCTCCTGAAAGGCATGCATTTTCTAAACTAAATCATCAAATACACAATGCTCAAGGCAATTTTCGGATTCGATTCCTATCTCATGGCTTCATCAATATATGACATGACTATTATTCTTGTAAATACCTAGCATCTTTTAGTCATACATCACCTGTTTAACTTTATTGTCCTTCCCAGATGAATTCAGGCTAAAAATGATTCTCCACTTTCAAAAATTAATTTGACAACTCAGCTCTCTCGTCATGGGATGATGTGCTTGTCTGACTTCACATGTAGTTCTGAGCAATTCAGATGCTTTCTTCCCAGTTTTACGTCTCTTCTCCCCGGTCCGGGGACGGGCAAAGTTGCGATGACCCGTTTCCACTTCAGTCGATTGAGAGCAGTGTCTTCCAACGCTTCTAGCGCCTCAAGGTGTTCGTGGATATATGCGTACCATCTTCTTCGGTCTTCCTGGTGACTGGTGGTCAGCGACCTTCGATCGACAAATAGTACAGTTCACTGATGGCATCATCCGTGGCCTTTTCACATGGCCATACCAACGTATACGTCTTTGCCGTAGACGAGCAGGATTTCGCGCAAGCCACAACATCTCGCTGCTCACATGCCTGATACTTTATCCTTCAACTTGACCTTTACTATGGACCTCATCCTTCCGTCAGCACTTCTCAGAAGCTCGACTAGCCTCATGCTGAATGACGCGTTTCCGTGCCATAGTCGAGGGCTAATATTACACTCATCTCATACACATGACTCTACAATTCAATGGAGGCATCGTGGAAAAAGTTCTTTGTGATTCCTAAAGCTGTGTTGCCCTCATCGAAACATGGTGTACGTCATTATAAACAAAGTAATATCAGCAACTTTTGCGTTGAAAAGACGAGATTTTTTGACCACTTACGACTTGGTGGCAGCTATATCTGCAAATGCGTTATCCAATCGAGAAAACAACTTTCTCGCCACAGAAAGCATAGAAGGAACTATCACTTGAAAGCAGGGATGCGGAGTCCTATCATTTCACAGGACTCCGACTGCGGGTAGTAAGTATGTAAGCTCAGTTCACAAACTATATACAGTTTATGTTTGGCATTTACTAAGTTTGAAAAACAACGAAGAAAATCCTGTGCTCATAAGTCACCACAGCACTCCATTTTTCGTTCTTAAGAACATGATTTCGTCGACAACATCAGCTTTAAGTTGAGATCGTAGGTCACTTATCAGGAGCTTTACGCCCAAGAACAGGCGCTCCTCGAGCTTTTGTGTCGCAGGCATCGTGGAGAGGAGCTGATATGTAGATTTCAAAATATCGGGGCACTCGACGGCTTGGTGAATGGGAATGTTTTCTTCCCACCGTTGGGACCTCATCATCGACATATTGCTTGTCTGATTTCGACTTTTTTGTCTCCGTACTTTTGTTTGACAGAGAAATTTGAGATCAATACAGTGAACTTTATACACGAGGATAAATAATTTGTTTGTTTTATATTTCGGGTCTGGCTACAGGCCGGAGTCCTATCCTTTCAATCCAACTACGATTCCCTGGTTGAGAGGAGATTTCGACTTGCTGTCTATGATCTAGTGTTTTCCCATGACATGTGGTCCTTCAGGTCTTGGAATACTAAATATACTTACTGAAGACTTGCTCAGACCACGGGCGGGTAAAGAACCTAATGGAGGCATCAACACACTTGAAGAGCTGAACGTTTAATTGGATGTCAAAGAAATCACATACTTAAATGATTTTCGAATGTTAGAAAACGATTCGTACTAGCATCGAATCTTGAGCTAATCAATCGATATATCTTTTCTATCGAGCTAGGATCTGTGTCTTGATACATCTTCCAAAGTAGGAAAATTTCAAGCGAAATGCGAAATCGCATTGATAATCGATGACTGTCATCGTTTGCTCATTTAAACCACCATTTAGAGCAGAAATGAAATTTGGTGTTATAATACTTAGGATGGAAGATATTGGATGCATTGAACCATTGCCTGATTGAACTAAATTGATATTTTATTACTTCCTATTAACTGATTCTGATTTCTGTTATCGGTAGACTTCTACCACCAGGGATGAGAATGTGGCAGGCATGAGATCGCCGTGTCACAAAAAATCCGGAGCCCATTTTAAGTTTTGATATGATAACAAGTAATCAAAGAGTCAATTTTAAATAGTTATGAATCTTTATGCGCCTACACGCTGTAGACCCTATGGCTGCGACTAAAAATACATTGATTGTACTAAGGCCACATAGAAAAATTAATTGTAGCTCAATTATATTGAGGCAAAGTACCGGGGACAAAATCGCCTGACTTTTGGGAGTGTAACTATAGTAGAATTTGATGTTTTGTAAAGCACTGCAACTAGTAGAATTTTGATATTTTCAAAGCGCCGCAGTAGGAATGTAACTAGTAGTAGAATTTGATGTTTTGTAAAGCACTGCAACTAGTAGAATTTTGATATTTTCAAAGCGCCACAGTAGGAATGTAACTAGTAGTAGAATTTGATGTTTTGTAAAGCACTGCAACTAGAAGAATTTTGATATTTTCAAAGCGCCGCAGTAGGAATGTAACTAGTAGTAGAATTTGATGTTTTGTAAAGCACTGCAACTAGTAGAATTTTGATATTTTCAAAGCGCCGCAGTAGGAATGTAACTAGTAGTAGAATTTGATGTTTTGTAAAGCACTGCAACTAGAAGAATTTTGATGTTTTATAAAGCGCCGCCGACGAAACCTCCAGCATTTTGGGTCTGTAGGTGGTTGAATTCAAGCTTTTTAAAGCGCCTAGAATGTATAAAGCATTTTCTCGGCAATTATATCACGCAGGAATTACAACTTTTCGGAGCTCAGTGTTATTTCAAAATGTCACGATATGAGGGAGGTTTTGTGAATCAAAATTTCTTGTCGTGTATAATGAGTTTCACAATAAATGAGTTATAATATATCCCGTACACAGTAGAGCAAATGGAATTGTTTTCTTCAAAATGTACGCTCGGAGAGGGGCCTGCTAAAGAGTCAAAAACGCAGCAAGGAAATATAAATTACGTAGCGGGTATACGACATATATAATGCATAGTCTAGTCAAAAAAGTACAACATTCTCAAAAAGGACCATGTTTCGTCAGAGGGGACCATTGATCACCCGACGGCCCCTCTGACGATGACTGGACCCCTAGTGATCAGTGGGCCCACTGATCATCAGAGGGGCCCACTCATCGTTAGAGGGGGCCCATTGATCGTCAGAGGGGCCCACTGAACACTAGAGGGGATCCACTGATCGTCAGAAGGGGAAATGCGGATAAGATCAATTGTAATAACTTGTGATCAAGGGGTCTTATATGCATGCCATCATGAAGATGCTGTCTTAAGAAGGAATCATGCGTTGCTTCATGAAGATGTCATTCCATCTTAGGGGCCCACGCACCTTACCCCCTACCCCTTACCCCTCCATTTTCATTGCATTTTCTGGTGAATCTCAGAAATGACCCAGATGGCCGTAAAAAATCCGGAAGATTCTCTTCCCTGATGTGGTAACGGGGCCCCAGCGGTAATTCATGATTCAAGGGGGCCCCAAATACAAAACAATTAATAAGATATTAGGTAGACATATCGGGAGAAAATTCTCATCCCTTTTACCACGTGAAAAATGAGTAGTTTGATATTACTTCGGCGAGCCTTGATTGTGGGCATAAGATGTGTGATTGATCTGGTTTCTGCTACTGTGGAATCTCGCATGAGGAACATTTTGCTAATAAAATTCCCATTGCCTGAGATGCCTTAGTGGTTATCTTCCAGTTATTGACATGGAGTGCTGTTGTCTACATCGCCCTTCTGCTCTTGATGCATAGCTTTAGACATAAGAGCAATTTAAGGGTCCAATGTAAAGTACACCACAATGCCATAAGAACATGAGCTAGATACTAGAAGATCTAATAGAACTACGCAACCCCAGCCACTGCAGCGCACACTCAAGCTCTTTAGCCTATTTACCACTACTTACTCAATGATTCAGAGTCATTGTAGTTTGACAATTATCTTCGCTGTCCTTGCACTTGTTTTGCGCACTGATCGGGTCTACCCGCAGACGTTCGTTTGTCTCCTGTAGTTCTTGACAATTGGTTTCGCTGTCCTTGCAATTGTTTTTTCACTGATCAGGTCTGCCTGTGCCTCCTTGATTATTTTTCTCAAAATCGTCATAGTCTGCCTATCTTCATTTCGCTTTTTCGCATTCACATTAATGTCTTATATTCCGATAATATTTTCGAATACTTCTCTTGGTAGAAATGGTCAGTAAATCATCAATTTTGCTACCTGAAATAGAAACAACACGACATTAATAATGGTATCAACCGAATTGCTACGAAATGTCATTGAAATGCAATTGTCAACAAAAAGCATCAATGTTTGTGCTAAACATATGGTAAGCAGAAATTAAGAATTAATAAATGGATATACATGCAGTAGGCATGCAGTGTATCTGCAACGTAAAAATTCATTAGCCAACTAATGACGGACTGGCTTCATGGCCTTAATATGCAGCATGTGCTACAGAGGTCAGCGATCTATAAATCTAAATCTCCTACATCCCTATGACTTCTGTGATTTCTATTTTTATGATATAGAATATCTTGGATTAGGTAGTCTATGACTGTATATAATGGAATATTTTTCAACTGTTTGTCCTTTGAAATTGTAAGGACTTGATGTCCTCTCACTTCCTCTTTAAATATTTCTCCTGATGAAGATTGGTCAATATCTGTCATCTTGTTGCCAATTGAAACCGGTAGAGACTCAATAAGTATTCTATTTTTTGATTTTTGCGACGTTTTCTTTTTTTTTAAAAAATAAAAAAAGTAAAAATTTCGCTAAATCTCAGTTACGTGCAAGCACGAACAGTTTAAAAGGGTTTTCAACAATCTGTTAAATCTAATTAAGATGTTGTTTTGTCTCGTTTTGCTTTTGAAACAATAAGTGGCGCACACCATACGGATAGATTGAAATACACACTGTTTACTTTACAGCCTCGCTTTCCAGCCGGCGGGAAGGGCTCTCCTCGTCCGATAAACTTATATTCTTGTCGCTCTTTGCGCTCTCTTACCATGTATTCTTAGTAGGTCTTCCTCTTCCTCACCCACTTCACTTTGACGCATCACATGTCCTATACATCGTAGTGCCGTACCTCCACACTGCTCCCATTTTTCAACTGATGATGCAACTCAACACTTCATTGTTCTATGTCAATGAAATCTTGTCTTTGAGTTTCAACAGAGGCCAGTCGGATGGAATGTGAGAGGTCCATCCCAAGACTGCTTACGATTCACGTCGTAGACTAATTTTCGTAGTTCAGTTGACCAATTCTTAGCACATCTTGATCTGTCTTTCAAAGTTCGATGGATGCGTTCCAGCAAAGAGTTGCCTTGCGGGTGATATGATGTTTTCAAAGCTCTGATGTTGTATTGCTGCATTAACTTTCTGAATATAGCACTAAGAAATTGTCTGTCGGATCTGAATGCAGTCTTTTTGGAGGTTCATGCCGATAAATCCTATTACTATGGAAAGAAGTTATGCAAATATATTCGGATTATTGTAATCGAGTGTTTACAACGAGATGATGTGATATGATATGATGCATAGTAGGCCTATTTAAGCCTATCCTCTACATGCTCCCACTACACTGCAAGTCGCATTCGTTTTTCAGCCACATGAATTGTAGATGTTGATAAGATCAAATATATATCGTTTCATGACTTTCCCTATGATAATTTCATCAAAAACCGAGTTTCAGGACCATCTTATGAGAAGACTATTTTGTACAAGAACCTTGTTTTGTCGAGTTGGATACTAGTGAAAAGCGTCGGTGGAATGTAGACACAGTGCAGGTATCATTTGCAGCAGGGCACATGGAACGGTGATATGCATTCGGTGACATGATGGAACATCCTAAACACACTGCTTTTAAGAATGTGAAGATTGTTCAGATGATCACATGAATTATTATAGGAGTACATGAGCTTATTAAAACGGTTTTGACGTTTATGCATGACAGTTTGGCTGTGACTGATGCTCTGTATTTATTCAACTTTAGCTCTCCATTAATCTGGTGCAGTTAATAAGCACTCTCGCATTGGGTATTATGTAAGTGTTTTTTTAGTAACTTCGCCGTATTTCTTTACTTTGGCCGCATCTACTCATTTTTGCAGTGGTCGGATTAAGAATTTTCAGGATTTTCGTGCCCACCCTACGAAATTCGTGCCCATGCAATGCCACCAGCTCAAAGAGCTGACTGCCTCATATGCATGACTATAAATCGCACTAATTGAATTGCATAATCTTCATATTGTTTTTTTCAGCCCGTAAATGCCCATTTGTTGCATATACATGTACATCCAATAGAAACTAGTCAACTAAAAATATGCCGAAATGCCTAGAAATGCACTTTGTATTCGGCTACAAGTACGAGTATTATTCGCAGTACGCATGTTATGTGGAAAAGTTTATAGTCAATTCTTATTAGGAACAGAATTATCATCGTCACTGTCAAGGTAAACCCTGATCTTTCTTTTCATGAACTTTTGAGATAGTCCGTCTGATTCCAAATTTTTCTCATCCACTAGTTTCGACATTTCATTCAGAAGAACCTTCAGATCTGCATCCTTCAGACTTTTCAGTCTCGTCATATCCTTCTGATATGTGCTTTCGTTTTATCATCTTTGATTTTCTGTTCATTTTGTAATGTTGGCTTGTAAGTTGGTTTGTACTACTTCAAGCCTTTTATAAGCTTGGTGGGCCATGCCTTTGGTCATGGGTTCGCCTGCTACTGATCGCCCAAGATGTAAAAGGAACCGAAATGAAATGCAGGCAATTGATCAACTTGATGATGAGACCCGTGCATCTTTGTAGGGTAAACTCGGCTAATTCGGAGGCACCTATATTTTCGAGGTATTTCATTTGATCAAATAATTTTCTTTCTTAAGAAATCCGATATTCTACACTTCACGCATGGATACCTAATCTGTACGAGCAGTATGTAGGTAATATGTAGGCCTACGTCAATCATGCTAAAATGATCAAAATTTCTACAGCGGAAGTGATGTTACACGATATTATTTGTATAGATAACCATAGATGTGACGAAAATTCGCTGTTCATGCATACACATCGTTGGAAAGTCAACATTTTATGATATAATGCCGACAGACAACTATGTATTGACTGAACATTTGCTGCAAGTTAGAAACTCAATGCAAATCAAATGCAAATCAAAATACACCTGCTGGATACTTAGGTATTTCATTGAAAATCAAGTATTTTTTCATTACTTGGCTGACGATGGATCTGTGAACACACACATTGCTGCTGCTGCTAAGAAGGAAGCAACAGTCAGCAGAATGTCAATCTATAAAGCCGTCAGGCAATACGTCATTCTCGAGACTACATTGAGAAGACATATCAAAACTTCTATCAATCCGAATCCTGGCAACCCACGATCCCTAATCGACAGCCAAGAGCGGGAGTTAATTAAGTATTCGACAGATATGGTCCGCTTAGGGTTCCGATTGAAATCAATCAATATGAGTCATTTTGTGAATACAATGGCTGGAAATAACAGTAAAATTGGCTGGAACTGGCGGTCCTCTTTCAAAAGACATGACAATATTTCAGTGAGAGCGTTCGAGCCAGTTGCCCACTATCGAGAAACGATTGCGAGACGCGTTATAATGGACGACTTCTTCGACAAGAACGGAGTTTACGGAGCCGAACTGCATCTGGAAGATCTGTCTCATCTCATAGACCTATACAATGTGGATGGAACTAGACTTCAAATGGAGTGGGGGATTTGATCGTCCGGTGGCAATCAAAAATAAGTTATATTCATGGATTATTGTGTTGATAATTTTCTATTCTGAAGTTATAGGATATTCAGTTGAACTTCAGATTATCGACACAGACCTACTACTCATTGGCAGCATCAATTATCAAGTAAAAATAATGTTATAGCCTTGTTGATATGTTGAATCAATAAGGAAAAAATTATAATACCAATCTCATGGTAATTCCTTCCATGTCTGCACTATATAATCAAATACTACCTTCAAATTGGAAGAGCATGCTATACCATCCAATTTATCTTTAATTACAGTTTACCACCAAATTGCTCGAGTCACCTATCATTTTTCTGGTTGGTTTTCTTCTGTACGTAAATGAAACAATGGTGTGCTAGAGTGATAAGTGGCTCCCTGAACGACGCTGAGAAGTAAATATAGCTCGATTGAATGACGCATATATACCTGCACTATTTCGTTTTATTTTCTTGAAAAAAAATTTGATTTCCAGAATCAGCAACGAATTAAATTGCTTTCATACATACAATGAATTAATACATGAAGCGTATGGCTATTAATACAGATTGTATTTGGAAAATGCCCTGACCAGTCATTGCGTAATAGCTGAGTCGGAAGGAGTCAGGTTTTTAAAGATGTTAGTTATCATTATTATTTTTCTTATGTACAAAAATTTTATTATTATTTTTCTTGTACACTAAAGATTTTTAAGTCTTCTTGATTTTACAGTGACAATACCTTCATCCAATGAATCACGATTTGAATTCTACAAAAAAAGCAGTTAAAAAGAGCATTTTCGTACACTCTGATTCTCACATGCCAACTAAGACTAAAATTAATTTCATTATAAATGAAAAGAAGAGAATTTCTGGTCGATACTCAGACAAACCAACACGCATGAAGCACAAGAAGGATTTTGACGATCTGTTACGTACATATGGATATAGCGAACAAATTATATAATCGGAAACAAAAATGCAACAGAACTAAAGCGAAACAACAATCAATGGACGAATAAAAATGTTCTGTATTTCCCTTTCCCATACATCTCAGATAATACTGACTCACGAACATAACGCGTTTTTCAAAAACACATACTTAATGTTCGACTTGCATGACGTAATAAAACACTTCGTCAACAATTGAAACGAAATGAAGCAGGTACAACACAACTATGCTCTCTTGCTAACTGCAAAATGAAAAACAATGAATTATGCAACCGAAAAAAACATTATCTACAAGATCCACTGTAACAAATGTAATAAATCTTATATTGGCAGTACCGTACGACCTCTCCACGCCCGCTTCAAGGAACATACCACAAACCCTCCATCTTCCGTGTTTAAACATATTCAAATGTCAAAGTACAACATTCGGACGTCAATGTTGACATTCTGGCTCACAATCATGACAATACAAATTTGAGATTCCGTGACGCTTTCATCATTAACAAATGTAAACCAACAATAAATAGTAGAACAGAACTTGACAGCTACCGTGATTTCCTTTTGCTAATAACTTTATCATTTCTCCACTGTATCATCCAACATAGAATTCATCCATCCTGTCAGGTCAATCTATTTATGCTACTGGAAAAGGTATGTAATCCAGTACAACGTGTTCATATCTACATTCCTTCATATCATCTCATTGTAAATATCATTTTCAAATTCCTTATAGCTTAAACTTCTATTAACCATAATCCTTTGTACCTGAAGATGATTGCTGGATGGTGATCGAAAAATGTTGTACATAAGAAAAGTAATAATAATAATAATAATAGTAACCAGTGTTTTTGAGCAGATCGAAATTCCGCTTTCCCTCGCTCATCGCTCATTTCCTCAAAATCATCCTTTCGCTCGCTCACCGCTCAAAATCATCGAAAAATGCCGCTCGCTCATTTCTCGATAATGCCCTCCTTTATTCTACAAACCTTTTTTATGTTCAAAGCTAATTCCATGCTTTTATTTTAATAAACACCTTTTAGGCGTTAAATGGAAATTCATCATTTCATTTTAAATGAAATTTGAACGATAATGAAATAATGTAGACCATACCAATGTATTAAGAAGGTAGCTATTGCAGAAAATTAGTTGAAACAATATATTTTGATGTACATAACCACAGAATTCTTTTTATATGTATAGAAATGGGCAATAATCTAAACTTAATCTTACATGCTGATCACATGAATCAGTATATACAATTCTTGGCGCAAAACCTGGAGAAAATTCGCAAGGTGCGTCAAGAAACCATGTAATGCGTTGACAATTGAAAATTAACTTAAGTGAAATCGTGACAAAATAATAGATAATTCCTAAAGTACCTAAAGATGAAATATATGACTTATGAGTAACTGAGTACTGAGTAATCAACTCAGTAGTAATTAATTACTGAGTGTTGGAAATCTGCTATAAAAAGAATCGCTTGATAAACGAAATTGCTGAATTATGTGAAGCAGAAAATGCTGCACCCAAAACGACCTGACACATTGGCGCCAGCCGTCACTGAGATTTCGGCCCACTAAGTTCAGTATCTGTCGAGATGGTCGGTCCGCAGCAGCTCGTTGCGCCCAGGTCCTACCTTCATCCACTTTTGCACTCAACTTCTTCATGATGGTGTTTAGACTCAAGCACCCGGTTTAACAAGAAATTTCCTCACCGATGGAGCAACGAAATAGCGGCATCCCACTCTCAGAAGGCATGAGCTCATATTTTCACCCTTGCTTCTGAATCCCTTCGGCCAGTTCTTTATATTTCGCAGTTTTCTCTTCATGGGTATCCCTAACGCTCTCTTCCCAGGGAACAGTTAGTTCGCCCATAATCATTTTCTTCCCTATCGCGTCGATCAACACTAGATGAGGTCGTTGGTCAGATAGGGATAATTCATCTGGCAGCTGTCTATCCACTCAAGTGAATCACTTCCGATCACTTCCTACTTCTGCGGTACAGATCGCACGAAGAGTCTTTCGTCTATTGGTTTTACCACTCGGTACAAAGTCAATTCCCGTTGTTACTTACCTGTAGGGGAGACTTGTGTAAAGTTGGCGGAACCGCGGAGCGGAATCATTATTTAGTACAGCGAGATCTTGTTCGAAAGAACTTCTACTTTATCAATTTCAGCCCCTGATCAGATTCCACAAATTCGCAGTCGCTAAAGAGAAATTCAAATTTAAAGATAGTAGTGGTTCCTTTGGGTGGTTCCGCTAACTTCACAAACGTGGGGGAGAGAGACTGCTTCCACAATCGCTTGCAGGACCAAGCATGCTCTGTATGGTACAGTTGAAATGGTTCGATTTTCAATATCTTAGTTGTAATCAACTTGTCTTCAATTTATAGCCCACCTCTATGAAATGAAATTCACAGGATGCCGAAAAACAATTTTTAAATGTTAATATGATGAATTGAGAATACATAGCTCTTGGAAATATTACGCCTCAGAAGGCAATTTGCTACTTTGGCCTTGCATGTTTGACAGTTGAAGTATCTTAAAATTACTAAAATCAAAAATTATATGAAAAGAGTTATGAAATTATTTGAATCATTTGATGAAAATGAAATAAATGAAATATTTTGTGATCATTACAGTTAAAAAAATGAACCGTTCTAAAATCATTCAGATCTCATAGATAGCTCACGGACCACAAAAACCGCTGAATAAGGGTCTGGTCATCTGTGCTTGCCGTGACGAGGCCTGCAAACGCATTTACAGGGAAGCAGCTTTCGTCAGCCATCCGCTGCAAGAATCCCTGCACACAACTCCTGCCCCGACAAGGCGACGATCGCTCATACCGAACGCAGAGGGTCTCGTGGCGTTGGATCCGCCACAGGTTCCGGATATTCTAATGCCCTTCCTGCGAGTCTACATTCTACTGCGCATCAGCTCCCACGCCACTAGTGGGTGCAGATCAACCGCCTGCGATCGAGAGTTAATCGATTTGATGCCCACATGAGCGCCTGGAGTTTGGTGGCATCTGAGCTATGTTCCTACGGCCACACTAGAACTGCTCAACAAGTGCTAAACTGTGACGCTATGGAGCCTTTTCCCCACTGACTGATCCTGACGATCCTCAGCTTCTTCCATACTTACTGATCGCGAGTTTTTAACTTTTAATGTCATGTCTGTCACACGTATAATGAAAAACTACTGAATGAGAAATTCATGGATATCAAATAATTAGGCAGCATTTCAGTTCGTCAGATAAAGCATGATGTAGGTTCTTTGAACTTTGCCGCCTTTTTCTCGTTTATATCTGAAGGGTTCTCTACTTACATCAGTATCCCATGTATGACGTCACCAGTATCTCGCAAACTATGACATCATTTATCACTCAAAATGTGACTTCGAATTGATCATGAATAAACTTTTATGTGTATATAACAAAGAGGTGTTAAGCTGTCAATTAAGAGTGAAAGTTGACACTAGACGCTGGTCTTCTCAATTTCCTAACAGACAATACGTGAGATCTGTTAAATGTGGTAGGCTTCGTTTCATGGATATAGTAGTAGTATATAGTGTGACATCCGGCGCGGCGCTTCGCTTGCACCGGATGTCACACTTTTGCGGGGTTTCAAAAATTTACGTAGTCTATAAATTTCACGTAATCGAAAATTTAGGTAGACTCCAAATTTCACGTGGCCGAAAATTTAGGTAGTGACGAATTTTCAAAAAATCAAAATTTCAAAAATTTAGGTAGACTCCAAATTTCACGTAATCGAAAATTTAAGTTGTCTCAAAATATCACGCAATCGAAAATTTAAGTTGTCCCAAAATATCACGTAATCGAAAATTTAAGTTGTCTCAAAATATCACGTAGTCTCAATATACCAGAAGATTGTATTCAAAATATTTATTCAAAATATTTCTTTAAAAATGGAAACCTCAACGGGGACGAAAATGGAAGAAACAAAAGTGGAAGAAACCGCAAGAATATATCCTTCGTTATCTCAATTAAAAACAAGTGAAATGGATCTCAATTATTATTAAGATTAGAGCATTATGATAAATTAAGAAGACGCAATTATTACTTAGACATTCTTCGTTATTGTATTCTCAACATTATTTAAAGTACTATTTGTGTGAACTAGAAGATCTTTGTAACTCATAAACTCAAAATTATTCAATGAACCCGTACACTGGCTGATGAATGAAGAGAGAGAGATATTTATTGTTCTAGCAACGGAAAACATCTAACAGCTTTCCCTAAAATAATCGTGGAATCTCTTGTCATTTCAATTTACGTATCGGTAATATTTTGACAGTTCAATTTACGCGTGCGTAAAATTTTGACAGTTCAATTTACCCCTACGTAAATTATTTTCAAAGTCTGTTTTCAAATTCAGTTTTAGAAATCCATTTGCAAATTCAGTTTTAGAAATCCATTTGCAAAATTCATTTAACGTTTGCCAAACACATACGGGTAGTAAAGTACTTCCGATTGTGAAGTCATGAATAGATTAAGCAGATAAGAGTGCATTGACAATAAAAGCAAATGTCAATAAAATTCTTCTTGTGAACTCAGAACGCATAAACGCCGATATGCGGGTTAGTTGTTATAGCAATTTTAAACAATCACTTTAACGATGAAACATATTAACAAATGAAGTTCATGAAGAAAATGGAAATCTGTGAAACAATGTAGATTAGAATAATTATAATATAATCATTTCAAATCCAATAAGTAGTAAGGAAAGTCATCATTATGGGACAGTTTTAAATCAATACCCCCCTTCTGACTTCTAGGGGACCCTATAAGAAATTTTTTTTATTATAAAATGTCTAGCATTACCGAGTTCTTAAAATTATATGGAACGCAAACAACTACAAATTTTGATCTAAAGAAAATTGCTAATCAATTGGGAATAAAGAATTTTCATGTCCTAATGAGAGTCGAATTACAATTCCTAAAAAATAAGCCAACAGGAACCTTCAGTTCCAACTATAAATTTCATAACAAATCTTCATACGTCAGATCAAAAAGGAGTACATTGGTCAGCGGGACAAAGAAATATAAACGGAGATAATTATGATTTTGACCGCCCGGAGGCTGAGAACTATTGGTCCGACTCTTATGGATTGCCTCCAACAAATGAAGTCAAAGAATTACTTGGAAATGGAACTTATAATACCTTTCAAATTCAAAACCAGGAACTACTTATTGCGGTCAATTATGTCTTTATGTTTTATTGAAATTACAGGAAGGAGTACCATTTCTTGATATTATGTTAGAATTGAATAATAATAATGATAATGATAATTAAAAATCAAGCGAAGCTGGCTAAAGCTCACTTCGTTGTAATTCATTTTGATAAAATCGGCCTCTGATATCTTCATCATCTAAATCTTTGATTTCGTAAGTAATCGGATAAGTTTGATTTATTTTACAAACTTCAAATATTTCTTTAGTCCAATAGCCAACAAAGCCTTTTTCAAATTTATTCTTATACTTAAATATTCTAACTCTATCTCCAATTTTAAATTTCGGCTTAAGTTTCTGCAAATTCGGATTACTGTCATTCGAATAATTATTTTCGAATATATTTTTTCGTATCAACTCAGGATCGTCAGAAGCATTCTTTGCGGTTTCTTCAATACTTGAATGAATTTTATTGTTATACTGTTCTACAACTCCTGGTAATATCTTCAACCATTTCTGATTTCCTTGCTGAGTAAATTTCTTGAATAATTAATTTTTTAATGATCTATTAAATCGCTCTATTACTACAGCCTTTCCTGCATTTTCAGTTGAATAAACAGTTTCAAATAGTGGCCTAACATTTCCATTGTAAAACTCAGACCCTTTATCAACAAACAATATCTTTGGCTTTCTATTAGTTTCTTTAAAGATTTCTTCAAACGCATATTTAACTGACAGACCACTTTTGTTTTTTAAAGGCTCGTATCGTGTATATAAATCTATAACGGTCAATGCGTATTTATAATCAGAATCATTCGGCACATAAATAAGATCAGCACTCCAAATATCATCTTTATTAAATACTTTTACTTTCAATAAATATTTAGGCCTTCTATATTCTTTATGAATTTCGGAGGCGTAGGTTCGAGCGTTGCTCTCAGACAGCTTTGCTGTCGTTTCAGAGTTTTGAGTTTTGTCTAAACCCTGACCGAATAATATTTTAGCTTGTAAAGCTTTCTTAACAAACATTCTTTCAATTCTTTCTCTAAATGTAGGATTTTGAATACTATCTAATTCTTGAATCATTTTCCTATCAGCTACGTGACGAGAACTTACGTCATGATTTCCATAAGCTAAATCATGTCTGTAAGCTGCGGCATCTACTCTATTTATTGGTTCTTCACCTGGTTTTGGATTATTATTCTCATCTAGTCTTATATCTAATCGAGCTCCTGGACCGGTATATGAATGACCGGGAAGATGTTTTTCTTTTGAATATTTACTCCAAATAAATCCAGGAAAGTTTTCTAATGCTTTTTGTATGTCACCTCCCCTGTGCAGCCGATCGGTGTGCTGACAATTTGAGGTTTTATGTACTTTTAAGAGATATTTCAATAAATCTAAATTAGAAATTTTTAATTTAATTAAATTTTCGGAATTTGTGGAATTTGCGGAATCCATTTTTAAAGATAAAATAAAATAATTGTTTTACCTAATCGAACCTTGTTCAGAGGCTTTGGCCGATCGGACCAAAGGTCCTGAGGTTATTACCGAATCATACTAGGACTTAGATATATTCCAGAACCATCTTTAGTTTCTTTAATTTCAATTAAATCAACATTGTGAAGAATATTTTTAAGAACTCGTTTTCCTTCATCAACTAAATTTAATTTACTAATAAAATTATCTACTATTCCTTCTCCCCTAGCAACTTTCCCTAACTCTCTATTATGTCGTTTTTGTTCTTCTAATGCTGCCTTCTCTGATTTATTTTTATTTACTGCTTGGACAATACCAGCTGTCCCACCTGCAACACTTCCTGCTGCTGCTATACCACCGATTATTAGTGGAATTAATGGGAGAATTCCACCATTCTTTTCTTCTTGTAATTGAATATTCTCTATCATTGGTTTGCTTATGTAATACTTTTTTATAATCGTAATAGTTTTAGGTGTATTTTTGTCAACAATGTTACGTAGTTTTAATTCAACAGTTTTATTATTATCATTACTTTTTGCTTGCGACATTTTTAATACAAAAAAAATTTTAAGTTACCAAAAATTTTAAGTTATCAAAAATTTTAATGAACTTATCCTAGCCATCTTTCCATTAAGAATTTCAATAGAATATTTTACATCTCCTAGCAATAAACCATAAGCCATCAATGAAGTTGTGGAATCTTTCTTTTCAATATTAATTGTTACATCACAACCAGTCTTGATAATATCTTCAGATTGTGCACTTAAATCGAAGCAGAAAACAGGATATAAATGTCTCCAATCTCCAGGAGTTAATTGTGGTTCAACTCCAAATTCTATACAAAGATTTCTATAAGCATCATATCCTTCCATAAATTGATTATTGGTATCATCGAATCTTAATGGATCAATTGGATAACGGGTTTGATTTAAAGCAACTTGTAAACTTCGAATTGTATCAATATGAAAAAGATTATTGTTCTTATCATTATTTCTTATTTCTTTAATTATTCTTATTTCTTCTAATTATTTCTTTGAAAAGTTAGTAATAAATATTTTGGAGTATTCGCAGTTCTAGTAAAATGCCAGTTAAATCTTTGCTCTGAAAAAGTTACTGAACTAGCAGTACGCTTTAGAAAATTTACTGGAATTGGTTTGTTAGTATTTAATCTTTTTGCAATAGCTGTTTCAACCTCTAAACTAGGAGTAATATGCTTAATCCACCATTCAAGTCTATCAATTTTTATATATGCTTTTTTCCAGTCTTACCAAAAAAGATTAATTCATTATTTGCTGTACGATGAATTATTAATTTAAATTTTAATTGACATGATATTTTGTCATAATCTAAATATCCGAATAATGGAGACAATGACCAATTAACTGTCTGTTTACTTTTCTTGTTAAATTCACGTCTTTCTTTATATGCATCATTATTTGTTTTATTTAAATGATTTGCAATATTTTCTACATCTTTCGCAATTCCTGCTGCATCTGTTCCAGCGTGAGTTAAATCATCAACAATTATACCATCATTAGTATCAGGAAACCAACCTTCGATTTCATACTTTTTATTATTTTCACCAATTGTTACAAATATAAGCATTGAATCAATTACACCTGGAGAATCACTTATTGTTTCTATATTTTGAGTTGCAACATGTAAACGCATTTGTGTAAATATTCTTGGAAAAAATTATTCTGTAATGCAATATTATCGGTTTCTGGTAATGGTGTTGTAAAATTGGCATCACTATATAAAGAATATTCACAGTGTAAAAAGGAATCAGGTAGATATATATAACTTTGCTGATTATCAACTTCAAAGATAAAATCTCCTCCAGTATTTACTCTACTGGAAGCTCCGGGATTCATAGCAATTCTTATATAGTCATTCTTTTTTTGATTATAACTAACACCTGGTGGTTTATCTAATCTAAATTTATTTTCGATAAGAGAAGACATTTTTATAAAAAATAATTTGACTTTTTTGTTTTTTCTCACACACAGAAAAAATTTTACTAAAAAAATTTTACTAAAAAATGTAATTAAAAAAATTTTATTAAAATATAATTCTAGAATTTTGCTAGACCATCACCTCTTATTTCTTCAATTGAACGAACCGTAGGTCCTATGGCTACGCCTGATTTCTTCGCCTGTTTACTATCAGACCCTACAGCTTTGTTAGCAATTTTGTTTTTTGTTTCCTCTGAAAGTTTTTTAATTTTTTTAGTTCTTCAGAATCATTCTTAAGTTTACGAATAGCTTCTAGTTGTTTTAATTCGTTTTGAGACTTAACAGCATTTGATATTGCACTAGCTGTACTACCTATAGCAGCTGCTCCTTTAGCAGCAGATGTAATCAAATCTTTATTATTTTTAATTAAGTTAACGATACTTCCTATGCCAGAAAAGATGCCAGCCCCTTCTTTTTGAATTGTTTCTACACTGTCATAATGGTAAACAGATTTCATAGATGGTTCATGCGCTATTTTATTATTTGAAGCAAAATGTTTAAGATTGTGTTTATAAATTATAGGAATTTTTTAGATTAAATTTGACTTTTGGGAAAAATATTTACGTTTAGATTTACGTGTGTGCATGTCCCACAAATTCGTGATAACTTTATTAATTTCCTTTTGCACTTTATCTATTGCGTCAAGCAGCGTGTGATGTACTTTAATTTCTTTTCTATTAACTTGCATTTTCTCCTGATTAATCTTCAATGCCGTTTTAAGAGCATTAAACTTAATTTTAAGAACATCTAATTGTCTTTTAACAGAATCTAACTGTTCTTTATTTTCTTTAGTTTTCTTGTAAATTTTTCTTTAATTCATTTTCTAAATTGATTTTAAGATTTTTCATTTTATCAACTTTTTCATTAAGTGAGTTTACTTCATTGATTATTCAATTCATCTTTTTCATTTGTTGAGTAATTTTAGAACTTAATTCATCAACACTTTTTTGGAATGGAGTTTGTAACTGCTTTAAATTCTTAAAAATTTTTTTAGGAAGTTTTCTATTTCATCTTCTAATTGTTCTTTTAACATTTTTATCTGATGTTTATTTTTAATTACAGCAGATTTTAAATTTATAGAAAGTAATATTAAAATTTTTGATTGTTGTGAAATCTTTTTAAAAAGTTTTGATATATCTGCTTCTAGCTCTCTATCCTTTTTATCAAGTTTTAATAATTTTTCGTTCAATGATTTGTCATTAAGTTTAAGCAACCGTAATTCATTCATCAGTGGAACCAAAACATCGTTTATATATTTTTCTTTTAAGTCACTGATTTGTGTATCAACATATTGTTTATTTGTTAACTCTGTATTTTGTTGCGGAAGAATAGAAAGATGCAATGGACCAGATAAAACGTCTCCAGTTTTCATGATATAATTTTCTATTTCTAATTCACGATTATTCGGGATATATGCACCTCCACCAACATTTGGTAACATCATTTTTTAAACAATAAAAAAGTAATTTTTTCACACATAAAAATAAAATTTTTTCTAATAAAAATAAAAAAAATGGAAAAACCAAGTTTAAAAAAATTATATTCGCCCGCATCATCCTGTTCTTCTTATTCGACGAGATCAACGGGATTTGAAAATAAATGTTTTGATAATAATAATAATCCATGTATAGATGTTGGTATTTTATTTGAATTACAAGCCGAAATATTTAGAGAACATACTAAAGGTTTACCTTCCATAGAAACTAACTATTGTATTTTCCCGGGGGATCCATTTATAAAATTTATGGATATTGTAAGTAAATATAATGATGTTGCATATGCAGAATTAAATATGGAAAATATGGTTATAATAGGTCATAATAATGTTTATGGTTTTATTAGAGCAGTGTTGCCAATTAGTAATGCTGATTGGATAGAAACTAAAATAATTGATTATATCAATATTAGAGAATTAGTAAAAAAATTAAAATCTTTTTCAGAAGAAAAAATTAGATTATTTGTTGATGAATACAATCAATATAATATTCATATTGAAAGTAAAAAACATAATGAAGAATTATTATGTCAAGTATATTATAGAGATACAATTTACAAACATGAAACGTCAGAAATGCCTCAAAGATATGATGATGATACTTGTATAGGATTATATTCAAACTTAAATATTAATTTGTTAAAATCTTATATAAATGGGTTTATATACAACAAGAAAAAATTTATATGTGGACTACACCTTGTACTATTAACAATGACCATAATCATAATAATTTTAAAGAATCTTATAATAATAATAATGATAATTATATAGATGATGATAATATAGATGGTGATTCTGAAACATCTGAAAAAGGTGTGAATGGTAACAAAGATTATAAAAATATTAGTAATTATAAAAATGTAAGTGAAGAAAAATTTATATCTCAACATGATATTAATACTACATATAATCAAAATTTGTCTAAATTTCATTTTCTTACAATTGAAAATAATAATGATGGAATAGTTGAAGATACTATTAGACAACTATGTGTCGGGTCTACAAAATTTAAATTAGGATTTACATCTAATCAATTTAAAATTTTATCACCTTTAATAAAAACTAAAAGTGATTCAGATTATGGTGGTGTTATTAAATTTTCCAAAAGAGATCAAAGACCAATATTTTTCTCTATTATATTATTATCAAATAATAAATTTAATTTGAAATTAGATATTCCTATCAGGGAATGGTATCCTATCAGGGAATGGCATCCCATACCAAAAAGTGTAATTTATGATGTTGAAGAATCAATTTATGATGATGATGAAGAATCAATTTATGATGATGATGAAGAATCAATATTTAGTGAAAATAAATTTAAATTATCTTTTGATAAAAAGTTATATGATAAAACTTAATGTGATAAAACGTTACATGAAAAATATATTTTCATATGTAATAAAATTTTTAGATGTAATAAAAAAATTATTATTCCCACGTGTCATCATCATCACTTAAATTACTCTCACAGACGATTAATTGAAATATTTCAGCTTGAATATCTTCTCCGTTATAAGGTAACATAATTTCATTTTCATCAGGTGCTTGACGTTTAAAAATATTTATTTGACCAGAGAATTTTTTTTCTTCAGTATTATTTTTATCAGGAATACTAATTCCAGTTTCTAAAGATCTTTTCCATGGTTTATTAACTGTAGTCGATAATGTTCTCCCCGAATATAATTTTAGAAAATCTTCTACTTTTACTTTATCTTGTGAATATAAATGTTTTCTTTTCACTAAGTCTCCCTTGTTCATCTACAGTAATACAATATTTTATTTTAGGAGCAATAAACATTGCAAAAATAATTCCACTATTTCCATAATCATTTTTTCCTTGACACAATTCTCCCCCAACATATCCAGCAGCATCTAATTTATTGAAGAGTTCATTAGAAATGTATATTGAATCAGTGTTTTTTACAATTAATGGAAAACCACAATTAAATGTGCCATCTTCTGTTTCAATATCATAAACATATTGTGGTTTATTATTTAAATATCTTACAGTGGTGACATCTTTGGTAATATTATTTTTAACTTGACACGCACTAAAGCATAATGGTTTATCTTTTCTTTCGCTTACTAGCAAATTAATACCTGGAGATGATGCCAAATTGTATAAACCACTAAAAGTTGCTTTATTTTTCTGTGTGAAACGAATAGTTGTATATTTCCTTGTAAGAAAAGATTTCTTGTCCCCATCTGCTGCATAAAATCCAACAAAGATCCAATATCTAATATTATATTCAGCATTTAGAACATACCAAGGAACACGTTTTTCTCTAAACTGATTATAATAATTTTTGCTAAAGTATATAGCATATTGTCTTGGATTTTGAAAATTAAGTTTGTATACTCTAGATGATCTCATTGTATCATATATTTTACAATCATTGTTATAAACTTCATTAATATATGTTTTTAATTTCATTAAGAGGTTAAGATCTTGGTTATTTAAAGTACAACAATATCTGACTCCTGATTCATAATTATAGATTCCAGCAGAACCATCTCCTAAAAAGAACCCTTCTATAAATGCTTGCTTACATCTTAAATTAGGTGGATCATTAAGATAAATATCACTTACAATTTGTTTCAGTGTGACTGTATTGTCGTGTAAAAATAATTTATTATGTAGTAAATTTGTTCCTATATATAATTCATGTGGCTTTATTTCATTACCTCTTTCATCTAACAATGAATGATCTTCAGTAACCTCTACTATTCCCTTTTTTGTTCTTATTCGATAAATACTTTTATTTGTAAGATGTCTAATAATTTGTTTTACTTTACTCCATCCATTATGAGTATAAATTTCTAAATTATCAACAAATGAAATTTCTTTCATATCACCATTAATTTCAAACGGATTAATTTTATAGTTGTTTACAATACTATCTATTCTAGAAATAAATAATGAATTATTCTTTCTCAATATTACAGGCGTGTCAGCTGTTACTGAATCTGTATAATGAATGTATTTTTCGTTAAAACCATTAATTTCTAAAATAAGGTTATTCATGATTCTTCTAGAGTGAGAAAGAATAAAAGAACCTAAGTGTGATGGCATGAATGACGTCTTCCCATCTTTTACAATATTAGCTTTAAGAAATTCATCATCTTCCATTTCTACTTTCGCTAAATATTGTTCATCATTTAATTTTTCATAATCTTTTACTTCTTGAGTGAAATTTTTTCTCAATGTATTCTCATTCCATAAATGATATTTAGTGGTTATATCTTTTTGTACAGTTTTGCCATATAGCGAATTCATCAATAATTTAATTAACTCATCGCCTACAGTGTTTCCTTCTGTTTTATATTTTTTTCTCAAATTAAAACGTTTTTCAATATAATTTCGAAATGGTGAAACTTGATAATTTTTTTCATAAATTATACCATCAGTAATATGTAAGATTTTTCCCCCACATCTAACAATTTCTTGTATGTCTACAGAAGTTAATACATCATAACATATACCATTTCTAAACCTGATTACATTTACATGAGAATTATTCTTTTGATTTTTAACTTTATCTTTTATAGGAACTGGTTGGAAAAACATATCATTCGGATATTGAAACACAACGGAGAATATTCCAGTTTTAGGTCTAAATGTTTGAGAATTAAATTTAGATAATTTTTCTCGTTCTTCTTCTTGACGAAATTTTCTAGCTGATTCAGCTTTAGGGTAGTCTGAATTTTCATCATACATAGCTGATGGATATAAAGATGTTGCATCAAAAACCATTAGAAATTCATTTTTTTGTTCAAGTAGTTGATTTGAAATTTTCTTACAAATTTTAGTTTTATCTCCTAAATCTCGATACTGTTTCATTAAATCTATTAAATTACTTCCAAGGGACAAAGTCCCCCCAGCGTAGCGACCAGGGGACAAAGTCCCCCAGCGGAGCGACCAGGGGACAAAGCCCCCCAGCGTAGCGACCAGGTAAATACTGTTTTAATATTGGTAACAAGATGCTACAAAATGGCGATATGTATTTTCTTATATTTGCTGAAACTCTTCCACCTTTAACAGATTTTCTAATATAATTTCTAGCCCATAAATCTATATGAGAATGAATATTTATATTGTCATTTTGTACGCTTTTCATCCAACCGTTAAATGTTAAAGCAGAGGATGTCAAATTAGTAGTTATATCTTCACCAACTAAATCTCGCATAACATTATTATATTTGTAGATACAAAAAGCTAAAGAAAGAATATCGTTAACTAAATATGGTCTCCATTCATTTTCTTTATAATTTTCATGTGTTATGTCTCCAATTTCATAATTTAATTTACACACATTTGTAGGAATTTTAAAATTCTCACACCATTTCGAAAGACTTGTTTTTACATGTTGATAAATATTCAGTTGTATAAGGATTTTGTAATGAAGCAGTCAATATTCCTCTTGAAGTTTTAAGATGCGGTTTAGATAATTTAAAATTAGCTTTTATCGGAAAATAGGAATCAAAACCTGATGAATTGTGAGCTATTAAAGTTACTTTCGAATAATTAAATTTTCCAAGAGTTTTAAAAAATTGATGGATCGGACATGCGTCCTCTGGGTTTCCCCCGATCGGACATTCATCATCCTCAGTTCTCGTAAATATTTTCACACAATTTTGAAGTTTATTAAATTAATTCAGTTAAATTATTATACTCATTAATCTGTTTTTTAAGTTTTTTAATTTCATCTTCATCTTTTGATCGTTTAATTTTAATCATATCACTTAACAAACGTGTTTCTAATTCTTTCAATCTTTGTTTCGGTAAGCAACATATAAATTTATTAAAATTAATAGCTCCTACAGCATAAGGAATAGGATGAGCTGTTGAACAGTTAGGATCAGGAAAAGTTTCGAGATCCCAAATATATGTTGAACCATAGTCAATTTTTTTCTTTGTTATGATTTTATATGGACACGTTGTTAGATTTTCATCAGTAACTGTTTTATATATGGGTTTGAAATTATTTTCAATTTCTCTAATAGCTTTTAATTTATGAGATTTATTAATTAAACAATAGTGACCAATTGTTGAACCTGCGTGAAAATAATTGTAATAAACATAATTATGAAACGTTTCAATTCCTCTAGGATTTAAATGACGATTGGTAGGACTATAATATTGAACGCATTCTCCAAAATATTTATTGAATTGAGAAAATTTGCAGTTTGACATTACTCCTGTTCTAGATGTGGCTTTCTCTTTATATAAAAAATTATTAAACATTTCTTTCATCATTTCTCCTTGTTCTTCATTAAAACCTCGTAAAACATTATAACATTTAATAAAACAAAAATGTTCAGAAGGAATATAACAATATTCACCGAAATATTCTTTGATTCTATATTTCATATTAATACCTGCACCTCTATGTGATCTTTGTACTAACTTCATTTCAAAATCTTCATATTTAATATCACCTGTAAAAATCCATTCGTTAGCATCGGATTTCTCATCCAGATTCGAAAACCATGTTTCAAATGATTTTTTATTATAGAAGGTTACGTAAAAATTTTGAATTATATTTTCCTGATCTTTAACAACTTTTCCAAGTAAATTAATAATTTTACCATTTGCTAAAAGTTTCCGCATATCATTTACTACATTAATAAAAGATACATTTTCATATTTAATTTCATTTGGATTAAATAAATTACATAAATCATCACCAAGTTCATCCTTAATTCTATCATCAAAAAAATGTCAGTAATAGGAGTTTCTAATATTTCTTTTGTTCCACGTTTCTGTTTTTTAATACTACGTTTAATACTACGTTTCTGTTTTTTAATACGTTTACTACGTTTAATTTGTGCATCAAACTCTGCAATTTGTTTCTTATTTAATTCATCAATCCTAGACGTTAGTCCGAGAGACATTTCACGATTCATATTTTTTAAAAGAAAAAATGTATTTTTACATAGAACCTCGGTTCCGCCAACTTCGTTGGATATACACAGGAATATTTAATTGATGTAATGTTTCTAATTCATGTGTTGTTAAATTTTCTTTCTTAACCAACCACCATAAATTACTGAAAGCCAAAAATGCTCGGAAACTTCCTAAACAAAGTGGAAAGTCTTTTGTTTTAACACACGGTTTAATACCATGTTTTGTTTTATTATCTGTAACGAGCGCTACATATTTATGATGATAATAAAATCTAACTTCTTTCTTCGAATTGATAGGGTTTGTAGGATGACGATAATCTTTTAAAACTGGTACATGTTCTATCTTGTAAGCATTCAACATATTTTTTTAATTTTTATTAAAAAAAATTTATAAGAAAAAATTATTCGATCACTCCGCGAAAATATTTTCTATAACTCTGTCATGTATTTTTTTATCAATATTAATTATAATGAAGCCATAATCTTTTGACCAAGCATTGTTACACGATTGTTTAAATTCATCTTTATTTCTTACGCATAAATCTCTTAACAAATCACTTAAGTTTCTTGCATTTATTTCAAATAGTATAAATATATTTGCATTCTTTCTAATAACGCTTCCGTCTAATGAATACATACTTTGTGTTAAATAAAAAACACTACAGTTATTATGTCTACCTCTTGTGAAATAATTTCTCTGAACTGACTGATTTCTATCATTAACACAATCATCAAAAATTACACAATGTTTCATTGTTTTATCTAGTTTACTAGGATCTTGCATATTACCACTATCATCTATTAATTGCATCTTTATATGCTTATTTTTATTGGATTCAACTAACTGATTATTTTTTGCTGCTTCTTCACACCACGAACTTATTTCTTCTTCATCTTCAGATTTTTCATATTCTTTGAATAATGAAGCAATTGCTGTTTTTTAAGATTATTTTCAAATCCATATTTTAAAAATTGATAGACGGGTATGTTGTTGTTGTTGTATAAATTGCAAGATTGTTATAATCCAAAAAATTTGGAGTCGTTAAAATTTTAAATAATAGATACGTTTTTCCACAACCTGATCTTCCACAAATAACTGACAAAACTTTATTAGATAAATTTGGATGATGATTAAATTTGAGTTTTTTTTTATTTAATGGGGGTACTTCACTCATTTTTTAATAAAAATTTCAATTTTAATTTTTTATTTTTAAAGAAGAAGAATAATAATAATAAGAAGAAAATTAAACTTCTCTAGCTTCGCGTGGGAGTTTATACCACCCGAACCAAAAGATCTATCATAATCTCTTCACCTCCAAAATTTATTTCTTGTCCTTTCTCATCAGTGATTCTAATGTTAATGTTGTTAATAGTTTTTCTTGTAATAGGGAAATATATTAATGTTTGTGGAATTACATTTAATCTACAACCAATGGGTACAGTAAAAGCTGGAAAACTGAATATTAAATTTGACAATTTACCATTTATATATCCTCCTTCAATAATGTCACAATGTACAACAATTGAATTTATTTCAGTTATTTTTGGTATCTTCTCACCTAAATGATAACCTTGACTATAGGTTTGTTTATTAAATCCTAATAGCTTTGACAATGATCTATCATGATTAAAATCAACTTGATGATTTTCGTCTAAAGTAAGAGAAAATTTATTAACTGCCGGTTCAACTGCAAAATGTAATTGTTTCTTATCTTTAAATGGTATACTTAAATGTCTCTTAATTTCATTTGATATTGATTCAACTTCGTAAGAACCAGGAAGAAAAGTTAGTATTTTCCATGTTTTGCCTTTATCAGTAGAATATCTAAATTGATCATTCACATCTTTGATAACGTTTTGAATAGTGTTAAATGTGGAGAAACTAGTCAGTTCAATTTGATAATTTTCATTTTGTTCCAAATGTAGAATGGGTTCTAAATTACAAGTGTGTGATGAAGTAGTTGTTATAATTTTTAACGTACTAAATTTTGATGAACCCAAAATCTCTGTCAAATTTTCTAAATGATTATTAATTTTGTCAAAATCTACTGATGATAATTCTCTCGAAGACATTTTTTAACTAAAAAATTTAAATAAATATTATAGATAAAAATCATAGATAAAAATCATAGATAAAAGAATAGATAAAAATCATAGATAAAAATTAGAAACAACATATTTCAGCTATACTTTTATAATCCTCTTCATTTAGAATCTTCTTTTCTAACAGTCTTTTCAATATAGCATGAATTTCATTGAAACTAGAATTATGTCCTTCTTTTATTGCCGATATTAAAATATTTAATCTATTTAGTAATTCTTGTGGATCATCTGGTAAAAATACAGTTGTTTCTGTTTTAAAACCTTTCCCTACTTTAACTCCCGTTGATAATAAATTTTCTAATTGTTTATAACGTCTAAGAGATTTTGCTGCACCAACTCTATCTAACATAGCTTTATATTTTATGAGATCTCCTACAGCATAATTTTTTAAATCTGCTCCTCTTAAAAGATTAACAAAATTTCTATCTAAACTAAAAGGAGATTTATCTGGTGAAAAAATTAAACCTCGAAAAGGTTGTGGAAATATTTCTTTTTGACCGAGATAAAATCTAGGTATTATTTTTCCATCTATAAATGAAATAGAATGTTCAAATTGCATAGATTTTGGTAATTTCTTATTAATGTTTGATTCTAGTAATCATTAGTCATCTAATATACGAGTAGTTTTGTGCTCTGGATCTGTTATATCAATTTGTTTATCATTATTTGCAAGTTCTTTTTCAAGAGTTTTAAATGGTTTCATAGTTTTTTCAAAATCAGTTTTTACTTGCTCGGTTTGCTGCATTTTTTCAAACATATCAGATTGAATACCAGCTTTTATCATTCTATGCTGAAAATGATTTTCTTTCATAATATTTCTTTCTTTTATTAACTCTTCTAATTGTTTTATTCTTTTAAAATTATCAGCTCTAATTTTATCCATTTTTAAAATATAATATTTGAATTTTGTGGTAACATTGGAATACAGCAAAAACATTTTACTGAACAAATTATTTTTTTATTGCTTTGTTGTCTGACATCTTTCCGTTTTAAGTTTTGTTTAATAAAGTTTTGTTCAATAAAGTTTTGTTTAATAAAGTTTTGCTTAAATTTTCGCTTAAAGTTTTTAGCTCTTCTAAAAAAACTTTATCATTTTCTTCATTAGAAATTTTACCATCACTAGAAATTTTGCCATCCTGTTTATTCTTATCATCAACTTTTTCTGACTGTAATTGAAATGATATTTGATTTACTTCATTAGCTATTTGATCAAATTTTTCAATCTCATTTAACGTAATAACATTATCATCACATACTCTTTGAAAGTAGTAATGCAATTTGTCATAGACTTCTTTAATATGTAAATGCTTAGTTTTTAATGATTTTCGTTTCTTAGTTATTAAAGATTTATTTATCTAACATTGTAACAAGTGAAGTTGCAAAAACACCCGTACCTGTTAAAGCAGTAGCAACTACTGGAATTACTAAAACACCTGAAGATATAACAATTGTTAAAGCACCTAAAGAAATTGTTAACAATATGCCAATTCCTTGTGTTGCATTCTTAACATTAATCCATCTCTTTCTTAATTTTTTATAATGCTTTAATCTTAATAATAATTGAGATCCCTTATCTTTCATATAACGTACTCTATCCTTGTGTTTTTCTTTATTCAATTCACTTATTTTTAACTGTGATAACGAAGGATATATTCTTGCGGTTTCTTCCACTTCTGTTTCATCCACTTTTGTTTCTTCCATTTTCGTCCCCGTTGAGGTTTCCATTTTTAAAGAAATATTTTGAATAAATATTTTGAATACAATCTTCTGGTATATTGAGACTACGTGATATTTTGAGACAACTTAAATTTTCGTCTGCCTAAATTTTCAAAATTCTTAGACCACGTGATATTTTGAGACAACTTAAATTTTCGATTACGTGATATTTTGGGACAACTTAAATTTTCGATTACGTGAAATTTGGAGTCTACCTAAATTTTTGAAAATTTGTCACTACCTAAATTTTCGGCCACGTGAAATTTGGAGTCTACCTAAATTTTCGATTACGTGAAATTTATAGACTACGTAAATTTTTGAAACCCCGCAAAAGTGTGACATCCGGTGCAAGCGAAGCGCCGCGCCGGATGTCACACTATATACTACTTATAGTACTGTGTGACCAAAGCTTTCTGCATCTGCAACAGTGACAAACACCTCATAATTCCTCCACGACCTTTTGTTTAGCTTCGACACAATTTCGCCTATTTCATTTTTAACTTTTCCAAGAGCATTCCTACTACGAACTGATTTTGAAAGCCTAATTTTCATAAAAAAAGAATTATTTGACCTAGGCAGAAAGATAGTGACGTAGACGGAAGCTAATCAAATACCCCTTTAATAACATTGAGATTCAGTATACCATTGATAATCATCTGTAGTTTAGTGCAGCGTTTGAAAATGCTTAGAAAAAACACATCAGTAGACACCAGTTATTTGTCACTACTTCTTAACCCATTTGTGCCCAGAACATTTTTCTCTGAAAATTCGAATTCATCAACACATATCCATCTTGCTTCCTTGAATAAGTATTAAAAAAGCTAAATTTTCATAAAACCCGTGATTCTGTCATAGATATCAACATGTTCTCAATGGGAACAATGGACAAATCAGCAGCTTTTCTGAATGTTCCCAATGGGAACAATGGGCGCATCCGTAGATCTTTTTCGCAAAATAATGAAAGTTCGCAGGAGGCTAATACAAATGCGATTGATTATATATGTGAGTCATGTCAAAACTTTGAATCTGAAGGATGCAAGCTTGAGACAGTTCATTATAACGCATTTTTTGCTAATATTTTCAAACTCCAGATGTCTTTGGCCAATTCTTGTTCAATTTCGGACTCTCAAGCTGTTTCATGATAAATCCTTCTATTCACTTATTCACTTGTTGATCTAATTGCACCATATAAATCCGAATATCCAATGCCTGTAGATGTCAGTGGTACCTTGGAATTATCAAAAAGCTCCAAAATCAGACGTAATATAGTGTGTGACGACAATGGCGATGGAGAGATCAATCGTGAAGAATGTACCCCGCCGCGGAAATACAGGAAGCGTTGGCCTAACAGATAATGGTGTGAAGGTGATGGCGCATTGGAAATTCCAGATCTTGAATTTCCAGAAGAATTCAAACAGAAATATCCTTTACTGAAGCATCACAGTCAATCGGAAATTTTCATGCTTTATTTCGACAGTGAGATAGAACTATTCGTGAATTATACAAACAAATACGCGAAAGAAGTGAAAAATGAAGCGAATTCTGCGTTTACACAGGAGGATTTGTGGAGATTTCTGATCATCCTGACAGTTTCGAGTTATAACGAGCGACCTCAATACGGACTTTTTTGGTCGAAAGACGAAGATGTTTCTTGTTCACTCATAGCTCAATTGATGAGTCGGAATCACTTTGAACTCTTGAAGAGAAATGATTCATGTGTGTGACAGTAACAGTCTTGATCCTAATGACAAGTGGTGTAAATTACGTCCTTTCATCACTCTCGCGAACTCTAAACTGAAACAGTATGGAGTGAATCGACAACATTTGTCCATTGATGAACAGACTGTCCCTAGACTGATGTCCCATGACTGTCCCTGGACATCATGGATGTAAGATGTTTCACAGAGACAAACCAATTCGATTTGGTTTTCAGAACTGGAATATGGCCGCCGACGATGGCACTCCGCTTCATTTTGAGCCATATCAGGGAAAGTGTTCATCTTCTGAGACTCTTGACCCCCTTGGAACGAGAGTGATCAATCTATGTGTGAACGAGTTGGAAACTGCTGAAAGACACATCGCATTTTTTGACAATTTGTTTTGTTCCCTTCCGTTAATTGAAGACCTCAAGAAGAGACAAATCAAAGCGACTGGAACATTGAGAGCTAATCGGCTTCAGAATTGCCCTTTGATATGCGTCAAAGATTTCATGAAGAAAGGTCGCGGAGATTTTATGTCGGTATCTACCAAAGACTTGTGTGTTACGCGATACAAGGACAAAAGTGTGGTCACAATTGCAAGTAATCATGAAGGTGAGTCTATAAACTATTTTATCTTGTTTTTATGTATAGCCTATTTCTATATTATTGTCATAATATTTTTTGTTCATTACTAAAATTTCATATTCATTAGAATTTATTATTGATATACATATATTATCATTGAATGATAATTAATGATATAAATTATTTTAATCATTGTGAAATCTATCATTTCTTTTAGATTAATTTAAATTTATTATATTTTATTTGATATAGGCCTATTTATTACCGGGTATTTTATTTTTTATCGACCATTCATTATTTTATATTTTGCTAACTTTACACAAGTTTGATAGTATGCGTCTATCAAAGTATGATTGTCAGTAGACTATATGTGTATTTCATAGTGCGCCAATAATTAATTCGTTTTCATCCTTCTAGGCACTCACCCGGTACGCTCTATCAAGAGAAGGGTCAAAGGACAAAAAGAAAAGGTGGATGTCATTCAACCAGCTCAAATTGCAAGTTATAATGCCCATATGGGTGGTGTGGACATCCTGGATGGCTATTTAGCAAACCCTCGCTCATGCATTGGTGGCAAAAAATGGTATTGGATGCCACTCAACAACATCATTAGAATTTTACAAGTGGCCGCTTATCGCACGTATGTTGCTCTTGACCATCCAAAAACCACTCAGCTTGGTTTTCTTAGACAGATTGTTGCAGAGAAAGTTGCAAAGTTACAACTTAGGACAGAAGCTCGAACAGGAAGGAGATCCTCACTCGTCATACCGAGGACTCTAGCAGTTGAGCACACACCCATCCCTGCTGAAAGTCATTCATGTGCGAGTTCATGAAAACTTCCAGTGTTTTTTACAACTTCATCATACTTGTTAGACGCCAGTCACCAAAACTCTTAAAATTCTTTGTTGAAAATCTTTGTTAAGCTTTTAGTTAAAAATATTTGTTAAGACTCAATTATTTATGCATTATCAAGATTTGATATCGGATTTGCCCATTGTTCCCATTGGAAACATTTCTTCTTCGGGCGCCTGTAATTTTTTCTGAGTTCAACGAGGAATCAAAATAATATCTCATCGAAACTCTACCAAATGTCTTTGAGTTGTTGACTGAAAGATTTATACTTCCGACTGATTATAGTCAACACGAAAGTGCAAAACTACATGCGACAAAATGCGTCAGATAAAAAAATAACGTCACAAATTGTGAAGTGACTTTCAAAGCCCGAGAACGGATATTCAGGTCTCATATATTTCATGAATACGATAGAAGATAGTTGGTATGACATCAAATGAACGATACAAATAATAAAAGTGGGCATAGGAGGTATTTAGTATAAATTTATAAATGCCCTATGGGAACAATGGGCAGAAATGGGTTAAAGAAATGCCGCATGCTGCTGTGATTTAGTATAGACATGGCTGCCTGTCCCCTCACGACCCCTGATGCTGAACCAGCATGTGTACAACTTCTTAAACGCGTTTTAAAATGGATTATCTACTGCGGATTTTTGATTGGACAAAATAAAGCCAATTGCACTTCAGAAGTACATTTTCGAATGGATGAAATATATTAACTCAACTTTTGACTTTCAGCCATAGTGGCCGCCCATCCAGTCGGCAAGTGCATCAGTAACTATTTTTGAAAGGATTACCGAAAAATATTACCTGTAGAGTCGAGTGTGCTCATGCCTTGTTTTTATTAAGAATATCTCTAGTTTCAATGTCTTCATCACTATTAACACATGCTGAAGTTGTTCACATTTGCAATGTTCTTCATACATAAATTTTATATCTTTCTAACAATTCCAAGCCACAATCAGAAGCATTACACATGAAATTTAATGAACCACTGCCATTCCTTGTGGTTTGCGACAGTTTTAGGCAAATCTTTGCTACAGCAGACATCTCTACACGTTTCTGCGTACCAACTTACACTTTCAAAATGCTATAAAAACCTGAACACATCTACAACAAAATCACGGACTGTCGTATACTGACAACATATGTGACCAATACAAATGAAACCTCAAGATTTGTAAATTGGTCATGAAAGAATTGATGATGCATGTATACATGTTTTGATGATAGCAAAGTCTGTCATCTTTTGCATCTTCCAAAATCTCTGTTACACTGAGACTGGAGATTCGAACTCCAGATGCATGAAGACCGACATGATGCTGATAGATGGCAATTGATTATCTCATATAGGCCTCTCATATCCTACTCACTCTTGTTATTATCTGATCAACAAAATGTGGAATAGGCCCGATTATAAATCTGCAAAGGAATGAAGATGCGAGAAAGTTGTTGAAAACAAATCCTATCTGTAACTCGCGCTTTAGTTTGAGTATGCACCTATTTGGGATTTTCAAAATGGCAGTCGCCACCGAACTGTGATCGATACAGGGGTGCACCGAACTTAATTTGGCCGGCTTTGGCGCAGTGGCGGGTGCTTGGTCTCTGAAATTCTAGAAAAAGATCACACGTCTGCCGCGCAAGCAACGTTGTATCTGGCGCGCTCAGCTCTAGCCTCGTCCCGCCTGTTCCTGGCTTTGGTGCGCATTGCCTCGTCTTCGGCGCAGTTTTTTCAGGTATGCTATAAAACATCATACATCTGGCGCACTCGAAGTTCGGAAGGATCCAAAAATGAAAAATCCTGTGCGCTCTAAGTACAGATTGCAAATTGGAGTGACCTTTACTACGCCTGGTCTGATGCAATTTTGGTCTTGCGGCTAATGTACCGACAGATGAGCTGAACCGCTGACATTGACTGCTGCATAGGCAGATAAGCAAGGCAAAAAAAAACAAATTATCTATAAAAAATCGCTTAAAGATGGGAAATGCGTTAGCCTTGCTACAAGGGTCACCAAGTTTTTTAAAACAACTTAGCAGACGAAGAAAAATATCAACATTCAAGACACACTGATGTTTATTTCTTGCCATAGGCCTATTGAGTTATTTGGAGACTCTAAAGCTGCGAAACATGAGGTCGGCAATAGAAGAATGAAGAATAATGGACCGGCTCATCCGGTGAAATATACACTGGCTTGCTGACTTTGCATGTGGAAACGCAACATTTGCATTATGTCTGACTTATCTTTTTGACATATCTTTGCAGACATATCATCACCTATTGACGATTTTGTCAGCCACTATGTGTGGAACCCCACTCGTCTGGGTTTGAGTGTTCAGGTCAGGGGTCGAAACACAACTAGACGAGTACCTGCTCATGACTGACGGAGGAAGTATTATGTTTTATATACCTTAATCGGTAGGTGAAGTAGTGGTCGAAGTATTGTAATTCTAATCATGTCATTATGGATGTCGAAAAATGAAGAAATGCTGGATTCCATGAAGTATTGCCAGCGGATTAAGAAACTGGCGATAACAAATTCAAGTGGAGAAATTGTACTTTCCACGTGCAGTCTTAGGTAGAGTGTGCATAGTTCGATTGTTCTCGGAGTAGTAGTGTTTACTAGAAAGTTCTATTGTTAACCTCCATTATCCACTTTCCACTTGTCCACAACTACCATTAACCGCCGTGTGTAGTCTCAGTTATAGTGTAGTATTAGTTCACTTGCAATGGGTGTGGTAGCATCATTGTAATACTATGTTTTACCTCCACTTTTCCATTTTTATCCATCCATCTCCCGTTGTTTTATAATATCCATCTTAAATTTTCTCAACATATGGTGACCATTGTCCTTTTTTATTTTCAATACCAGCAGACGTCTGTTTTGAGCGTGTGTGCGGCAGTGTTTGGAATCCATGGTAGCACAGCATGCTAACAGTAAGAATGAGTGGTGTCACTGGTCTTAAGATTTCAATTTTTACCAGTAATGGTGCCAAAGCTAATCAATTTCAATTTGTTGCCACCAGAGAGATCCATTGAGTTCATTTTAGAACTGATCAATCCAATGGTTACAACAGCACTGCATTTGTGCATTTTTAATGACTAGAGAACTACACCAGTCCTCATCAGGACTACTTCACTAAATACCTTAGATTAGCAAACATTGTATTCTGTTGTAAATGTGATGATTTTCATAATCATAAGAATATTAGTAGACAAACGCCATGAATCTCTCAGGCCTGATCGAAAAAATATTTGATCCAGTGCAAATAAAAATAAGTAGACTGCACATATTTCGTTTCTCCGCTCTCTCTGATATTCACCAATGTGAAGAACAATTACCACGTGTTTTTGTGGAAACATATGGAAATTTCAAAACATTTAGTGTAATAAAACAAGAAAAGATGGTCGACATAGTATGGCTTTAATTGCCGTTAGTCTTGACCAGCTGTCCAGTACAGACCTTAATGCTGAAATGTTCGATGTCTGTGTTTTGATCAATGACAATTTCGAAGTCGACAGCGATGATTTGTGCACATTTGTCATAAAAGGTGTGTAGGTAATTTGTTTTAATATTGCAAATATTTCTTCATACAGCTATGTGACGTTATGTGGATAAGAAAGAGATCACAATGTGTATATATGCAATGCATGCGGTCATTCCTCATAAAATGACCGCATGAAATGATCATTAATATTCTAAAGCACGCAGCAAATGGATGATGTAAATCTGGAATTTCAAAGAAGGTATTTGCATATTAATCGCAATTAAGTTAATTGGTATACAAAGATCAAAATCAACTAAGCTTGACAGGAAACACAGTTTTGCATTGAAGATAAATATGAATCCCTTTAAAAAATGTAGATGCTACCCTTGGGTTTTCGTGAAGTAATGCTGATACGGCTGATACCATCTGATACTTATTTGTTATGTCTATCGTTTTAATTTCTTCTAATTTGTATCACTCAGAAAGACATCTTCAATTTCATCTAGTAAATTATATATCATTATATTGTATTTCAATATTGTCAGTAGGAGGACACTCCATATTTGATGGAAATATCAGAAAGTAAAAACACTTTATCGCAAGCGCTTTCGACCGACACCGCCAGTCATTATCAAGCGACTGTTCGTTTATTGTTGGATCAATCAGACATAAACAGTCATCATAGGGAACTTTCTAGACCAAATTCATTTACATTAAGACACATTACGAAATCCTAAACTAACAACAAAAATACGTCAATGAGCGTGTTACTCTTAAAATTCTGCAAGTAATGCACATCAAAGTAAAAACAAAGATAAGAAAGAAGACGCCAGCTAAAGAACAGAGTCATAAAAAGACCCCAGATCTATCTTGGTTCGGTTGTTGGAACGGAAATGTTTAGTCCAAAGAGATTCCTTCACAATTCTCCTCTTCCAGGAGCGTTCCCTGTCCACCACAGTCATGGAATCAATGTCGATCCTATGACCACTGTCCATCACATGCTTTGCTAGCTCGGATCGGTCGACGTCAAGCTCACGTATCATCCGTAAGTGTTCGGATTTTCTCTTGTCGATAGGCCTGGAAGATTCACCGATGTAGGAAAATCCACAATCGCGATGTCCACACTCAATGCGATACACCGAGCCCAAACACAGGGAAGGAGAAGGTCGCTTGCGGACAAGGAGGCTACTGAGAGTCGAGGCAGGCTTGAGGGCGATGTTAATACCGAAACCAATCAACTTAGACTTGATGGCGTTACTGATCCCCGGAATAAAAGGAATGGAACCAGAAACGTTTGTTGGCTCATCACGGCTAGCTCGACCCATCGTCAAGGAAGAAAGGATCCCGTTCACCTCCATGCTCATTGACGTATTTTTGTTGTTAGTTTAGGATTTCGTAATGTGTCTTAATGTAAATGAATTTGGTCTAGAAAGTTCCCTATGATGACTGTTTATGTCTGATTGATCCAACAATAAACGAACAGTCGCTTGATAATGACTGGCGGTGTCGGTCGAAAGCGCTTGCGATAAAGTGTTTTTACTTTCTGATATTTCCATCAAATATGGAGTGTCCTCCTACTGACAATATTGAAATACACTCCCTATTCCGTCAATTATGCTTATGCTCACAAACATGCTTGACGAATTAAAAATCCGCAGAAATGGTCCATTTTAAAACGCGTTTAAGAAGTTGTATACGTTGAACATGCTGATGAAGATGGCGTTGTAGTCGATAATTTAAGTCATTTCATTTTCATGTTTTTTTAAACAAACAAAAAATTTAAGATCCCTTCAAATAGGCTTCCGACCTGATGAATCAATGGCTGTGTCGTCTTCTGGTTGCCGCACAAATTGTGAGAACAGAGTAAATCAGAAACATTGTTATTTAAAGTGTTGGTGAAATTTTGGGAAATATGCCGCATTTTTCAGATTGTTCATCCGAATAACTATTCTCAAATGTAGAAATGCTCGCGCAAAATCAGCCGTGAGCATCATGTTGTGCAACATGATCAATAGGATGCAGTGCATGATCAACACATAGTTGGCTTTTCTTTTAATCCTGCAAACAGAAGCAAATGGAAAATAGCGTTGTATTTTGTTGTTTAACTGAAGTACATTGAATAACCGAATGATTAAATTTACACTTGAATTTAATTGGGATCAGCTGATCCATAATCATACTTTGTTGGTAGTAACGCCTTTCTATGGGTCTTATCGTTCAAAATTATCATTTACTGGACTCCGACGGGTGATGTAAAGCGCCAATAGACACGGAATAAAATTCATGTTGGTTTTTGCCAGTTTGATGTCATCAAAATTGCAAGAATTAGAGGACAGTTTTGAATTTTGGACCTTTTTTACTTAGCTACAGCGATTAGAAAAATGCAGTTACTTACTGCTCACAAAAGTTGCTATGGGTAAGATATCTCAATTGGTTGATAGCCCTGCTTTGTCGAGAAGGTGCCAAGGTTTCAGGGTTTTAGTCAGGCAGCCTTAGGAATTGCCACGTTTCCCAATTTATGACACAGAATTTTACTTGGTGGGACTTGACAGTGTAGGATTCCGGGTGGAATATCGTGTGTACCGTACTAATATCTAACCGCATTATGCGTGCTAGAAAGTAATAACACTCGCTCAGCCTGAAACTAGAAATTGCGTATTGGTTTGAAGTTACATGCAAACTAAAACAAGAAAATTATTTCAAATCCAGCTGGGGGTCACACTTTCCCTTCTTTGGGAAATAGTGTGCCAAAGAGTTTGGCAAAAGCAAAGCCTAAACAGATTCATCTCGTCATCTCCCATTTCTCAATCACAGGATTAAAAGCAAAGTCTAGTAAAGCTCATGATCGTCGAGGTGCTCGGTCGGTTCCTGTGAGCGAAGCACGTTGCCCCGTTCCCTGAGTCTTCTCCCTGAGTCCTCCTTGATCGCTCTCCACCCGCAGCGGTAGGTTTTGCATTTGTGTCTCTGCCTTACATGGATCGTCCCAAATTCTCGTTGGTCATATCTCTGTGCCTCGAGGCACTTCCACCAACAGCATCGAAAGACATCTCAATATATAACTCGGTTTCCTTCCACTTTGGCTTCATATTTGTCTGGTTGAGTACAGCTATTCTCCCCCTGGGAACTGAACTCTGTGTTGTCACTCCCAGCCTGGAAACCCAGTTTGGAATTCATTAAACTCAACTACATAAGTTATCCTGTTATCGGAGATAATCCCATCGGGCATCACAAGGATAGCAAAATTACGCATTAGTTCCGTAATAGCATGAAGAGACGGAACGTCAGGAATTGCAATGGCTGATGGGTAACGTGAGTACAAATCAATCACCATGAATAGCGCTCTTCCCTCAGTAGACTCAGTTAGTCCAATCAAGTCGATGGCAACATCCTGCCAAGGTTCATTTTCTTTATCAACCACCAGGGTAAGACGGGATTCATCCGGAGACCGCTGTGTGACCAGGCATCATAACTATCATAGAAAGTGGCAAAAAGGCCTTCATTAAAATTCATATTTCAAGCTGGGAAATTGAAGATGTGATGTTGCTTTTTTATACGCCAATATATTTCAACGACTAAGCGTCGTTATCATCAGGGCACATATTATAAAAAGAAATAATTCAACAGCATGAGCTTAAAATTTGAAAAGGTGAAGATGCAAAAATAGATATTTGTATCACTGGGCTGTGTCTTCGGGAAATCATAGATATGCGATTATACGGCAATATCATGTGAGTGTTTCTAAAACTAAAAACTAAAAAGTTTACCGCCGATCACGGTCATGAAACAAATAGAACCGGGCTGCATGGCACCGATTGCAAAAAACATTGATCTGACTAAATAATTAAGTACAGAATTATAAACATGATCATGAGACTTTATAAAGTATAAACCATTTATAGAATCCTTATATCATGACATAATCAAAAGAAATCTTTTGATTATGTCGTGATCTAAAGATTTTATATATAGAGATTATTAGTTGTTTTTAGATGTCTCTTTATTGCCTCCTTTTCTATCAATAAATGTCGGTTGTTGTTTGTTTTTCTATCAATAAATATCATTTGCTCCAATATGTTTTGAATGCATGAAGTCACACTTGAATGTAGGATTTCTTACTTTAAAAATTTTTTCATGATGGGTCAATATATGAAATGAATCGAGTTGCAATCAGTGGAATTTTGTTATAGATTTCAATAATATTTCGGCAAAAGTGTCTTGTAGCTGAATTGTTGGTCTCCTCTTGCCAAAATAGCATCTATCCCAATACATTTGCGGATAAAAGGCTTGTGAAAGTGTGTGAAAAAAGTGTGGGAAGGTTTGTGAATTTTGTCTCCAGGAAACTCTACGAACCCTGTACACCTTCTCGACCTCATAGACAATTCATCAACCGGTTTCTCTAGTAGTAGAAATAAGGTTAAATGATCCGTCCTATCAAGAAGCTCCCGAAGTGGTTTTATTGATGTCTCTTTTGTGCTCTCTTTCAATACATACATTTACTATGGCCCTGCGAGTCGGGTTTTTGTCAACTTCGAGTCGCGTCGGGCAAAATTTTGATGTATATATTAAGAGGCAAAAAGGTGTTTAGGCCTACTTAGGCTAATAAAACTATAAAGAGAATAAGAAAATAAGGTATATGGCGAACAACACATCGTTGATTGAGTGAGTGGGTTATCGATTGTTAAATATATGTAATTGTGGACATTCGACATACATTACACAAATTTAAAAAATTCCATGCATGCAATCATTTGTTTTTTGCAATCAATTTTTTAAAACCTTTTGTTTAAGGATTGTATATATTTTGCCTTGTAGGCATATTATACAATAATAATTTAGGAAGTGTGCCACTATTCTGAATAGCTGGCAAGGATTACTAGTTGAGCGCATGGGCTAAGTAGCAACGTATGCGTCACCTACTCTTACTTCCTCCTCGTTTATTGTCTCTTCCCCAAGTTTGAGGGTTGGACCCTGAGTCACCAGGAGGATTCATTGACTCGAGTAGTAACAGATGAGATGACTGATGAATCACTTTAGTCAACAGCGTGCTAAGGCAATGAATCCGCTACAGGAATTTCTACTGACAAATGAACCGGATGATGTTACACCTTATCTGCAGCAGCGATATCTGCATGCAACACTAATTATGTCTGAGGCCTTCCGGGTATAATACTAAGAGATTTTTGATATTGGGTACGCTTTTTTTAATACGAATGCGTCCTACTAATGGATGTCCGCCACAGAAAGCATGTAAGGTGGCGTGCAAAAATTAGAGGAAAAGAGGAATGGACGAATTGCGACCCTTTTCCTCATGAAATCTGCAAAACAGTTTGTCGTTTTTCAATTAGCTTTATATACAATGTATAAGACGGATCACATTCACTGCGTCATCAAACTTATCCCTTAAAAAGTCGAAATGACAATTCGTTTACTTCGAGAAATTTATTATAGTACAGTACTATGACAGCATTATGATGTGACCTACTATGATTTTCAATGAGAGTTGAATTCAGGGACTAACGGCGACGCTATTGACTAGCAGATATATGAAGTCGCCGATGTATGTTATGTCGAACGGTTATGAAGTCGAAGATGTATGTAGGCGAATGCCAGTGGCGAAGTGGTTCTTCCTGAGGTTTAGTCAATTAGTCATGTGAAAATCCTGCAATAGTCTCGCCTGTCTAAGTCGCTCTGTTTTCATCACCGTGGAGATAAAATGAGAGAAATTCACCGTGGGGACACGGTGCACCCACGGAGAGAGATTGAGATAGGAGTAATTAATCGTCTGCTTTTGATGTGACTGGCCGTCGTTAAATGTGACTGAATTTAGAGAACATTTCATTGCAACTTCAACAATATTGCCGTGACCAGGCTGTGACCAAAACACGATGCTGAATAAAAACGCTAAAGTAGTAAGTCATTAAAGAAATTCATTATAATTGAAATAAGAAAGCTTTGTAGACACGGTATATTTTTACGCATGTTAGCGAAATCGAGTTGTCGACTCGACGACATTTTCGAGCACTCGCAGGGCCCTAGCATAAACTAAATTTTCTTCTCGTTTTCAAGCACTTGTTTAACACTTATGAAATACTTGGCTCCAGAAATCTGTCGATATTGACCGAAAGGTCTTTCAGTGGGATCACTTCGTAAATGCCCAAATAAAACGAATTTGTAGCCACACTTTTCTAGCAGATGTACTGCAATATGACGCAGTGATGAACACATAAGCTTGGAAACGACAAATGTTGGAGATGACTAATTTTCTTTGATTTCTGTCATTTCTCAAAACAGTGTTCATACTGAGCAAGCGTTCTTTAAGAATCAGAACTTGTATTGGAAATAGGTTAGCGATCGTCGCCTCGCTTTATTTGTCCGGCAGTGCTGGTCTTAACGCTAGCAAACTTTTGTCACTCCAATTTTTTGCCATGACTTCTTGAATAATGTTTCAGATCGTTGTGTACAACGCTCTTGTCGATTCTGAGAATGTGCTCTTGTACATCGATTCTGAGAATGGTGAGGCTGCACGTTTCACAGAAGAACGTTGTATATTCGAACGAGACAAAGCAGTTTAGTTCAGTTTGTGGGCATACATAATTGGTTGCTCTTTCTCAAATTGAAAAAAGATTGGCAATATCTTTAAACTTAGCATCATGCCAAACATCTTCATTCTCAAAAGATGGAAAAGATGTATCTCGTTGGAAATTATTGTAAATATTCTTGATGATGTGACCTGGATCAATTATCAAAAAATACACTCATCTGCGTTCAGTATTGTACAAGGCAGGCTTGGGGTCAAGTACAAGTACTTGTACTGAAGTGCATTTTCATGGTACTTTGTACTTGTACTTACACTCGATTTATTTTCCTGTACATGTACTTGTACTTGGTCAAGTACTTTTATAAACGTACTTGGAATTTCAAGCACTCAAATACTCAAGTACTTCTTGTCATTTTAAGAGTTTTCGAGTAGGCGTATATGACAAATACACCAATGCATTTGCCTGAGAGTGCTGACTCCCTGTCTTTTTGGGATTCTCAAAGTTGCAAATATCCCACTCTGGCTAGCTAAGCATTAAAGTATCTTACCTCACCCGCCTCGTCTGCTCCTGTGGAAAGAATATTCAGCATCGCTGGAAAAGTTTTTAGACGAGATCGCTGTCGAATTAAAGACAAATTTCGAAAGACCAGTGTTTATCAAATCAAATGACTTCTCCTCCTAAAATGTTATAAGCTTCATACTTGTATCACGTTGTCAACAACGGTAGTCCTACTTGCTCCATGAAATATGAATATATATCTTCATTCTTCAATCAAGTGTTGTTTTCAGTTGTCTGGCATGTACTACTTAATTTTTGTCACTATAGTATACATATGTATTACTCACAATTTTTGTTCTGAACTTGACTAGCACGAACGCGCAAACAGGAATAACAATACAGTTTGAGAATGCTTTTCGATTTAACTCGGTAATAATTATTCAGTACTTGTACTTGATTTTTCAGTACTTGTAATTGTACTTGAGTAACAATTGGATCAAGTACATGTACTTGGACTTGTATTCATTATGTTTTCAATGTACTTGCACTTGTACTCAAGTACAGTCAAAGTACTTGACCCCAAGCCCGGTGCACGGGCTGTGTGAACAAACCTCGAGTGATGATTGTCAGCAATAGCACACATGATATAGTATTTTGAAACCGGCACGTGCTGCTAATGACAATGCTTTCAAAAATAAAGACTGCAAAAGCGACACTTAGACCAGAAATTGGATTGAGGAAAATCATATCTGAATATCGAGATGCTTGTGATTTGATCATGAATGCCAAAACTGCTTTGGCAGGTGTTTGTCCATCTTCCAATGATAACTCTAAGAATTTTCCTTGTGCGTGCTCGGGTTTCTGATTCACATAAACTTCATCAAATATGAGAGGCTATAGATTAATGATCATTTAGTTCTGACCTTCTTTTACGCAAATAAGTTAGCATCGCTGATGTAGGTGTTTGTCGGCTTCTCAGCCGTGGTGACCTCTTTGGTGCGTGTGTGCATGTGGGCTTTGCCGCCTATGATGCGGTATTACTGTGTCTCGTAGGTGTTTGTCGGCTTCTCAGCCGTGGTGACCTCTTTGGTGCGTGTGTGCATGTGGGCTTTGCCGCCTATGATGCGGTATTACTGTGTCTCCCAGTCTCCCATGTATGGCGTCACACTCTTGCCTTCCATTCTCGTGCGTCAAATTACATGACGTCATATTTTCGCATAATTGGGACCTAAAGTGAAAGTCGGATATACATTTCTGTCTATATCATTGTGATGTGTTTGCCTGAGTAATAAGAAAGCGAATCGACGCGGAACACTGGCCTTTTTGATTTGCAACACTACAAGCTATCACGGCTCATGAAGCTGATCGAAGTGGTGAAAAAGTTTGCTGGCGGTGCGAATGACGACATCGAGCAATGGATAGACAAGTTCCGGGTTGCGGTGGACGTTACGATCGAGGATGTCGCCAACAAAACCGACGACAAATTAGCAAAGATTTTACCAATCTTTCTTGATGGTCCTGCCTATGCCACCTGGAAACAATTGCCAGACGCTGACAAATCCAACTTTGCAACGGCGCTCGCGGCGTTGCGGCGAGTGTTTGGTCGGTCGAAGTTGCAAGCGTGGCAAGACCTGAAGAGGATCAGACATCTGCCCGGTGAATCAGTGGATGTACTGGCAGATGAAATCAAGAGGTCTCTACAAGTCATATCTGGCGATAAAAGCATGGTACCTGACCAAATTGTATCGTGCTACTTGGTGGACGCCCTGCCCCCATCAGTTTCCCCTCAGGTACGGCTACAATGTGGAGAAGATCTCGACCTACAATCGGTGATATCCTGTGCCAAGTCCCTGTTGACCAGTGTCTGCGATACAGCGGGGCTCTCAGCTGCAACTATTTCAAATGCTAACAATCAACGGAGGAGAGCGGACAAATCATTCAGACCGCGCTGCAACAGCTGCCGGAGATTCGGACATACCGAACGAGAATGCAATACCGTCTGCTACAAGTGCGGAGAAGTTGGCCATATGCGTCCTGACTGTCGGAGAAACGCCCAGGGAAACGGTCAAGCGGAGGCGGCTGCGTCGGATCATGCTGCCCCCGCACAGATGCATTAATCCGGGAAATGTGCATCGATGGTCGGACAATGAGAACTCTGATCGACACCGGATGCAGTGTAACCCTCATAGGTGAGCATGCCATACATGGGAGACGCCGTAATTCTTCTAAGATTTTGAAGTTGGAGATGATGAATAAGGCTTTGCTGTTTACGCGGGGGTCGGTTGAGTTGAGTTCTATAGTAACTGATAGTGGTATTGACTTAGGATCCGTAAGTTCTCACGTTGTTTCAAGTCTACCTCTAAATGTAGACGTAGTTCTAGGGCTGGACGTGTTGGCCTCGAATGGGTTTGAGCTATACTATTCAGACGGTAAATTCTGCGTAAATTTCGCGTCTAAATATGACAGGGTTAACCCCTATCGCAAGCGTAACAAAGCGTTAATTAAAGAAATGTGTATTAACGGTAAAAAATTGAAAACACTTATTGATACAGGATGCAGTTTGACTTTAATCAGCGACCACGTACGGTGGAAGCGTTGTAGTTCTCCCAGTATTGCCTTAGAAATGATGGACCGGACAGTTTTGAATACGAGTGGGTCAGTTGAGTTTAAATCGATTGGAAGCGATAGTGTTGACTTAGGACCTGTTACTGCGTATTGTGTCCGTAGGCTACCGTTAGACGTAGACGTAGTCATAGGATTGGACGTGTTGTCACAGAACAGGCTTGAGCTGTGTTGTCGTGACGGGAATGTTATGATAAACTTCACTAAGTTAGAGGATAATATGGCCAATGTCATTACTCAGCCTACCATTAGCAAGGATACAGTTATTTCCGATAGTGATTTTGAGGCAAGGTTTAACAATGGCCATTGGGTAGCTAATTGGAAGTGGACTGATGAGGACGAAACTAAAGAGCTGCACAGATTTCCGTGTAATTACGTTAAGCAAACTAATCGGGAGGCTTGCGATAAGGAAATAGAAACATGGGTAAGAGAAGGCATTCTTGTCAAACACTCAAACAATAGGCATGGCGAGATACGCGGTTACCTACCGCTGATGGCTATTGAGCAAGACAAAGGTGATGAGAGTAAAGTCCGCCCGGTGATAGATTATCGCAAGCTGAATCGTATTGTTCAGAGTTATCCGGGTGGGGCGGTTCCCCTCTGTGCAGATAGGCTGAGAGAGTGGCGTATGAAAGGAGAGAAAGGAGCTTTGTTAGATCTCAGGAAAGCCTATTTACAAATTCATATTGATAAGTCACTATGGACTTACCAAGCTGTCCGTTGGAGAGGAAATATCTATCTGCTTACCAGACTGGGTTTTGGTCTGTCAGTCGCGCCCAAGATAATGACAGCTATAGTTCAGAAAGTATTGGACCAAGATGATAAGATCAAGAAGGCGGTTTCGAGTTACGTAGATGATCTATTTATTGATACTTCAGAAGTTGATATTAATCATGTAAAATCACATTTACTGACGTGGGGATTAGTGACAAAGGAACCCTTGACTCTGGGTCGCACTGATGGAGTTAGGGTGCTAGTCATGAAGGTGAAGGAAGACTTGTCTTGGGAAAGAGACAACAAAATACCGACTCTCCCTGATGAATGCTCCAGGAGGCAAATACATAGCATAGTGGGTGAGCTGGTGGGCCACTTCCCAACTGCAAGTTGGTTGCGAGTCCACTGCAGTTTTATGCAGCGGTTGACTGCCGTCTCTAAGATGGGATGGGATGACGTGGCTTCCGAGCACCTAAGGAAACCCTTGAAAGAAGTCCTAGAGAAAATTAGGAACGAAGGCGATCCTGTGCGTGGGCAGTGGCCAGTCAGTGAATGCGCTCCGATGACAGTGTGGGCAGATGCTAGCGGTTTGGCAATAGGTGTAGCGCTAGAGGTTAGTGGGAGCATAGTAGAGGACGCGACTTGGTTGAGACCGCGGGACGACTCGGCACACATAAACTTGAGCGAGTTGGACGCCGTTATCAAAGGAATCAACATGGCACTGAGATGGGGGCGAAGATACTTGTACATCAGAACCGACTCTTCAACAGCATACAAGTGGCTGCAGGCGACTATTAATAAAACGCATAATGTAAAATCTCGGGCGCTATCGGAGAGATTAATTCGGCGCAGGCTCGATACTTTAAAAGAAATAATTGAAACTGAGCAGCTCCAATTAGAACCGATTTTAGTTGAATCAAAGAAAAATTTGGCTGATAAACTTACTCGTGTACCGCGTAATTGGCTGCAAATAGAACAAGATTTGGTAGTGTCAAATGACACCGCGACTGCTTCATTAGCGACTGCTGCTGTTCAAGATAGAGAAGAAAATCAGCTCATCAACGACATAAAGTCAATACATACGAGGTGTCACTTCGGGGTAGATAGGACTTTACGCTTGGCTAGGGAAAAGTGGGGCGCTCAAGTCTCCAGGAGGATGGTTAGAAAAATTGTCAGCAGATGCGACACCTGCTCTAAAATTGATCCCGCCATCAACTTCAAATGGCAACATGGTAGAATATCTAGCCATATCGTATGGGACAGGGTTGCTATGGACATAACGCATTTTAAGGGAAAGCCGTACATATCATTAATTGATTTAACATCCCGTTTTACCGTATGGCGTGAGTTGAAAAATGAATCAGCGTCCGAATTAGTCAGTCATGTAGAGCAAGCCATCGCTGAGTTTGGCCCTCCCTCCTCGATCTTAACAGACAACGGGACAATATTTCGTAGTCGTCTATTTGCAGAGCTCTTAGATAATTGGGAGATAGAACAAATTTTGTCATGTGCATATCGACCCCAGGGCAACGCAGTCATAGAACGTATGCATCGAACGGTTAAAAGGTGCGCTGCGCGTACATCTAGATCGATACAGGAAGCTATTTTTTGGGTGAATAGCAGTAGGGACGGAAACAATCTCAGTCCGTTCGAGCTGATGTTCTCAGCTTCTTCGAGGAAGCCGGGAATCAGTAAGCAGCGGCAACAAATAACAGGTGATATCGACCACATACTAAAGCAGCAGAACGTAATAGATAACGACATTTATGACCCAGAGAGAAATCCGTTCACCGTAGGAGATAGAGTTTACATGCGTGATCCTGAGGGCAAGTGTGAAAGCATCTGGTCAGGGCCCCATAGAATCACCTCCATTAAATCGAGCGTAGGAGTGATTATTAACGACGATGGGGTTACGAGGCATGTCTCGCACCTTCGTATGGTACCCAGCGACAAACATATCATAGAGGACTTCGAACTGAATGATGATGAGGAAGATGGGTATTCAACCAATGCGAACGATAATAGCATCATTCCTCGTAGAAGTGTGCGTGTGAAGAGGCGCCCCGAGTGGATGAACGATTATATTTGTTGAGCCTGTTAATCTCTCAGTTTTTAGGTCTTAAGACCTGTGGGGCGTGTAGGTGTTTGTCGGCTTCTCAGCCGTGGTGACCTCTTTGGTGCGTGTGTGCATGTGGGCTTTGCCGCCTATGATGCGGTATTACTGTGTCTCGTAGGTGTTTGTCGGCTTCTCAGCCGTGGTGACCTCTTTGGTGCGTGTGTGCATGTGGGCTTTGCCGCCTATGATGCGGTATTACTGTGTCTCCCAGTCTCCCATGTATGGCGTCACACTCTTGCCTTCCATTCTCGTGCGTCAAATTACATGACGTCATATTTTCGCATAATTGGGACCTAAAGTGAAAGTCGGATATACATTTCTGTCTATATCATTGTGATGTGTTTGCCTGAGTAATAAGAAAGCGAATCGACGCGGAACACTGGCCTTTTTGATTTGCAACACTACAGCTGATCTATCAGACAAATCAAAGTTTTCACTTAAACGTGGTAGAGTATGGGTTGAAGGCATTGTCAGTACATCATCAAGTAATAACGATCGGCAGCAAGATTCCAGTGTGAATTCCAGTTCAGGGCTGAAATTTAGATGTGGAAAATCTACGCAAAGTTGGTTTCATTTTAACTAGTCACAATTGCTGTAAGAGAAGCTCAAAACGTTTCTCCTACAGCACGAGGGACGTGCAACCTGAGACAATTTCTAAATCTTATTTTTCGAGCAGAATTAAGTGGTTTTGCCACAGAATTAAAAAATGACAACAGATTTACGAGATCAGAAAGATCGTCTCTAATATTTTTCGTGCATCGCATAATTATCTGAGAAAGATTCATTCTTGATCTTAATATCGCCGTCAAACACTTCAAACTCTAAATTTTCGAAGACCTTTACAGTTACAATATCCTAACGTTGGTGGTAAAACTCAAACTATAAAAATAGATAGCTTTGGTTTGACACGATGAAAATTCTGTAGTTTTCCTAATTAGCAGTTCAACTTACATTCCAAATCCGATAATCTGAAGTTTTTTCAGACAGCAGCCGAAGTTCGAAGTGAGCATCAAGTGTTCAGTGAATAGCGATTCCCGGCATATAATCGTGTGAACGGAAGCGAACAGACAGCTGAGTCACGTCATCGGGGTCATGCGATTGTTCTCAGTGTCGAGTGTTATCGATCCTATGCTGTACTACTGTGCATGTGCACTTACTATGCGACCACTCCATGTCTACCTAGATCTCCTTGATTAGAATGCAGTAACTGACAAATTAGTAGTCACCCCTTTTGATTTTCCGTTATTTTTATTAAAAGCTGTTAAGCAATGCATGAGATGTATTAGATGTACACTGTTTCACGCATTAACTATCTTTTTAGCTTATTGAAAGAGATATCTATTAAAAGAACGTAAAATTTATCTAAAATGCTACGAATGCTTTCATCTAAACATCAGACGGAAATGCACGAAAAATTCAGTATTTTGTGTGACCACCTTTTGCTTTGATCACCGCATGGAGGCTATGAGTTTCCTGCAGGTTTCCTGCATCGATTTATCTCTTATCCATTCTTTAATGATTGCTCAAATGAGCTCCTGCTTCGTCGTCAGAGTCTGTGTCCGGATACATCGTTTCATTATGGCCCAAATAGTCTCAATCGGGTTACAGTCGGGACTGTTACCTGGCCAATCCAAAACAGGGATGTTGTTGCGTCGTAAACCGTCCATTCACTTCCTAGCCTTATGAAAAGGACAAGGAGAAGGCTTTGCATAAACACTTGCACCCGTATGCACCAACGCAGAATTATAATTCTAGGAATAACGCTTATTCCATGGTTAGTTATTCCGACAAAAAATATAGCGATGCACAGAGAAAGTTTTTTCCAGGAATTACTAATCTGTTGAGTTATTCCGCTGCTCGAGATATCTATGACTTTGACGTCATTCATTACATCGTTTCCAGTGAATTTCCCTTCGATGCGATGAATGAGTCAGGTTGTCCGCAAGATGATTTTAAATCGCCAATCCTAAAAAAATCCTTCATCAGTGTGATACTTCTCGTCTTCAATATTCATACGTACACTGCCACTTACCACACTCGTAGTTCGTTAATTATGTCCAAAGTAAGGAAATCTCCTTCGGGGAAACCAGGCATGAAGAGAGGGCAGCAAGCGAAATGTCAAAACGTGGACATGTTGGTCAGCTTTCATATTCCCTTCGACGATGTGCAGTCGTCCAGGTCCTTCCATGGAAATAACTGACCATGCCATAACTTTCGTGGGGTGCTTCACAGCACCTCAAGTTGGAGTTGGTCCTTCCCACAAAACCCAGACGTGTGGTGTTGTCGATGATAGGCATTGGAATGTTGACTCGTCTGAAAAGCAGATCTTGGCCCAGTCATCTGCGGCCCAATTTCGGTATTTCCTCGCCCACTGGAGTCTCCTCACTCTCATTTTGTGAGTGAGGGCTAGCTTCGGAACGGGCTTCGAGCTCGTTATTCCTCCTTCCTTCAGTCTTCGGATAAAGGTCTTATGGGAGACAGTTGACAATCCAGATTCTGCAAGGCCCTAGGACAGTCTGTAGGCGGAGGATTGTGGACTTATCAAGGCGTGGCGGCAGATGAGGCGGTCTGTGTGATGTGTCGTGATTTTCCTCCATTCACAGTGACCGCTGCGAGAACTTGTTGTCTTTCCTGCCTTCCTCACTCGCTGCACATTCTGTCGTGAGGCTGCAACTTGTTCAGCAATTTCGGATACGGTGTGGCGACCTCCCTTTACGAGAGCCGAAATCGCAGCTTTCTCTACGTCGGAAATGTCTTTCGTCTTACCCATAAGTCACAATGTCGAAGAAGCATTGAACGAGAAATGATTCGTTTTCGAATTCAACGCTTAAGTCATGCTGATGACCTTTATTACGAATTCTGAATTCGGTTAAATCCAGTTGCAGGAATTGAATTGAATTTCAAAGTTTGAGTCGCTGATTCATTCTGCCATAGATATTAAAAATGTCCCAACTCAACGATTTTGTTCAGAAATGAAATATTGTACGAGTACAATAGCATGCGAAGTCTTAAACCGAGTGTACATGGAAATCGTCAAAAGTTTACGATTATTCATTATGATTCCTTGCAATCAATGACTTGGTATAAAACATTTTAATCTACAAATGCTATAAGTTATAAACTAGAAATCCCTAAAAGATATTCGAAACAATATGACAAGCGATTTTGTCCATTCATATCCAGAATCAAAAGAAGGAGTTAACTCGAATAAGTTTATTATTATTGGGGGTGACTAATAATTTGTCTCCTACTGCATTATGTTTTGAAGTATATTCTGGCGATACCGAGTATGTGAAGTATCCTAAATGTTAAAGTTGTAGTATCATGGGGCTTTTATGATGCATGCATTGTCATAAAAGGATAAACTCTATGACTATCAGGATTAAAGACTTTCATGGTTGAGCTTTTTTCAAATGTTCAGCTCTTTCCAAAAGGCTTTTTTATTCAAACGTATTTAAAAGTGTTCTACGAAGTGGGGAAGTGGTGATAGCTAATCTCCTCATTCATTCGGTCAGTCTTTTAGTTTCTAGGGGCATGCTTGTCATCAGAAAACGTAGATTCTGATAGGTTGTAATAAAAATTACGTCACCTTAGCATCATCATGTAACGTGCTTCTCATGATGAGAGAGAATGATATTGAGGTCCCTATGATAAAAGAGCATAAGAACTTTCTGTAAGCAATAACTATTGGCTTTTCGTTCCAGATTTTAATATGACAATTTATTTAGCAATAGCAACAATTCGACTCCAGGGGCTGTGAGTCTACTTTCTCATCGAGTTCGAGCATGTCTTTCAGCCACCAAATCCGAGTCTGTCTGGGTCCAAGTTATGGAATTACGTTTAGCAGAATTGTAGACAGCATCATGTATCAGTCTATGTATGACTTGCAGGGTGTCGAGTGACCTGTAAAACCTAGGAAATAATGCATTTATATGTCTGAGAAACATGCAAGGCTCTTGCAAGGGTCATACAAAATCATGACTTTGGAAAAAACGACTTTTGACTCTCTATGGTTCAATCCATGCTTGAATGATTGATACTAGAAAACATGGAAATTAGAATGTACGAATTTAAGTATAACACGCTGATACTCCATTACATATATCATTGATTTGACAGTTCTAATGATTATTCTGATTTTTGTCCTGTAAGGAGTGGACTTGTCCACTTAAGTTTCCAATGATGACAGGTGTTGATTGAAACTATACTTATTAATGCAAGAACTTGCGGAATTGTGGCGAATGAATAACGAATTGTCACTCAGCAGAGTCCTCGAGTTGTGAAGGTAAAAAACCAGTCCCATTTTCTCATGTAAAAAACAGGTGTGAAAGTATTTGTTCAATCTAGGTATTATTAAAGTTGACTGACCCGAAGCAGTGCTCGAATTACTACTTTAACCGACTTTTAATGGTCAAAATTACTGGCTCTCGAGATAGGAAATGATATGCAATAAAATCATGGGGGTTGGGGCAAGCATTGATTGTCAATCGTCACTTCAGGAAATCTTAAAGCATCTAACAATTAATTCTAAGCAACATCGGAAATTTGACTAATTGTTTGAAATTGAATTTTCGAGTCATTGTGGACGTGGACGTATTTTCACATTATGTTTCATTCTTTATTTTTTAAGGACCAGAACTTATTCATTATTATTTAGATTTATTCATTGAAATACACCCACAAGTTTTCCCATAATTGAATTTAGACAAAGTTTCCAATGATTTTCTTTCATTACACAGGAGGAAAGTCCGGAATCTAAATTGCTGAACCCTAACAGACTGAAGACGATATCTATCCTAGATTATTTCAAGGGCATTTAAATAGGTTTTAAGATAAAATTTTAGAGGAATCATAGCGGTGATGCTAATCATGGATGAAACTCCAGTTTTAATTTGCTTTAAGTCAGTAATCAAGAAGCACAATAATTTCTTGGGCATTCTAAACTTTTCGAATAAACAGTAGGCCTATAATAAGAAAGTTTGCTTGACAATAATTCTTGCCTTCTATCAATCCAGTTTTGATACAAAAACTGGTCAATTAAAAGATATTTTACTAAAGCACTATTTACAGGTATTCATATTTACAGAGTAGATCACATTACATATGAAAAATGTATGCAGAGTCCCATTTGTGATTGATTAGGTTACCGTTTGGTGGGAACGCAAAATCTCTGAACAATTAGTCATGCTCCGTCTGGGTTCCATACGGAAATTTTTTTTTTCATTTTACTGATTCGTTTTTATGTTTTATTAATCCTATCATTCTTAGATGGTTGTAATTTTGATCATGTCAGATAAAGCAAAATATTAAAATGTCAAATTCGCACTGTTATTTATATAAAGAGCAACATTTTGCATATCTGACATTAAAATTTCAACAGCTTGGCTCTACGTACTGTATAATTACATCTTATTAATTAATTATGCTTCATATGCTGCTTTATTAAGCAAAACAGTCCATTTTTGGGAGATATTCTATATTATCTCCCTATTCTGTATTATACATAATATATAGAATATATTCTATATTCTCTAACAGGGAATTCTTGAGTTGTTCAGCCGGCTATGTCCATGCTAGCTCAGCTGTGTTTCTTCTTTCACTGTTTGCATGCTCTGAGCACTCAATCTTGTTTGATTTTTCGCGTGCCTCCTCTCATTAGACAAAGAATCAAATATACGCCGGTTGAGTCAAACTCTTGATGGGTGCTCACACATTCGTATAGCACATTCGCACAGACCAGAATTATGATCCACAGGACACCAACTATCCGACATACGTTGCAGTTTCAATCTGATATAAAACCAAACATCAACGGGATAAACAGCTCTCCTGATTCAATGTCTTGTATAGCCTGCATTAGTCGTGGCGGAATGTATAGTATTCGACGTTTCTGAGGATACTTATGTTTGCAATATTCAAATTTCCAAATTTGTATTCTTTGTCTGTGGAGTAGTAGATTAGCATAATATGAGTTAAAGAATTATATTTCTGAAATATTATCATGTGATTAACAGTGGTGCACTTCATTCAAACTGTCAGTTAAAGAATTATCAAATAAATGAAAAAAATCAAGCGTTCGAAATTATGTATTTCAAACTACAGTTGTTCATAAATTTGACTATTCAGTGAGTCAAATACAAATATGTTGCAGGAAAATTTTGAGGAAACATTGAAACTGAAAGTTGCGGAAATGGTAGGTCATGCATTTTTCTTCACGGCAATAATGCGACGGGAGTCGATTCGCACCTCGCAAAGAAATCAAAGACCAAACATATTTTTTCGTTCTCATTTATGTAGTCGTTTCTTTTAAGCTAGACTTAATATTGGGTTCCACCAATGCTAGGAGTCCATGAGTTCCTAAATTTACCTTGGAAGTGATGTTCATGGTTTTTTTATATATTCAATCGTCTTAGGATGCATTCAATTTTAGGAATAGTGAAACTAATGATCAGACAGATGAAGCTTGTGAAAACAATCATTTCGTGACTTTCATATTTTCGACAAATGAGATATTGTTCGATTGAGGATATCCAATTCGTTCGATGGATCGAAAACAATATTATTCACTAAATCGCTTTTCGGTCCAGGACCACAGGCCATTTTCAAAACAGTGACAATTCAGCTCGAACAATAACAACATCACCCAACCACCTCCTATACAAAAGAGATGTTATCGTGTTATTATTGCAGAAATAAAGCAGATACGGCAATGTGATTTAAGTAAAAGTATTCAACTGTCTAAATAAAGCAATCGGAATTTTAAGAAGCCATCAACAAGAAGAGAGTCAGAGTAGACTCTGTGAAATTGGAGGTTAGAATTCGAGCCTAGGCTGATTAAATGCTAAAATCAGTATCGGGTGAGGCACTGCTAATTAAGCTGCAGCACATTTTGAGTATAGCTGAGTCTAGCAAATTTGCCAAAGCAGAGTTCATCAGAATATTGCAATTCACAGTTTCAATTTTCCGATGGAAAAACAGTTTCATTCTCTACATCCTTTGAGCTCCTAATATCTGGAGAAGCATGCAAATCTAACTGTTTATGTGAATGCAAATATGAATCCATACACTTCAGTAGGCCTATTGATGAAGAAGTTAAGTTCGAACTGCAGCTAAACTTTCAAGTAACGCACCGATTGAAAGCAGCTGATCACGATTGGAACTGTGAATGTAGAGTAGATGCATGCAATTACAGGATCGACGCTTGATATTAAATTTGAAAGAACTCATTGAGACAGCAGTCCATTATGCTCATAGTCAGAATATTAACCATGGACGACATGCAATTTTCAGAAAAAGTGCAATTCAGCCAAGCATTTTGTTCGGTATGACAATTCATGCAAAATTTGAATAACAATAAAAGTTCGTTGGCGGCAGGAGTGTCAAGATTTTCTGAATTTGAGAATTTTTTTGAATGGCATGGAAATATAAATTAGTCAATTTCCTGCAAGTTATTCCTTTCTACTTGCAGTTTATCAAACATTCTAGAGCTGTTGACCGACTCAAAATTTCGCATTGTAGCACATGAAGCTTTGTTATTTCCTGTTTGATAATGGTCCACTAGTGTCACATCATTCACATCGAATGAAATTCTATCATGTCATAGCACCATACTTTGCCTTTCACAATCATGATTTTTTTGAAAAGCGCTTCTTTTTGACCATTATAATCGAAAGCAGTCTGTAGGTTTCATCAATTAGGAAGTTGGCGATGAAATATTCTGGTCTCATCAATAGTTGGTGCAAATGGAGAGCAGTAAGCAAGGCAATGTTAGTAACTGTAGTAGGTGCGAACCGTGATATCCTTGGGCCTTATTACTTCTACATTGTGATGCAGCTGCAGTCTTCTTCTTCTTCTTCCTCAGCCATAGTCAATCCACTGCTGGATGAAGGCCTCCACATAAGTTTTCCAAGTTGTCCTGTTCTGGGCTGCTCGAATCCAGTTGGCTCCTCCTACCGTCTTGATATTATCCACCCAACGAGTCTTCTGTCTTCCTTTCCGTCTCTCTCCGTCTCTGGGGTACCACTCTGTCACATCCTTTGTCCAACGTCCGTCCTTCTGCCTTGCAATATGTCACGCCCATCTCCACTTCTGTTTTGCTGCCTCTTTTAACACATCTTTGATTCCAGTTGTTTCTCTTATCCAGGTTCCTCTTCTTGTCTCTTCTCAAAATTTTCAGCATCGCTCGCTGTGTAGTGCTTAATTTCATCCTTTGGTTCTTTGTTGTCCTCACGTCTCGCTTCCGTATATCAACATCGGTAGAATGCACTGGTCGAAGGCCGTCCTTTTTAGGCACATTGGGAAGTCGCTTTTGAATACTACATCGCCTCTGCTGAAGGCTTGCCATGCTTGAGCGCATCTTCGGGAAATTTCTGCTTCCGCTCCTTCTGTCATGCTCATCACCTTGCCCAAGAACACGTATCGATCTACCTCGTCTATTTCTACACCATTTATCATAATTCGGTATGGTGTCATGAATTTGCTTCTCATTGCCTTCGTTTTCTCGGCATTGAGTTTCTTTCCACTTCAGCTGCTTGAATCTGAGAGTTTATCAATCATTGTTTCTAGGTCTTCCATTTTGTTGGAGAATAATGCGATGTCGTCTGGAAAAAACTTGAGGTGGCTCAGATATATGCCGTTGATTGCTACACCCTTTTGGTTCCAATCTAACTTCTTGAATATCTCCAGAATGGCCGTGAACAATTTCAATGATATTGGGTCGCCCTGCCTTACTCCTCTTTTAATGTTAAAAGGTTTACTTTCGTCTTCCATTCTTATCACTGACTTTGCTTCATTGTACAGTTTTCTTAATATATCTATGTACAGGATATCAACTCCTTGTTTCTCCAGGGCTTTCAATACACATGTATGCCTTGCAGAGTCAAAGGCTTTTTCAAAGTCAATGAAGTCAATATAGAGTGGTTGGTGGTATGACTGTGGTGAGTCGTTGAAAAAGTTTCGCTGCTTGTTCAATTCCTTGATTTTCATCTGGTATTTTCGTAATACGGTTGCAAATTATCCTTGTGAACAGCTTGTATGGATGCGGAAGCAATGTGATAGGCCTGTAATTCTTCAAATTTCTTCTATCGCATTTCTTGTGAAGCAGTACTACGGTTCCAAATTTCCAATCTTCCGGGATTTCGTAGATGCAGATCAAATGCAGATGCAGTATTGATGATGAAATGTTTACTAATGCGACTGGAGATTTGTAATGATGACAATTTTTAATGCGGATGATTTTCTTCTAATGATGATTCTTCCTTTCAGATTTCACTAGAGTAGCAACTTTCGATCAGATTTCGAGGCTAAATGTTCGTTCTAGTGATCAAGGACTGAATTTCATCCGAGAACTCCAGTATGAACATAATTTGCAGATTGTAGATTGCAGCCCTACATGAACTACAAGTACAGCACACACTCGCCTTTTTTCGTTTTTCAGTTCCCGAAAATCCGTTCGGGGAGAATTGTAGACCCTGATATTAACCGGTAGGCCTTTGTGTAGAAAACTCAATTGACTCCACCCTAAGTTTTCCAAAATACTTTTTTTGTCTGCTAAATCTTGTTTTACGAGCGCAAGTTGTCTCTCTAAGAATCCCTTACTTGTACATTGACTTTAGAAAAACACCAGTGGGGTATTAAGATATGGTTCAATTGCTGATTTGTTATTGTGCTTTAGATACGTGTAATTGTCTTCTATTTCCGCTGTAGAAAGTAAGCTTAAAGTTTCAGAAGCCGAAATCTATGCGCCTTATACTTATAGGAAATATTTACCCGATGATACCATAAGTAGAGCGAAAATGACAGCTGATGTTTGAATTAAAATGACAATCTCTTTACCAAGTATGTTGTTGTAAGCTTCAAGCTTTTAACAAAGAAAAGAATCAAACAATGAATTGTAAAGAATGAAAGTGCATAATTGATCTGAAAACAGAAAAATTCAAATTCGAATTACTTTTTGCAAATATAACGAATATTTTAACTATTCATATCGACTCGAATTTTCAAGTACTCCCCGGGATCTAGAGTCGGCAAAGTGAGAGTTCAGTATCAATCTTATTCGTTGAGACTTTCAATATTTTCTAATTACTTGAAAGTGTGGAATAATGGGCCTTTAGGCTGCCGTTAAGTCGGTGATATTAATGGGGAATCATGTATAGACGTCAACATTGTCATCCCTAACCTGGGATCATTGTAAATTGATATGAAATATGGAGGAAATGATTAACTACTATGAGCGACTCGTAGGGAAACTCTGCTGAGATTGTCGATTAATAACTAACTCATTATCTCGAGTGTTGTGGATCGTTTTGTCCTCCCCACGAATTATTCTCCCGTCGTCGTTGACATTTCGATCGTCAAGGTAGTATAAAACTCTTAAAAAATGTTAATGTAATGATCATGATATTTTAGTTTAATAATCACGAGGAATTACGAATCATGGTCGTATTTTGCCAATTTTAATTATCATTACTATATTCTACATATACGTGGTACTTTTGATCTACCTCCCGCTTCAAATACCTCCTGAGCCCAAACAACTGTAGACCTGTGCTTAACTTGGCGGTATTCTTCTTCAGGTCAATGCTGATATGAAATTAAACTGCAATAGGATCGCTTGTTGGTGAATAATCCGATATCTTACATTTCCTTGATTTTTTAAAATATTGAATTCAGAAGCAGGGGCGTTGGAAACCTTACATGATTAAGTCAGATTTCTATGCTTGCATGCTATTTTCGCTTTCTTATGATAATAGGTGTTCTATGAAGTCAGAAGGGCAAGAAATGTAGAAATGCGAGGATTTCTACGATTTTCTTGTCCGCTGGATTCATGGAATAGCTTATCTTCTAATTCTATGGCAAATGTCCAATAACCAATGTGATTATGCGAATATTTCTTTGAAAATTTATCCTTGCCCTGGGCAAGATAAAATGATTGCCCTGCGACATTTTTCATATCATGGCAGATTACCTTCACAGATTTAGAGGATAAAAATAATTTGACTGCGTAAGCGCTTGAAAATGCCCTACATTGTCGCCCGAAATAATCTATGTTAATAATATTGTTCGTAATTGAAATGTACTGGGCAGCAATTTTTTTCATCTTGCCCTACTGGGAGTATTAGATATTAGATAGAGTACTCATTTCGAATACTTTTGAAAGATATAATCTCATTATTGGAGTGCAGCATGCTTTAACATTAAATAAAGCGATGCACTCCTGATGTTGATAAAACTGTGGTTGGATGATATCTTTCAGTGACTAAAATTCAATAATTCATGTCGCTGATAAACAATTTTAGGAATGTAATCTTAATTCCATGGACTTCATGATTTCGGAATCTCATTGTGTATCTTTAATGCCGGAAAAGTGTTATCTAATTGTGATGTCATTAGGCATTTCACACCCACAAAATCTTTATATGAGTATGAACTTAAAAGTGTGAAAAAACATTTATAAAGGCAAGTTGGTCTTGCAGATGTCACCTACAGTAACGTGAGTTCTCATTGTGAAAAGGTTGTGAACATGTAGTGATTTCATATTCAATGAATTGATATTATCATTATCTGCGTACATTACAAATAAAAGTATTAAATATTATATGCCTTTGACACAATTTTGGCGTTCTTCAAAACTTAGTGCTTTTCTTTTTTGTTTAAGGTCTTCATTTGATCTTTGGAAATGGTGATTGCAGATCGCCGAGTTTCATCATGAAATATAGAGGATTTTTTTCTCACACACTTCTATTCATCTATCTGAAGAATTTCACATCTAACTGAGAGTGGATCTAAGTCATTTAGTAATTTTTCTATGTAGTAGCTCTTAAATAGACATTATTTCAGTGACATTTTTGATATTTCAGCTGACTCTTAATGATGAAAGCTGCTTGATTACCGAAAGAATGAGGGAATACAATTGAAGGATCAACGTCAGGTGGCTCGTTCTTCCCAAAGCGAATCGAATCTGTTAATTATTGTCAAAGCCTATCCAAGCCTACTGTCAATTATGATTTTCATGCACGCCTTTCGAATGTCGTTAAAACAGAAATGTGTTTGTAGAATGACCTTTCCTTAAGTGCAACACATCGTGGATTTCGGATAAATTCCTCACCAATATATTTGCAAGTGAATTCATCGATCGTAGACGGGACACAAGCTTAAATGTGAAATAACTGTCACGTGGTGTTGAATGACACACATGTTGGGGAAATATGAAACCACCTCAAGTATTTACAGATTATTTCAGCTTATAAAAGCAAGCATCTGATAAACTGTGAAAACGCTTCCGTTGACTTGCCTCGTTGGAAAATGGTTCCATCCTAGTTTGCTAGAAATTTTAGCAAGTATTTCTGATTAGTGATTATTTCTTTTGATTCTCAAAGATATTTAGGAAACCCCTGTCTCTTTTGATCATTGAATAGCAATATGAAAGTGCAATCAAATGTTCAATATTTCCCGATGTTTAACATTGGTGATGTGTAGGCATTAGAGCGTTCTGTAATTCCCGGATTTCTCACCATATTCGGATTCACAAAAATTCACCAAAAATTCTTGAAACTCACATTTTATATATTTTGATTGAATGTAGCGCTTCGTCTCCCTTGTTTTGACGCAAGACAAAAAGCACTCATGTATAAGTTCTCACGATTTAAGACTGCTTGGTGATGCCTAGACAGGTATATTGATCGTGAGAACACACTGGACGCCGAATGCCTTTAGTCCGGCAGCTAGAACGAGTTTCTGCAGGGAACGAGGCTGAAAATGAGACTTTCACAGAATGATGTGGTGCACCCTATGGTTACTATAAATCTGAACGACTGCCGGGTTCTAGTTAGTCAGACAAGGTCAAAGAAAATCACATGGTAATCCAATAGGACGTAGATTGCGGTTTTTAGTTAAAAGGAAATTTTCTATGTTTCTCTTATTATTTGAAAAGTATAAACTGCAGAGTCATATTTTTGACATGGAATGTCTTCCAGTCATTTCTTACTATGCTCATGCACCTCTCTGTCTATGAAGCCATGGGCATTCTGATTTGGCAAGCCTCTTATGTCGGCAAAGCACCAACATCTTGGCCCACTTTATCCTCATTAGACCACATTCTCGCATGCATGGCCGATCCGAAACATGAAAATGTCACATACACATAGTAGGAAATGACCTGAAGACATATCATGCCAAAAGTTAAGGCTCTAGACTCAGTACTTTTCAGCTAATAAGAGAGAACATGGAAAGTTTCATTTTAGCCAAAACTGCAATCTGTGTCCCATTGGATTCAGGTGTGTTTTTCTTTGATCGTGTCTGACAAGAAGAGGAACTAACAAGAACTCGGAAGACGCGCAGATTCGTAGTAGGCACAGGATGTCCATCATTCTGTGAAAGTCTCATTTTCGGCCTCGTTCCTGCAGAAACTCATTCTGGCTGCTGGACTACTTGCCCTCTGATGCGCTGATCATTTTCCGTCTATCATTTCACTGTGATCATGACGATGCTCTACAGTGTGCGGCGAAATACATCACACTCTTGAAGATGCATTAATTTTCAGTTCAAGACTTGACTATCCCCAAAGATCACATTAGAAAGTTTTATTAATGAGGTCTTAGTTACCATAGACCTAATCTAAAAAAAGTTTTGTGAGGAGATGATTATTTCAGAGGCCACAATGGGAAACCACTCTCGCATGGTATTGCAAGAACACTTGAATACCTAGCGTACATCAGAATGCCGAATTTCTGCAGGCGGTTTCATTGTTAAATTAGATGCCTTCTCATTTCCCAATTTCAGGATTGAGCCTACTACTGTATACATCCTTATCTTTCCCGCTATTTTGCTTGAAAAAAATTTCAGAAATTTTTCAAAACTTCAGGATGCACATATTTATGCTCGGCATTATTGAAAGTGACTTTAGATTTTTGCTCAAAATCAATGACAACACATTTACAAATAGATTATTCTTACATTTTTCCTAGAAATTTTAGTTATGTCGTGGTATACATCTTCATTCTAGATTTTTCAGATGGACTTTTAACTTTCCTACCGATCCTATTTATGTGAATTTTGTTTTTTTATAGTGCCACAAATGTTGTCCTATTCTCTTGAACTTCGTGGGTCTTGAAGGACGTTGTATATCTTGCAACGAGATGGAGCTCCAGATAGGGCTAGAATTATTGTAGAATTGTATTTGTATTAGAATACAAATACAGATACAAAAGTTTAACATTTACAAATACTCGCTAACAGTATTCAAATGCATTTCAAATTCAAATCACCACAAAGTCAGGTGGATAGTCATTCTTCAAATTCATAGAGATAACATATTCACAAGCGAAGGAAGTAAACGAAAAAATTATGAAATTTCTTGATTTCCTTCATCTATGCCTTTCTATCAGGATTCACTACGTGGACTGAATGATGAGTAATGATTTTGACCATCACAATCTTCGGATAAATGTCATGTAGATTTTTTGAAGCGAAAATGTGCCGACTAAGTCCCCAATCTATAACCACGCATTCTGCAGCATTCGTGACAGAGCAAAGCTTCTTTGTTTTCGAAAGCGATGGCAGTCTCCCCTAATACAGGTGTTTTTGTTTATTTGTGTAAATCTGTCATTGCTTAACGTCAAAGCTGATAAGTTGACGATATTTCTCTCTGCTGAATTACACAAAATTTAGACAAACGCGACACGTGAACAAACCATTCATTTAGAGCCGACTATAAAATGCAAATTCGAATAGTCTAAGCGTGTATTCGCAACGCTTTCTTCATTTTATTACAACGAAGAACGGAGTCTCCACATACCCGGATTCTCAATTTTAGAAAAGGAGGAAAAAAACAAATTTATCCGACGAGTACAGTACTTTTTTTCTAGATTATAGCGTGACACGACTTTCTTGTTTTATGCAAAAGTTCAAATGGAAATTTACAAAAAAATGTTCGTCCTTCTATACAAAGCTCTTCCCTCATCGCATACTTCGTATAAGCAGTCACTGAACTACATTACAGGACTACCAAGTGACCAATTTTCAGACGTTTATTATAAAAATCTTTCCAATTCAAGCGTATTCCTTGCATCGAAATTTGCTGGAATTTTTTCGTGGATAATTGATTTATTGGAACATTAACTGAAATAATGCCAGTGTTTTAATCTCGCATCATGGAATTAACTGTTTACAGTTGTTTTTCCAGGATGGAGGACCGGTGATCTTTCGACATGTTTTTCGCGCGAGCTCAAGGTAACTCTCCTCTTCATATTATATGATGATTGAATTTGTTTAAATCACATGCTCATGAAAATGTATGAATATCAAGTCTCACTGCTAAAAAATGTAAAACTGTGCAAATAAATGTGCATTTTCCCAGCCGTCATCAGGTTATGCTGCGTTGACCATCAACATAGAAGGTTGCATCTTGCAACCCATTCAGCAATTTTGTTATCTTGGAGTGAGTGAATTACTTCTGAAGAATTAAACACTCCTTAACATAAATTTATGAAAAAGAACTTGCATGGGCCCTGTGAGTATATTGCCCTACCTCACGACAACGAACCGAGATGAAAAGAATGAGGTGAATGTCTCTCAGAGAGTCTCAAACAGAACCAGAACTTACCTGGAATAATCAAAAAGTGCCGGAAATCGTGTGATCGTTTCAAATAGCAGCTGATGAAATGATCGGCACGACATAACAATAATGCATGTGTGCACAATGCATTGGAAAGCTAGCTCTAATAATTTCAAAAATATTTATTTGAATTGCTTGAATTTTCGCATGTGGATAGAAATGCTGTCAGCCAAGTGCTTTTGAATGTTTTTTGGTGGTGATTGCCTGAGTTGAAATAGTTTCAGAGAAAATGAAAATGCATGGAAAGATATAACCAATGAATGCTTTGTTTGGTTGGACGTCGTACTGAGGAGACCATTCTCATGCACGGGAACCATCATTTAGTTTATACCGTCGACTAATAAATGCGCTCTTATCAGTCCCACTCTCGTCCATTCACTCGGCTCTACTCCATGTATCAGGTCATGTTGAAATCAGTAACACTCTGTAAGACATGCCAGGTAGGAGTCAGTTGGAAAAAGTCGATTAGATGACATGTATTTTTGAAAGAATGCACAAAATCAAGATTGTTATAAGCAGGGGTTCGTGCGTTTAAGTGGTTAACAGCGATCAAGTTTTAAATTTTGACGCTTACCTCCGGCTAGCCGCTGTCAAATTTATAACGGTCAACCGCGGTTTTCTATATTCATTTATAATGTTTTTCTATTATAAAATTACATACTTCGGTGCTAAAATCATCGCATACTAGAGTTTTTCAAATATTTGACACAGTTCTTCCTTTTTGATGTCTTTGTTGTCACTTTCCTTGCTGTTATGTTGATGAGCTGCAATGAAAGGACGTTAAATGAGACGGAAGTTCATATTGTCGAATAGCTAGGTTGTGACCGCGCCTTAGTTCTTGGCAAATCGTCGAGTGCATTTTAGTCTTCTTTTGATACACTTGTAGAAATGCATAATTCATTTATACTTTCTTAATTTGACTTCTAAGTGAGTAACTCCATGTGTAAACATATGTCGACGCTTAAAAGATATTTTGTTACTTTATTTGAATTTTAGATAGGAATTTCCTTATGCTGTTTAGAAAATTGCTGATGTTTAAATTAAAATTACCAATTTTAGTTAATTATCAATTTCATTAAATTATCAAAATGTATTATCAAATTTGATCAAAATCAAATCAAAATTAAAATTAAAACAAAATCAAAATTAATCATCAAGATAATCAAAATTATCAATTTTAATTAATTCAATTAATATAATTTAATTATGCGAAGTTTGAATATCTTTTATTGCGAAAATAGGGCCTTCAATGAACTATCAAGTGCTTACCATGCTTATATATTCAAAAAGCGATAAATGGCAGAGATGAACAGAAAAAATCATTCAACAAAAACTCTGGATTTCAGTTTAAGAGTTCCATCTTACATTGCTTTTTTTTCTCAAATGTTTGGCTATAGGCGTATGAACATTTCTCCAAGACGGTTTTTCTCGCAATGATTGACTCATATATTACACAGCCTCGGTGTTCAAGTGGATGTTTCGAACCCTGCAGAATATTCAAATTTTACCATGGTTAATCACCATTTTTTCTTAAGTCGCGTAAACCCCTGATTGTAAAACATGTTTGTCAAACATGTCAAAAAATATTTTGATTTGGATGTTGCTTTATATTCAAATGTCACCATTAACGTCGGTGTTATAAAAATAGAAGCTTCTATTTCTGTTTTCACTGCTGTGGTTAGCGAGTTGATAGAAACTGTTGCCGTTAATGCAGAACTTGACTGTGGCATTTCATTTACAAAGTTACCTGTTACCTAGACCACGGAAGTGATAACATTGCCGTGTGATACTGTTAAACGTTTATTTGGAATCAGGATATACAAAAGTCGTAGAGATGTCAGTCTGTGAAGAAAACTTGTAGGACTGAAAACAATTCTGTCAGATACACACGTGGTCTCTGAACTTGATCGAATATGAATTGATGATTTGCGAAGTTACGAATTATGATAAGCGTTTGATGAAGCAACAAAAGACAAGTATATGCAACAGAAAATACATCAATTTGAAAAATTGAAGAAAATATTGGAACAGATTTCCGGGATTCAATTGTGTAGGTCTACCTGCTCTAGAATGTAATCCATCAGTTAACATGCATTCTATTACACATCGAACAACCGATATACTTATTTCAAAGTTGGAGTTAAAATGAAATCGACCAATGGAGATATTACATGAAAAACTAAGTCCTTCTTAGATACTCCTGGTTTTGTTGACATCAAAGGCAAACGCTGCTGGGAAACATGCAGACAGAGCTCGAAGTTTTCCGAAAATTCCGGAATTTACTATTTTTTGGTGGAGTAATGAGGTTTGCTCAAATAGGCATTAAAACAGCACTTTCCCCAACCACCACCCTACACTTTGTCTCATCGTGTCAAAAAGTAATAACGACCGATACTGCAGATTTTAATTCTGACGGTCATTACTAATACGAATATTGTTTTCTAAATGAGTGTAGGCTACAACACATAGCTATGTAGCGGTTTATATACTGAGCTTATTACTACACTGTATTAGCGAATGAAATGATAAGCGACCACGATATAGAGCTTTGAAATACGTGCATGTAGTAAAAAGTCAGTGACGCAACATTGCCAGAAAATTCTTTGAATTAGTTAATCTACGATTGTGATGTCTTCTGACGTAGGAAAAACCATTTATACACATAGGCTAATTGCACTAAGTTATGTCGATATTCGTAGACATAACAAGAAACCTGTAGCAGAGCACGGTGACGGAAACCTAGCGAACAGTATGTTGCGATATTATTACACATGGAAGATGAATATTGTAGATGCAATGAGCACATGCGGTTGAAATCGACTTGTTTATTGATGTAAAAAAACTACGACCTTTCAAAAGTTCACTTTGAATGGACATTGAAATTTCCTTAATGCCCATTTTCCTACTCATTTTCCAGGATATTATTTTCGTCCAGCTTCGAGCCCTGCATGTACCTCAAGATTGCAGAGTGCATGTAAAGGATGTATGTATGTACATGAACTCTCCCTCAGATATTTCTGTATTACTAGTAGCTGTTCTAGGTTTTGAATCAACGAATTGCAGGCTGTATTTAATGGCCAACTAATGGCCCCGATTCTTAAAAAAGTCAAAACGCATTTGAATTGTCATTGAGCAAGGCCTCCCTTTCAGTAGGCTGATGCGATGCAGCTGCGCTAATAAGACCAACATTTCCGGTTTGATGTTGCTGAAGATCAACTAGAGCGCATTGTGGAGTTTTAAGGGCTGAAAAACACCCATCTTCCATCTAGGAAATTTTAAAATGTTTGCATACAAGAGTTGTCTTCATCTGATCAAATTTATATTGTGTTATACAATAACAACATACAATCTATTTATACAAATACGCCTTCAACGACGTTTTCACAAAATTTTATGTGGTTCAGATTGTGACGATGAATGTTTACCCGCACTTAGTGATCGTCGTATAACGCTGTCCCTGAAGTTATTGCGAGATATTATGAATACTGATCATATACTAAATGACTTATTACCTGAATTATCCTCTTCTGATCGATTTTTACTTCCGAAACGACGTACAGAGACGGAGTAATGCTTTTATTTTGTATATGTGTTCCATCTTTAATTCAGTTTGTAAACGATGATCGATTACCATTACTGATCGATTACCATTCTGTCTGAATAGGCGCTTATATTATTATCATTATTACTACACACGCTTACAAGTAAATTTATGAATACAACTGCATCAAAACGTCACAGCAATGGTGATTAAATTCTTGAAATTCTATTTACCGTCCAACTTCATCAATAATTGACAAAAAACAAACGATTCATGCATTGCTTCGTGCATGTTGCCCTTATGGCTGTGTGGTTAGAGCACTTGCTTTGCCTTCTATCTCATGTGCGCATATCTTCGAATCTTGTGCCTATGACTAAGCCGCAATTCTCATTCAAATTGCATGATTTAGTGAACATGATTAATTTACCTGAATTTTCGCACGTCGAAGTATCGATTTCATTTAATTTTTATCTGAAATATCAAACATACATACTATCAAATTCTTTCCTTGCATCGGCATACAATGTGAGTAAAAATGTCAATGCCGTTCAGTGAATTTAAAGAAGGCACCAGGTGGTCTCTTTTCTTCATACCAGACCAAGTTTGCCTCGTCCTTTTTCAAAATTGCTAGAATTTATTTACAAGTAAAATATGGGCTGAAGGGCAAGTTAATAAATTGAAAAGAAGATTTATGAATTGCTCTCATTCAATCAAGAGCTCAATTCATGATATATATTGTTTGCAACTGATCAAGGACCAGCATCACTCTCTACTTAATTCAATCTGATAACACCTAAATGTATCTTCGTTGCTCGAAGAACACACTCTCTTGTTTGCGACATTTCACAGTTGTATTTAAAGGGAGTTGGCGCATTCGCATTAATTCAACTGACCCAGCAAACCCTAATGGTTTGACTCTTGTGATTCACCTGACCCAACACTCACGAGAAGTTTGAACCACGATCCCACAAGCCTTAAAGATTTGACCCTTGCGATCCACCCGATCTAGCAAACTGTAGAAGCTTGACTCATGATCCACCTGACCTAGTGAACCCTAGAGGTTTGACCCTTGTGTTCCACCTGACCCAACAAATACGGAAGCTCGACCCACGATCCCCCTGACCCAGTAAACCCTAGAAGTTTGACCCACGATCTACTTGACCTGACAATCCCTAGAGGCTTGACCCATGTGATCCACTTTGTATTCAGAATATTCATATACTAATAGGCAAAGTATCATTTCAAAGTTTTCATTATTATATTAGTCGAACACATTTATTCCAATAAATAACCCATTCTTGTATTTTTGTTGCAGATGAAATTCGGCGTCTTCAGAACGAAGTGTCGACAAAAAGTCGTCGTTTGCTAGACGCTCAGAGCTGGTTGTTTACTCCGTCTGGAGTGGCTTGTAATGATTGTGATGTTATTATCATTTTCTCTGACACTACTGAAGAGGTGGTGAACTGGTTCGTCAATTTACTTGCCAAGCGTGTACCACAACTGTCAGTTACTCACGCATTCCATGAACGCTCCAGGGAACACGTGCTCTACTTCACTGCATCCTACAAAAAGTAAGGAGGAAAAGTAATTGCTAGGAGTGGGATTCGAACCCACGAGGACTCTTGTCCATTGGAACTTAAGTCCAACGCCTTAACCGCTCGGCCATCCTAGCTGATGCGTCGTTGTCAGCGTCATTGTTAGAGAAATCACAGCAGCAGTGCTGACAAAACGGCATTAATGCATACGGTACCTATGACAACGATCATATGATGTCACGTGATACATGACGTTTCTTTCACAGCCTTCTACACGGCGCGGAAATGATCGGGTTGAAGCGTCGGCTTCGTCCTGAACTCGGTGGCGGTTTTCGGGAGTTTAACATGGATGACATCCGATTGTATGACGGCGTTGAGGATGCCAATACCTTTCTCAGCTCTCAGGAACGACAGGACATCGTTAGACAATATCTACACACATTGAGGGCTGAACCAGGTGATCGGATTCCTCTGCCGAAGTCACAGAAAGTGGATGGGAGGCAGAAAGACTGTCTCTTCCTCGAAGGCCAACGCATTGGTAAGGAGTGGGAAATGAGTATAAATGTCAATCATTAAACAATGAAATATTCCCCACCGTCGTCTTACCAGAGAGAGGAGAGAGAAGGAGAGAGAGAGAGAGAGAGAAAATCAGTAAGACTAATAGTGTCTGGAATGCAGGAAATGAAACACTTATTTGAAATGTGATTAACTGATGATGATGAAGACAATCAGAGACTCTTGATAGTTCATAGGCATGGGCGACGCATCAAGGGGGCAGCAAGGACATTGTCCTTCTCACTTTTTGAATTGGAGGTGATAGTCCCCTACTTTTGAAGGCATTATTTCCATAATTTCATGAATGCAATATTTAGATTTTCTTAGTAATTTTAATATGGTAAATTCGTCTATCACGTATTGTAATGTATAACACGCGCCTCTAATTTTTCTTCGGATCGCGCATTGCAAAATGTAAACATTCATCTACTGATGGCAAATTCCTTAAGGCGATAATTAACTGAAGATAATCACTTGATATATGATAAACACTCGATGTGTCGACCGATTGACGTCCACATCTATGCGCCCAGCGGAATTTTGACCAAGAACTGCATAGTGGAATAATGACTAGAATCCGGAATCCATTCAGGCATCATGTATGTTGAAACAACTAGCTCATATTTAATGAATTCGGCAGGGAGGTCTGCAATGTTTCGAAGGTTTAATCCACTATGCAAGCATGTGTTTCACTGTTCTCTTTCAAGACGATCATCTGAGAAGCAAAATATAGAAAGTTTGGCTAATTTACTTGGCTTTTGACTAAGAAAGGGTCATCATCGCTGTATCACCTATACCTGTCTCTGAATCATCCCTTCATTCATAGCTTTGTTGGACCGAATCAGTTTTCATTTACTTCCATGTCTTCGACACTGTCCGTTCGACCCTCCCATTCTGCGAGTGCTTTAATGTTGTTTTGTCAAATCGATGAATTAAAAATCATCAGGAGGATCAGGCATCGTTTTGGTTCCTCTGAGACTCAAATCATCAACGATCTCCGAAATGAGTTGAGACTCTAAATCATTGGTCTATATAAACCGGTTTCCAATGCATGCTGAATTATCATTTTCGAACGCTTTACATAAATAGAATAAACAAAATGAAAAGGGATTCTATGAACATAGACAACAAGCATGTACGGTTGTCGGTTGTACGGTTTTCAGCTGCACAATACGTAGGGCCTATATCTAAATATAATGTGAAGCGTAATTTAATGTTGTAATATAATCAAATATGCAATGTAAAATATAGGTATGTTATAGGTATGTCGGGTATATTAATGTTGATATCATTTCGATGGACATGATCTTACTAAGGTGAGCTTGATTAATGCGCCCATATGTGGAGGTAGGTCAAACTTAATCAAGAAATCCACCTCCCTGATTTCAAAATAAATCGACGCCTATGCTTGAAAGTAAGTTGGAATTCTTAATGATAAACCTTTCAATAAAGATAGAAGACATGACAAAATTATAAATCAAGTCTGCTGGAGTATTCATAACAAAATCAATAACGAAAACATAAAAATTTGGATAGTTGACGACGATACGCGGGAGGTTGTATATTTTCATCGTTCCGAAAGCGAAAGCACTCCCTATTCTTACAATCATCTTTATTCAATTGTAATATGCTTGTGCCTTTACAATATTTTATTACAACTGAATAAAGAAAATTATAAGAATAGAGAGTGCTTCCACTTTCGGAGCGATAAAAATTTGCAGCCTGTCTTTAAGATTTTCCTTATTGCTAAATAATTCGTCACTGAAAAGTAAATTTCACACTTAAATTATTTTCTATACGTGTCTACGCTTCCTTATGTTATTCAGATTGTTAATTGCGATAGGCTTTAAATTGAAGAAAATGGACAGCCTATTCATGCGCAAAGCATACGTTTAAATTGAACATAAAGCTCCCCAGATTATGAATTCTTGTCCCCTCCCCCATTTTGAAAAATGATGAGTCGGCCTTGTTCATAAGAACAATTTATGACAGCCATGAGCCATCATGACGTGCTAACTTGAGTGATTTCGTAAGGCATGGCCAAATTCGAGTATTCTATTGATATTATGCAAATATTGGCCAATGAACGAATAATGACAATGTAAATGGCATAACATGTAAACAATCAAACATGAGTCGCATCCTCAGTTGGAAATGAGAACAGACATGAATAGCCGACATTTCATTCAATATCAACCATCAACTGGCCTAGTTCACATCCCTCTCCATCAGCGAACAACGACCTATTTAATATGAAGCCTTAATCAGAGTGATTTTGAGAGGCGGTGGCATATTGGGTGAGTTTCCTCAGATGAAGTGAATATTAGTGAAGTCAAGATTTTATGCTACGGCCGACTCGGCGAGGCCGGCGAAAAAAATCCACCATTGAATTTTATTTTCCTTTTTTGAGACCTATCAGGTGCGAGTCAATTGATTTTGTCTTCATTAGTAAAGGATCATATGATAATTTTCATTGCAAACATTTTATGGCCACTAAGCTTTTATTGAACGTATAGTAGCTTAATCAAATCAGCTTTTAGATAACTTGTCGCCTGAAAGTAGGTCCATCTTTTCACTTATCTCGAAATAATGCAGACAAATTTTAACGCGAAGTCATGCCTGAGCGAGCATTTCTCACTTTCTTAATTGATACAATGACATTTTATGCAATATTTAATTTTCCACGCATAGAAACACCTGTACGAAATGGCTGTTGTACCGCAAAGTCTTCGATTATCCGTTTGCTGATGGAAAAGTTTGATTTCAGGCATTTCGGAAAATCCAGGTTGCAGCTAGCTTGCATTTATTCATGACATGACGAGAATTATTTGGTTAACATGTAATGACTCTGATTCATATTTTTTGTCTCTACAGTTGCGCAAATGCATTCTCGTAAATTCATCAAGCAGATCTTCCCATTGCACGACCGCAAGGCTTTAAAACAACTCTCAACGTCCTGGGTATGCGCCTTCTTTCATCATCAACCATTAGAACAAATCAGGGATTATTTTGGCGTTAAGATCGCTCTCTATTTCGCTTGGCTTGGGCACTACACGAAGGCACTGATCTTTCCAACGCTATTTGGTCTCATCGCGTGGAAAGTTGCTGGGAAAGTAAGTAAATCATATCGACTACTTTCGCACATGATGCAGATGAGCAGTTCGCTTTTCTTGAGGTCTACATTGAATTGGATGAAGTTGATATAATGCAGCAGCTTTCGAATCATAAAAATCGTAAAACTCGAGAACTGTTATCTGAAGAATTCCTGTCATAAGCAATAGCGCTAGCTCAATCATTCATGCCTACTTTCTGACGATCAGTCTAATGGTGATTAATTGTGATTACTTTTATCAAATATCAACAGATGTAACCACCAGGAGACATGTTTCGGTCTGCTGTGCCTCATCAGTCGTGGGTAGGTTTGAAGCAGCGACGTTGGAGCTAGAGGACGTGCAAGCATGCCCTCTAACCACAAGGCCACCGGACCATCTGTTGAGAGCGTGAATCAGCCAGGAAGGCACTGCTTTAACGCAGGACGTGGAGGGCGGACTGCATTCTGCACTCACTTAATACCGCATCCGAGATTTAGGCGCTAAAGTTGATTTAATAAAAAGAGGCGCTAAAGGCGCTCAACTAAGATTGAGGCGCTGCGTTAAAGCAGTGCCTTCCTGGCTAATTCAAGCTCTCAACAGATGGTCCGGTGGCCTTGTGGTTAGAGGGCATGCTTGCACGTCCTCAAGCTCCAACGTCGCTGGTTCAAACCTATCCACGACTGATGAGGCCCAACAGGCCGAAGCATGTCTCGTGGTGGTTGCATCTGTTGATATTTGATAAAATTTATCATTTGCCAGGTTACTTGTCTTAATTGTGGCTAGTATACCTTAAGAGTTTGCTTCATGTAGTACTTGCAACAAGCACAAGTGGACAAGCTGTCACAGTCTCCAGTGGAATTGAACTACACATTTCAGTGCGCAAAAGTACATCACTTCAATGCAACGTGAAATAGTAATTCAATGCATTGAAATTCATCGTCATCATATGAATCCTTCCAAAATGTAAATGGCATTTCAAATGATTTATCAAATCAATGTTTATTCCCGAGCTAATTATCTCTGACTATTGTATAAGGGGGCCGTGCAATAAATACGCATTCGTCTGGAGGGGTCTTCAAAAGCCGGGGTCTACGACACCGATTATGGAGAAAGGAGGGATTGGTGAAAACGATTGCGCAATCGCCAAAAGTTAGTCGGAAAATCTTTTGGTTGGTTAAGAACATTAACATAAACCAATTGTGATAAATGCATACATAGCATTATCATTCTTAAAAATTGATGAATCGTGAACTAAAATGCTTTTGAAAAATATATAATCAGGAGGAGATTGAAGAGAGCAATGAACACTGAACAGTTTCAGAGAGAAGGAGACCCAAAATTTTCGGTCCATAGATTTGAAAGAGTTCACTTCTTACAGGTAGAATATGACTGCGCCAGGTTTTTCTGATTTTCCGCCAAAGATTTGAAAACAAGATTACTTTCTTGTTTTCTAAGGCACTTGTTTTCCTAGCATTGTTAATTTCATTGCAACCTCTTTAATAAAAGTAAAGCAATTTGTTATATACGTGTAGGCGCGGAATGTATGCTGGATACATCGTGTGGTTGGAAGATTTTTGTTTAATATGCTCATGTTTCAGATTCAGATTGTTTGCGCTAAAGATCATTCGAGTTTGCCAATTCTTACCAAGGCCTTAACAAAAGTCGTCGCCGAAAACTGTTGGATGCTGAGTACTAGCAGTGTGTCATATAACATAAGTTGAAAAGAGTTCATTGCAAGAATGCCTCATTATATGCCTTGTGTGAGGGGGTGCACGTGAACGATTACTTAGTCGACATGGGAGCTCAGTTGCGCGATTGCGGAACCGATCAGGGTAAGAAGGGGTTCAAAACGTCGGAAGAGGCGATCACGTATTTGATGCACGGTCCCCTTTTGTGTGAAAGACACCATTGATTATTCGATGAAAATTTTTTATAGTGCAATGATTATATTTCCATGATCTTATCATCAACAGTAATTTGAATGAGAAATCATTTAGTAGTATCGCTGCATTCTCGAATTTCTTTTCCTCAGGATAATTTCATGGTCGTAAGTGTTTTTGTTGAGTTCATGTTTGTAGAGGAATATCATCACTGCTGACACTCATTCACTGATTCACTGTTCTTTTGTTCCCCTAATCGAAGGAAATGGACGAACTTGAGGTTTGATTTAATGTTGTCTGCGATTCTTGCTGTTGAAGTACATGTACTTTATCTGTTTACCATGTTTTGTTGTATCATTGATTCGACAACTATTTAGAAGAGGCTTCTTTTAAATGTCACAGAACAGCGTCATTTGATGTTTACTTTGATATTTTGCGGCACCGAATCTTTCATTTCAATGTACTTAGTAAATTGCATGCGATTCACTTCACTTTTATGTTATCTTTGCTTCAAAGGCATTTCTGTTCATGGATTAATTATGTCAATAACATTTGCTGTATTCTGTTCATAAGAACCAATCAATGGCCTAATATAATGAATGCTCTTTCGAGTGACTTGGAAAAACAGACGAAAAATATACATCGCTCTAGTTTACAGACATGCCAATCTGGTGCTTTTTTAGATGAAATTAACACACTTTGGATTGAATTATGCTCTCTGATTTATGCTGTGTTGAATTACGTCTGAAAGTTTTAGTTTTACACACATGTTATCAACTCACGGTTATGGTATTATTCCCGAAACTCCAGGCTTTCAATGAAAAGTAAACATTTTTACGTTCATGACATTTACTTCATTTGTGTTCATAAGAATCAATTCTATAGCGTAAGATGTTGCTGATTGAGTGACTTGAAAACGCAGGCGAAAAATATGCATAGTAACTTAAATAGGGATCTAAAATGTACTAGATGCACTGACATAATACTATAACTGTAATTAAATGATGCCCCTGATCAAAATTATATCGAGTTATATTTGAAACTATTAAGTTTATACACACATCACATATGTCATCAACTAATGAGAATGAGGACTTGTGTCCAGAAAAATCGGGGTTTCAATGTAAAATGTATGAATTAAATCAGTGAAGACACTTTTATTTTAATTATGGCAATCATGTGAAGAAGAATCTTTCAAGTCAAGCCACTAATTTCATAGATACAAATAGCTACTGTTATTATTAGAGATCGGCATGTTTAGTATTTCCATGTTTACTTGCATCGTTGAAAATGATGCAAAATTTGATAGGTTGTCAAATCACAGAAATTGGTGTCCGAAAATTTCTATTCTTAAAGACATTTTCCTATTTCTATCAGAAAATTCATTGAATCTTTATAGGTCATTATTCATTGACAGACCATTACTGACCCATCCTGCCGGCAACTCTGCGCAGATATGTTAAAACATCTCAACATTCACACTCTAATGACAATGGCTGTGATGTACATTAATGGAGCTCTGTGCTTGACTTTGTTGCTTTATGTTTACAGTGTGTTACAGTCAAATTATAGAAATGCTACAGCACTTATTATGATCCTTGACTGTTACCATTGAGCTGTCATGATAAAACATCTCACAAAATACTTGTCTACATGTGTAGTCACTAACTTACTACTCTTCAATATTCAGAGTAATATTCATCCGCATCAACTTAGATGGTATTGGTCGATTTGTTGAAAGTCTGTTTTCATTGGTAACAATATTGTCATCAGTTTTTGTTGTTTTGTTTTGTGTTCAATATAGGGACTGCACATTGATGAGGTAAGATAAACTCTTTAACTGATGAGCACATTTGACGTGTCCAGATGAAAATAAATTATGGTTAATAAAATATCTTTTTGAAATACTGAACTGATGAATGCTGTTGGACATAAATTTGCTCTTCTCCTGCCAATTTAATATATGTGGTCGACTTCTGTCATCGCTGGACTTGTCTCGAGACGATGAGGGCCCTTTTTTAGCCAGTAGGGGACCAATCTGCCATTTAGGAGTCCCTTTCTTGCGCTCGCATAGATATAATGAATAATTTACATTAATAGAATTATCACGTTTTCCAATTTTTGCAGCTATATTGGACACGTCAAATCTTGTTTCATCCTACTGCACTATTTTAGCTATTTTACTTCGGTGTTTCGATGGTTATGAGAACATTGTAATTGGAGGAGGATCTACCAAAAATGACTTTTGATTCTGATCTTCAATCTATCAAGTCTGTATATTATTACTTGCATGCCTTCATGTTTATCGTTCCTCAACTCCAGGGATGCTATCATAACATGCATGGGATACATCGTGCACAACAAATATCGCATCTTAAAGATCTAACGGGGTAGCCAGGTAATAACGCACACGGCCATAGCGTGCAATCGGATATAGCGGACATAAATTTCATTCCCTTCAAAAAATTTTCCGTGCAAGGTACCCATGGAAACTACAGAACTAACTGAAATTACCAAACTTTCTACTTATCTCACACTGTCTAAATGCACCAAATACTTCCGATAATATTTTGATGTAATGAAGTGTTCAAAGAGCTATCAACCGATGAAATTCTCGCACTAGGTAATCTAAATTTATCGAGAGAATCTTCATATTCACAATACCGATATCTTTATCTTGGCGTTCTCATCATGTCACACAAACGTCAGCCGTTCCTGCTTGAATGCTATCCTATTAAATGCTTTCCCACTAGGTTTATAGGTCAATCAAAGTCTACATGTGTCTTCTACATGTACCGTTTGTACGCAATAAGAATTTTGAATACGAATGAGTTGTAAGTAATCTCTGTAACTATAATATTGGTATTTATATATTTTCTATCTCTGTAGCAAATCATTACTCATCGTGATAAATAACTCATTTCATTCCGAATGTACATGTAGGGCCTATGAGCAACCGATGAATATCTATAGGTGGATATGGAAAATGCCTTGTCATTGATGTAACGGATGTTGGAATTGCATATAACGGACATACATTTCAATCCCTTAAGTGAGCTCTATAATGGGATATGCTGTATTTGACTGAAGAAGCAATCTTTTCCAGAACAACTCCATATTTCCAACAACAAACTATTCCAGCGTGTCATGAGCTTGGTAAAAGGCAGCATCACAACTGCTGAAAATATTACTGCGACATTCATCGTTCTTTTTGAAGTACACACTGCACAATGTCTTCTCTTATTTTGAATGACCGGCACATGCTGAGTGCAAACCGATGCTTCGGGCTTCTTTTTATTTGATTCTGTAGTTAGCAAACTTAATGTAACCAACGTGCAATTCCATTAGAAGCGCTATTCCTGAAAGACCTTCATATCTTCCTCTTCAGTAGAATGAGTAAATATGCTGATAATGAAATTGTACCAGTTCGAAAGACTCGGGTTGAACCTCTGGAGTGTTGTGAAGATCTTGTTTTCCATTGTTTCACCGCTGCAAACAGCGAGTTGCCGCTGAGGATCACGATTGATTGAAACACTGATCTTGATGAATTGGGGCCTCTGATTTTGCCTTAGAGATTGGATTTTGCTGTCGGTGATTGATTGTCGAGCAGATCTTTATGCAATTACACATTTGATTTGTTTCGTAGTGTGTTATAAGTCGTTTTTATGTCTCATTAATTATAAGCCACTGTGCTGATTAAACAAAGTGCTATTGACTTATTTTGCACTTACTTTTTTTGCACTACTGTGAATTATCGATCAAATTTTGAAGCAAAAACTGGAAACCATGGTTCATCGGTGATGAAATGGAATATGCCAAGCAAAATTTAATGATTTGAATCGCATCTGTAAATGATTAGACTGAAGAAAATCAAAACCATTTAAAGTTTTCAATGATTCCATCAAAAAGTGGAGAAGATGTGGTATAAGCTTTTTTATGTGCGCAGAAACTCAATCTCAATCTTTGGAAGAAGTCACTTGGAAGACCGATGCATGTTCAGAGTGTGTGAACAAAATGTGCTATTCAGATTCGATGTTCAAATCCTACTTCTAGCAGCATAATTCAGCCGAAGAAGGATGGTAGGAATCATTTTGTTTTGATTTATTTTATTGTTCGAGGAGAGAATTATAATGTTTTTCTCATCTTTGAAATCCTATCAATCAGATCAAATCCAACGTCGAATTTATTGCTGTGACTTCGTTCACTATGACAATTACTACGTACAGGAAGGAACATTTGTTTGATCTGACATCCGATGAGCCAATTTATCAATAACGGACGAGAGATTATTGTATGTATGATAAATTGCAAGAATCAGGAAGTGCAACAGACAAAGGCCTCGCATGCGATTGATAGAGTTTAGTCATGCATTCGTACGGATTTTAAATCAGCAATTAGGATTACTTACAGGCAAGACTGTCTCAACTTATTTCATAAAATATGTTTTTAAGTCACTCAGTTCCTTATGAATACAAAAAATTATTACTTACAAAAAAATATTAATAAAGATTTAATTTGTCATTTTATACTCTCCTGTGAATTTGTCAATTTCTTGTCTGAATTACTTGTCTTAATTAATTCTTGCGCAATTACTTCACTCAAAACAAATGGAATGAGATGGCTGAGAACGCGGTCACTTTTCACGACTACAGAAGTTGCCTGCATTTCTTAAGTTATTGTGTAATATGACAGAAAGTTATGGAATCCCACTATTTATGACTTACATTTCATGACCAATAAAATTTGAACCCTTGAAATGAAAATTGAATTCTAGATATTGATTTTGAGGTATTTGATTATCATTTGTTTTGAGAAAGTGTTTTGGTACCTGAATCGACAGCAGAACATGGTTAATATCGATTTTGGCCACAATTATTCGGCAGAAATGAGTTGCTATTTGCATATTTAGACCAGAATTTTTTTCCAGTTAATGATACGGAAAATCGATCTTTCGAAAGCAGGAGTTGTGATGGGTTTCAAATTGTGTTTGGTTATACTATAAAAAAGTCATCATCATCACTAATACTTCTGATTATGATTATACGAATACGTTCAGCACATGATAGTCAGACCATTCGATGAGATTATTGTAGCTCTATGCTTCCCATTTTCATCAAAAATATCTGAATGAAGACTGTACTTTATTATGGTGTCCAAGAGCTGAATACTAACATCCGTATGCATTTGAATAATATTTACTAAGTTCCTATCATTTGACTTTCACCAATTTCACTCCTTATAAATTTGCAGTTATTTTCATTCGGGGAAGCAGCGACAACTGAAAGACTTTCCAATGGACATTATCAGGCTGAAAATATCTCTTTTAGCAATTCAGATATTTAATTTCGAAAAACATGGAGTTTCTCTGCTGTCTATTCTATAATTGTTTTGCGAAATCCCAGAACCAGATTCGATTTCAGGATTTACTTGAATTGGTAAAAAAGGAGGATAATAGTAATCATTAACATATAACGACCCGCTCTATACATTTCCCGTAGCATATTTATTTTTTAACCGATCTTAGATAAAATGAGCCTGGCATACCAATCCTTTACCAATCCCGAATCTCGAGATAGCCAAAGGTAGGGATAATGCAGATCTTAGTATTGCTACTAAAAGACATTAATCTATTTTTTTTCATTTCACCGATTTTCGACTTAATGATGCGTGTAGTTCACATTCAGACTCATGCTTGGAGGCGCTTGGTATGAAGTTTAAAATTAAATGCACACGAGTATAAAGATTGGCATTTCCCATGATAATTATAAACCGCATTTCTTACTATCATTATTTATCAATTATTGGAAGGTGCAAGCAGCATACTCATACTTCAAGTCCTAGGATTCAGTCGTGTGATCCTGTAAATGGATTTCCAGGAGATAGGAATCTTGTCTCATGCCATTCTTATGTCAGAAGCATTTCTTTGTAGGACAATCGAGAGTTGTACTATGTTGCCTCCGCTCTCTTCAACGTTGCATGGGCCACCTTGTATCTCGAGCACTGGAAACGGAGTAGCAGTGAACTAGCATACCAATGGGGCACGCTTGACTGCACATCAGAGTTGTTGGAGGAACCTCGTCCTCTATTCGAGGTAAGAGCCTTCATTAACCAGAGACGCGAGAGTAAAAGATGATGCCTGTCGATACGCGCGCAGGTCCATGGAGGTTAAAACTAATCGTCGTAAACAGCTTGCTTCTTCTTTAAGTGCAGTTTAGGCTCTAAATTTGTAAATACGTGAACTAACCTGCTAGCCTTCATTTTTCACATGTGAACAATGCAGGGGATGAATTGATTTATTCGTGTGCTCGATCAAAAATCAAAGTAAATATGTTAGATGGCTTGAGAAAATTTGCTAATTTACACATTTTCGCGATAGTTCACGAACCGTATGATCGCCTGCCAGGGTGTCCGCGCTCCCCGGAAAACCTGAGAAACACCTGCAAAAAAATCGCCGACACCTTGGCCTGCTAACCCTTATCTTGTTGATTTTTGATCGAGTACATGACTAAATCAATTCATCCCGCTGCATTGTTCACATGTGAAAAAAATTAAGGCAGTCGGACGACAGGTTGCAAATTTAGATGTTATGCGCAAGAATTAAGCGGTTCTGTGTGGAGAAGGATTGCAATCCCGATTGCTGTTTGAATCGAATCCCAGGATATCGATATTCCGGTATCATAGCCGACTGGCTGATTTCTTCGCTTGAGAATCATTTGCGGATTGGAGGATTTGATAGAGGAATAGTGCCCGCTGTATTCAAATTCGGTAAACACAAGGAAGCAGCTTGAAAAATTAGGAATTACCTATGCGTGCTATCATGGTCGCTACTCACTTATCTGAGGAAACAACTTAACAATTATCTTTTACATGACATTGCACTTCATTTTGCAATTCAGACGTGCTTGATTGAAAGATCGAATGATTTATCATCAATTTTGCGGAAAATCAAACAAAAACAATTGTAAATATAAAGAGAGAGAAAACCAACAAAGGAAATTGTTCAATCAGAAATGTAGTTTTTAAGATAGAATGCAATCCTCCATGCATGCATTTTATACAGGGGAGACGTCAAGAATAACGAAATCTTAGCTTTGTGAACATCTTAGTGTCTTAAATTTTAATGCATGTGAATGTCTATGTGAACACAAAATGACGCCATTTGCACACTGCATTAGATGGACAGTCCTTTATCGAAGTCTGACAAACTATGGCGTCACGCGGTGGGTGGAGTCAAACCAAGTCCCCTCACAGAGACCGGCAATTAGCACCCAACTTTCCAAGCATTCCTCGTGATCAGGCTGAAGGCGACGCGTTGAGTATTTCTATTGCTCTTGTTATGGATAGTTATCTAGTTAGAAAATTATATGATTTTTTTACTGAACTAAATAATTGATGTAGTGAATCGATTGAAGAGTCAAATTTCCTCTTTTATTCATTTAAAAGCCGTGTGCACGGCAGGCATCCCAATTGCTCTTGTTAGACTCAATGACAAGCAATCTCTCACTTTCTTGTGCCTGCCTTTAACAAAATACGTCTGCCTTTGACCTCATCTTTTAGGGGAGGCCGTCTATATGTCCAGTGACCGGACACACCGTCCCACATTATCCGGCGTGGAAACGGCAGGTCATCCGCTATTGTGTCTCCATGCCTATCATCTTGCTGTGCTTGGTGGCCGTTTTCTGCTCCATGTTGGGAATTTTTCGTCTCCAGGTAAGTAAAAAGTAAACGAATAAAGAATTTCAAATGATGTGTACAGCTGTTGTAACAGTGCATATAGGAAACGTTATATTGACTAGAATCGCAGCAATTTTTTATAGTCATTAAGAGGACTGATTTGTCGTTCTAACAGACAAACTAAGTAGGGTCACAAACAAGTACTATCACAAATTAAGTAATACATAGGTTGAAGACGATTTTTGTAACCATACTTAAATAAAATGGATTGCTGAGACGCAGACCATCGGGTCACCTTTGTTGCGAGTATTAATTTTCTCATGGACACTTTTGATAAAAAATCCTTGTTGGTTATGCACCAGTCAATGTTTGCAAGTATTCATAAAGGAATATTTGAATTTGATCTGTTTCACTTTTCTAATCATCATGTTGTGATAGGGATACGAGAACTTTGTTTTCGAATGAAGATGTTCCTTGTTTCAAGGAAAGTTATCCTCAACCACTTTGTTAATTCAAAGTATTTTGTAAAATTGATTCGTAGGCAGCACAAGAAATGCATGATACTTTGAGAGAAGATCACTTTCTTCAGTAGATATCACTTTCTTGCCACATGCTACTAACACAGTGATGAGCGATCACTGAAGGCAAGAAAGGAAATGGAGACACAGCAGGGATGCGGAGTCCTATTATTTTGATAGGACTCCGACACCGGGTGGCAAGCATATATAGCCTAGTTTTTTTAAAAAAACTGGTAACCTACAAAATAGATCATGATAGGCTTACCTGAACCTACATTTAGTGATCATTGCTGTATCAATTATCAATCATTTTCGATGAAAGTTGATCAAATGTCGCTTTAAGTTGGATGCATACGACTCGGCTCCTCCCATCTTGCTGATGTGTGCTTCACACGGTTTTTCTCCAGTCTCCATCAGGCACGAAAATCCCCCATCCTTCTCCAAAAAATATGAGTACACTTTCGATTTAAATATCCGCTTTAGAGGAGCCATCACACACGATTAACGTGAGGGTAAGATGCAATGTTCTCAAACAAACCAGTATTTCATTTTTGTCTCTGATGTGACCTTTGGTGTGCAGATGTGATCGAGGCTAGGAAGGCTTGTCTTCTCTACTAAATTACCGAATGAAAGGACAATCCTTTTTTTCACTATCACGGTTCATTCCCTCAACTATTACAAGCTTTGCATGCACTGCTGTCTCTGCACTTTTACTTGACGGAGAAAGTTGACATCAAGACAGTGACAACTATGGACGAGGATAAATAATCTGTTTGTATTATACTACTTCGGGTCTAGTTATAGGCCGGAGTTTGGAGTCCTATCATTTGATAGGACTCCGATTCCGACTCCAGCAAAAATGATAGGACTCCGGGACTCCGACTCCGCATCCCTGAGACACAAGATACTGATCAAGAGTGATAGGCAGAAGGAAGCTTTTTAAGACAATGAAAATCAATTGAATTAAATGTTTTGCTTTCATTTTCCAGTGTAAGATCGTGCTTGACAATTGTTTATGAAACAAAACATTAGAGTAAAAGTTCTTCTATTTAGCATGCGGAAACTGATGGTGTACGCAAATCCTTAGGGGATTGCAACAACTGTTTTATCTCATTTCTCAATTTTTGGACACCCTCCCCATAATTGGTCGGTTCCAGAATCTTATCATCAACCCCTTTCGCAACCGATCGCATGATCACACGCATTACCCCCCTTTAGGTAAAATAGGCAATTTTGTAATTTCCAATTGTTGGAAATTCAAACTCGGAGCATCTACTATATCTTTACTGATTCTTCCAAAATAGAATGACGTTTGACACAAAAAATAGGAAATATCAGCAACAAAACTGTTCCAACTCCACATGCAGTATACAGTCCGTACGTGTACCACAAATCATTAAAATCTAGTAAAACAGCTGTAAGGATACTAGCAAAATATTTTGTGTAAAAGTCATGCAAGCAAAAACAAGTGCCTTGAAAACAAAATCGAGAAATCAGATTCATCTATACTGTATTTGTGGAAAATCAAGAATGTTTCAGATCTAGGGATTGGAAGATTTGGGTCTTCTTCCTGCAGCTGCTCGTCGGTCTGTTCAATTGCCTCTTAAGGATTCTATTTGTAGGTATCAGGAAGTATCAACTTTCAGGAATGTGCACATTTAGCACGAATAATTTTCGCTAATTTTCTGAAGCATTTGCAAGATATAATTTTTCGTTGAACACGGAATCATTTTTTTCAATCGTCATAATTGATACCGCTATCGCTTTCCGAAACCCTCTTCAGGATGTCCACAAAGTCTTGAATGTCCGAAGTGTCCTAAATCCCGAACAACCGATTTAAAAGTCCTGAATATTATCGAAAGTCTTAAAACGCCTATTAGAATGTGATACATTGGCATTGCGTTTCGGAAGATCTTTAAACAAGGAACCTCATGCCAATGTGAGCATTGTGCATATATTCATCAACATCTTCAGCCAGACTTAGAAGCCCAGAAGTTATATATTGAGAGAAAGTCATGTTCGTAATTCTTTTTTCTCTTATTCGAACTTTCCTAGATTTGTTCACAATCACATGTTCTGTAGTAAAGCTCTGTAAACTACCGTAATTAATTCGTTGCGATGCGACAGTTTTTTCTAATTTTTGTTCTACCTTTTGTTTTACTGTCACTGTAGCTACATAGGCCTACATAAATCGGAACCATAGTTCTTCAGTTGGCGTCCTCCTGCTTATGATGCTTGCATTTTATATTTGTTGGCATGTTGTTAAACGAAACTTTGATATTCAAATGGAAAAAAAATCAGTTTCCTCTTGCTTACCTCTTGCAGGTTCACCCTTCATGATAACCAGTTCCATTGTTGTACTTGACGTAGGATATACAGTACATTAGGGATGCACCGGCCGGGATATTTGCATTTTTTCAGAATCTGGTAGGAGCTGGATTTTCTATATCCGGCAAAAATCCGGCCAGATTTTGAGTGCATGTAAAGTGATTATATGGGTAGGCACTTAATGTGATGCCACTTTTCAATCTTCTTTCTTATGATTGAACCATCATAGATTTACGATTTTGTATAAAAATTCAATTTACCACTCTTATAAGTAGTATACACACCACAGAATTACACCAGATGCTAGATCAAATTTCTACCACAGCTCGATGTTTTTACCATATGCAATTAACCATATGCATATCCTGACTGATCTTTTGGACAAGTTGATGGTCGTTGATCAATTTTGATCTCATGTTGTTGAAAAGAGTGAACATTAAGTATGTCTCATGAAATTGACATCATTAACATCACCGGTTCGTCAAATGACTCAATAGCTACATTTTTCAGCTTTACTTATATGACATGTACCTTCACAAGAGGATAATTATCCTAGCTTTAATGTTTGCACGTTCTGGGGATGAAGTAAAGCACAAAATATAGAACATAAATTTATATAGGATGCGTGTGTACGTTTTCTATTATCGATTTGTTTACGGTTGACAGGAACGCGATAGCGCTACCTTATATTCTGGCAGACAGTAGAAGTAGATGATTTATATTGAGAATGAAAATCATTGACAAAACACTTGATGAATACACTTTGGAAACAATGTACGATTGATATATTACATGTACGAGTATAGTATGAAAGAGTACTTAGTCCTATAGGCATATAGTACACAGTAGTATCTGGATTAGTTTTCTTAGCATATATTTGTGTTTTCTGCGTGAAACAAAACCAAGAAATTTTGCATTTCTGCGACAATAATTGAACGCATAATTTATAATAATATACATAATAAATTCATTACGGAATTAAGACTTGGATTTAAGAATTAAGATTTCTCGTAAATCCGGCGAATTCGCTTCCAGATTTTAAGTTTTTTCAAATCAAGTGCAACCTACTCTACATTCAATAATCACAAAAGTGGCATTAATAAATCAATGGGTGTTATTGTTTTCCGTGTCCATCTTTCGCATTGCAAAATAGGAACTGACTATCTTCAGAACATTCCCTGTCACTGCAGATTGTTATTATTATTATAAAACTACTTATTGTTGCACTGCTCTCTGATGTTTTTATCAATGATAATCGCTGCAACCATGGTCATGGTTTCATTTCGCAGTTTTAGAATAATGGGTTACAGACACGAATATGTTCCCAAAGTAATAATTAGTTTTTGTAATAAACTTGCCTTCTGTTTACTTAAAATCGTATGCAGTACATTTTACAACGCAAAACAAAATAGTTCACAAAACGTGATGAATTACCAAGTAATCAAAAATATCTCAATCAGTAAGTTGAATTACTAAAAATGGCACATGAAAAGTTCGAGAAGTTGGTTTAGAAAAGTCCTAAAATTGAGTACCAGGTTTTTTGTATGCACCCTGCCCCTCCCCGAGACGTTTGAAATCAATACATGTTGCACGTCCCCTTAGCAATGTTCTTACAATGCACCACAATGACAACTGCGCATTGAATGATAAGTGCTCTGCATTGCTTTTTCAAAAGTGTCCAGGGATTCCAAATAGCCAAACTACACTGTATGTAGTTAAGTCTATGAATCTAGGCCTATATTGACCTTCATGTGCGAGTCATTTAATAATTGATAAGAATCAACTCAGGTTTCTAAGAGGTATTGAAAGACATCAAGATTTGCGACATCGATTTGTTGATCTAGGATGCGGGTTTCAGCATTAATTATGCATGTAAATGAATCCATGATGGTGCAGCGCAACCATGGGATTTGGTCAGAGTTGGGAAAATTGTGCAGTTGCCAGATCAGATAATCTTTTATACATAGGGGTCTACAATTTAGGTGCTGAATACATTTCAATGACAAGTATCTGTTTACTTGTAGTTGTGAGTAGGGAAGCATTGGATTTGAAATGTTCAAATAAGACTGGAACAGGATTTGCCAGATTGAGCGGATATACTCTTCAACATAACGCGATGCAACTGCTGGACAATTAAAGTTGCATACTACAGAAACATTGCTGCAGATTGGCATTAATTAAACACAGAATTTACTTTCGTCTAGCGACGGTGGCTAAACCATGACTAATTCTAAATTCCCACTTCTCTCAGCTTCATGATAAGTCAATGAAGATAGGCAATCACTTCATGCAATCTGATGAGATCGATGTTTTTCTGATTATTTGCATTTGAAATCATGGTAATTTTTTTTGAAATTTCTATTTTCTTGCGCAAGTTGGGGAGAGTATTGTGGAAGCTTGAGAATTTCAAATTCAGTTATTTGGTTCGTCTATCTTAGGATATTATTTTCCTAAGTCAATATATTATTTTTCCGAGTCTGCTTTAGCGCAGCGCATTACACATTTTTACTTTAAATACTGTGCGATAGCCACGGAAAGTAGAACGATGCAGATTCATGGTTCATTTCGAAAATTTAGTTGTCTGATGTTTGCAGGAATGCATGGCAGGGATTTCTCGTGCCCGCAAATCTCAGACAACTATAAGATTACAAGAAGCAGTATTACACACGTATACACAGTACATGTTGTCTTGGCAACTAAAGAATCATTCAAGGAAATAGTTATGTAAATGTTGTCGGAGTCATTTGATGTAAGCTAAATTATTTCCTGAGAAAGCAGTCTACCTATTTATTCAAAGTACACTTCACGATCATTTTCTTGTCAAAACAGCCTATCAGAAGTGAATGACATTCAAATCGGAACATCAGACTGTGATCATAGGATAAAGTATAACAGCTCAATATTACTGTTAGCAATACAATTTGGTAACATTACACAGGCCTTTCATTCAATAAAATCCGCTGCAGCTCTTATCGTGAAGTCTGTTAAACAACATGTTATGTGGGAATTCCAGGGTAAGGAGTCGGCTAGTATTCAGATAGGGTTGGTCAAGTACTCAATGAATGACCTATGATGAATGCTCAATGCTGTTTATGGTCAATGTCGAACACTGAAAGCGAGCGGTCGTATATAAAAAGTGGTCGCACAAAGATAGTGACAAAAATCACAATACATGGTTACATGTTTAATTGATTTGATTGTGAAGAGAGTGAATGATTTTGTTGTTATGTGACATGCAAGAGTAACTTTGGAATTGGAAGAATTTGAATTAAAGATAGAAGTCGTCAGTCTCAGTAAATCACTATGTAGGTTGCTACGATGTACCCCACAGTGTTGACTCAACTGTTGTGGTATATTTCTATAAATAACAATGATTGAAGAACATTGAGAAGCACCCACTTGCAACTCACCGAGATTGATTGATTAATATATCAGCATTAACTTGAGTTATGCTCTTGACATAGTTATTATTCAATAACTTAAAACATGGAGGAGAGGGATTAGTTGAAGAAAGAAAACTTGATGTAGCAGATTATACTTACTTGAAGGTGTATTTTTTTTCAAGTTAGTGGCAGTTGTGAGTGAATTCTGATGGCATTTCTGCTCTCACTCTCTTATAAATTTATAAAGTTGCACGCAGTGTAAGAATTTGGTGCAGGGTGCGGCATAAAAAGCGTGACTTAATTTAAATGTAGTATAACTTTCTAATTATCCAAAAGAAATTTACAAATAAGGTCTCATTTTGAAGCCAATACACATCTTCTTTACCACAATCAACATTGCAGTGACTGCATTTGAGGATGAGAGTGCTATTTACATGCAAAGCAGAGGAGTTCGAAATCCAAAAAACTAGATGAAAAAACAACGACTGAATGGAAAAGCTAGCCAACTTCCAACTTTTCACATACACGATAATCAAATTGGCGAAGTCTTTGTTGCAGATTATCACACAAAATCAATTGGGTGATGACTGGATCAGACTTCAACAAGCACGTCTTGTAACGGAGCGCCAGAAATGTCGCATTTTCCAGTTTTATTTCTTTCAAAGTCTCCACGTCTCTTCCAAGTTAAACCCCAAACATTTTCATTTAGAAAGATGTCATCACACTTGCTTTTCACCATTATACTGCATTCAATGCGCTCATGATTGATCATTGAACTCTTCATCGCGTGATCTCTTTATCTCTTTAACAAATTTCTAAGGGGTCCATTGCGGATGCAAGTGATGCAGACATCTTACGCATCGTTTAGCTAACTCTTTCATTCCCTTTATTGTTGTGACATAATTCAGTGACAAAATTGAATAAAGATGTGAAGCTCGTTGTTTTTTTTTTCATCTAGTTTTTTGGATTTCGAGCTTCTCTGCTTTGCATGTAAATAACAATCACTCAAATGCAATCACTGCAATGTTGATTGTGGTAAAGAAGATGTGTATAGGGAAGCTTTCCGAAGTGAGCACATTACACTCTGACGTGCTCTCAGACGAAGTCAGTCCAGATTCGATATTTTGTGCGCCACATTTCTTTCATCAGTATGGATAAATTAGTTGGGTTTCAATCATCAGACGTTGTGAGAGATCAGAAATGAGTGGTAAGTCAAAGATTTCGTCTTATCCCTTTGTTTAAGTCAATTTTTAGACATGTTGACAAATGAGGTCACCTTCGTCTGACGAACAATTTACGCAATTCAGACATTACACACCTACTAATGATGGTTGATTCATCATGCGAAAGGTTGTTTAACATGTTCTTCGTAATTGCTGACTACCATTCAATAACACTGAAGTGAAAATATCAGAATAAAGCGATCTTTGATGAAATGAACTGAATTGGGAGAGCGAAAATGTATGCTGAATTCAGTGATCACCTTTGTAAGTTTGCGGAATTGGATGAAGTGCAGAAGATATGCATCGCGCCTGTGTAGCAAGTTTAGTAAAGAGAATAGTCGGTACTTCTATTCTTCTTCCCCTCACCACATTTTCCTATTTTTCCAAATTCATCAAATTTCGTCAAACTTAGTCAAAACATTCGATTGAGAATATACTTGATCTGTCACTGCGTGACAGTGCAAGTTTACAGCACTACTAAAAAGTCTTACTTGAACCCTGGGATGAATGATTGGTCCCTTGGATACTCAGTTAGAATATAAGATGCAGCTGTGATCATGAACTTCGTGGGATTGTTGTCTACAGTGAACGAGAAAGAAAGTGCTGTGAATTTTCTACAAACCAGACGACTTTTGCACACTCAACCTTTTTTGGGACGGTAGTGAGACTGCACTAGGGTTTCAAAATCCCGACCTTTTCTGATCCCGGGATTGATTCCGTGATTTTTTGCAATCCAGGGATTGATGCCGGGATTAGCAAGCTATGTGCATTTACTGATAGTATGCCTAGGCTAGCGTTTGCTGAACAATACTAGGCGTTGTTTTGAATTCTTAGACGAGTATTTTGAACGATGGACTGTACAATACAACTTATGATATCAGACAGTCATGTGCCTAAATGTCCATGATTTAATAATAAGTTTTCTTTTCACATGCAGGCATAAACTATGACAATGAGTAGATCTGGTTATCGTACACACATTGTACGTTGTCGCAACCTGGTATGTGATTTCAAATAGAAATGCAAGTCCCGCGACTTTTGTGACGTCTGATAAAATTCCGGTGTTGTATTATAATCGCTTCAAAAATTGATTAAATATTAATTGGTGCCTACACTTGTAGGCGTAACGCTCTCTCTTTATTTCTCTCGACTGCCTGAACATAGTTTTATTTTTTGATATCAATGAAAAAAACCTCTTCTAAGTCCAACCTGTGACCTCAACGTGGTGAAGGGGTGCACACGGAGGCGCATCGAGGCTATGGCGTCTGGGACTTCGGTCCCTGGCAGGTCTTACCTTGGCGAACAGGCTCGTTGCCAGCGGTGAAGGGCCGCACTCCGGCTAACCAACAGGCTCTGGTGAAAACATAGGGTCGATCAGGCTCGTGAGCTTTCCGTAGAAGGTATCTGGTCTAGGCCCACCACCGATAATTGTGGTCGACGTCAGGAAGGGCATCCGGTCGGTAAAATATATGCTGCATCCTAATCATGAGACTACAACAAAACGAAGCGGCCCTTAGTACCTGGCAGCTCTTAGATGGGCAAAGGGTGCGAAGAATCCCCAGGCGAATTTCTAATGTACTTGTAAAGTCACAAAATGTCAAAGTTTGTACAATCAATGTAGGTACACTCCGTGGAAGAAGTAGGGAAGTTGTGGAGATGCTTGCAAGGAGAAAGGTGGACATTTGTTGTATTCAGGAAGTCAGATACCGCAATGAAGGCTGTATGTCAATCGGCAGCAATGAGGAGAAGTACAAGTTATGGTATGTAGGAAATGATGAGTCCACAAATGGGGTTGGAGTGTTGCTGAAGAGTGAATTGGCCGAAAATGTCATAGAAGTCAAAAGGTACAATGACAGATTCATGTGTGTAAAGCTCATCCTCGGAGAAACCGTATGGCACGTGTTTTCCCTGTATGCACCGCAAGTGGGTAGATCCAGTGAGGAGAAGCAGTGTTTCTGGGAGAAGGTCGAAGACGAGATAGGCAAGGTACCACCAGCAGATGGACTCCTAATTGGAGGTGATGTAAATGCGCATGTGGGCGCGAACATCAGCGGCTATGAGGAGGTACTCGGTCGGTATGGTTTCGGGGAGAGAAATGCAGAAGGTGCAGTAGTGCTCGACCTCTGTAAGAACCATGGTTTACGAATCCTAAATTCGTTTTTCAAGAAGGAAAAAGAAAAGCTCATTACCTTCAAATCGGGCGAAGCTGAGACACAAATCGATCTCTTGTTGATGCGAAAGAGAGCAGGCGCGACTGTCCTAGACTGTACAGTGATTTCTGGAGAGCCATGTATGACCCAACACAGGTTGGTCAGAGCTGCTTTACGGATCAAAGGACATGTTGCAAGGAAAAGAATTCACAAGAAGAAAATCAAGGTCTGGAGGCTAAAGGATGAGGAAAGGAGAAGGGAATACGAAGAGGAATTTGCCAGAAGTGTCAAACAGGGAGATGGAAGTTGGAATTCACTGGTCGAGTGTGCAACGGAAGCTGGCATCAAGGTGTGTGGAGAAACGAAGGGACAGCGAGGCAGAGAACGCGAAACCTGGTGGTGGAATGAAGCGGTTCAGCGTGCAATCAAAGAGAAGAAGGAAGCATACAAAGTCTGGCAGAGATCTGGGAATGAGACTGACCGTCATGCATATTGCAGTAAGAAAAGAGAGGCCAGAAGGTGTGTCGCAATTTCGAAGAAGAACGCATGGTTCAGGTGGAGTGAAGGATTAACAACAAGAGAAGGGCGCAACAGGATGTTCCGAGTTGCGGCACAGATGAAGAAAGATCGTGCAGACATACAGGGAACACGGTATGTCAAGGACGAAAGTGGTGCTATAAAGGTGAAAGAGACGGAGGTTAGAGAGACATGGAGAAGGTACTTTGATGGCATATCGAACGAAGGCAATGACATCACTCTGCATGACATCCCCCCAGCTGAAGGCCCAATCGCTGACTTCACGCTGGAGGAGGTGAAGGAAGCAGTGATCAGCATGAAGAATGGCAAAGCACCGGGTCCTTCCAACGTAAACGCCGAGATGCTTAAGTTGGCTGGTGAACCTGCAGTTGAGGCATTGCATGCCATTTTTCAGCACATTGCGCTCACCGGAGAATGTCCGAAGAAGTGGAGCAACAGCTTGACGGTCGCACTGTTTAAAGGGAAAGGAGATCCTCTGAGCTGTCACTCGTATCGGGGACTGCGACTACTGGAGCATGGATTGAAGATCTTTGAGAAAGTCCTAGAAAAGAGATTGAGAAGTTTGGTCAGCATAGGAGAACAGCAGTTTGCATACAGCCGAGGAAAATCGTGTACGGATGCAATCTTCATCATCAGAAGACTTCAGGAGAGATATATGGAAAAGAAAAAGAAATTGTTTCATATCTTCGTCGACCTCCAAAAAGCTTTTGATCGCGTCCCACGAGATGTCATCAGATGGGCACTCCGACGACAGAAAGTGCCAGAACACCTGATAAACCTCGTCATGTCCTTGTACGTAGACACAACATCGAAAGTGTGTGTTGCAGGTGGAATGTCAGAAGATTTCGGCATAGGTGTTGGTGTTCATCAAGGATCTGCCCTCAGCCCCCTTCTCTTCATTCTCGTAATGGAAGAAGCTACGAAAGATTGCAGAAAGGGAGGATTGATGGAGATGTTGTACGCAGATGACCTGGTCCTTACAGGCGGGAGCAAGGAAGAAGTGGAAGAAATGTTCAAGAAATGGAAGGAGGACATGGAAAGCAAAGGTTTGAAAGTGAATATCCAAAAGACGAAGATGTTGATCAGTGGCAGCGAAGAATCTCCTCCTCTTCAATCAAGAAGGTTTCCTTGTGGTGTATGCGGTCGCGGCGTAGGTGCCAACTCTATTCTCTGCCAAAGCTGTGATAAGTGGTGTCACAAACGCTGCAGTGGACTGAATTCTCTCACAGGCGTCACAAACTTCCAGTGTTCGATGTGTGTAAACAACGCAAGGAGTACCGACGAAGATGAAAGATGTGTGATAGACGGTGTAGAGATCGACGTAGTGAAAGAGTTTTGTTATCTCGGGGATGTGTTGAGCTGCAAAGGAGGATCAGAGCGAGCGGTGCGAGCGAGAATTGCGTCCGCATGGCGCAAATGGAAAGATCTAGCAAGTCTCCTCAGGAACCGACACGTACCACTCAAATGCCGTGGACACGTGTATGACGCATGCATCCGACCCGTGCTGCTCTATGGTGCCGAATCATGGGCCCTCACACAACACCTGGCCCAACAACTGCGTTCGTCTGACAGACGGATGCTGCGGTACATGACCGGTGTCTCACTCTCCGATCGAGTTGATAGCGCTGAAGTAGCAGGCAGGTGCGGCCTCAAACATCCCAGGCCACGTGGCAGACCAAGAAGATCATGGCTGCAGACCATCCAGGAAGACATGAAGGAGCTGAGGCTGACAGTGGAAGACACACAGGACCGCGCCCGTTGGAGGAGTCTCATCACGTCCAACCCTCACCAAGGAGGAAAAGCAGACGTTAAAAGGAGAAAGTAAAGTAAAAGTAAGTAAGTATATCAATGAAAGTAGATAATTTTCCCATACTGCACAAAGATACGCCAACACTTATTCTGGCATGTATGATAAAAATGTATGAATAAGTAATGTACACTTACATGTAATTATGCGACTATCGTGTCTGATGCATTTTTGGTAGTTTAGGTATAATATTGATAACGAAAAAGGAAAAAGTTTCAAGTATAACAATATATTGCAATTTGCAACAATGAATTACATTTATCTTTATTGTTACTCCCTTGTTACTCCATCTTCATACAGCCCAACTGCCTAAAAACAGATGTTAACGAATCCCGGGATCCCGGTTGCCTAATCCCGGGATTCTGAATCCCGTATAAAAACGATGATCTCGGGATCTCGGGAATGAAAACATTAGACTGCACTTATGAGCAAGAGAAGGTCGTTGACGATGCAACACTCGCGAGTGTCAACAACAAAAATGTGGGTGGGGGAGGGATAGAAGTACGAATAGTAGTCAATGACAGTGCTTTTACTTTTTTCTCATAATTAAGATGATCTTTTTTGTTCAGAAGATAATCAAGATCATCTCATTATGAATCGCATTAAGTAGGATGTGAATATTTTGATACCTGACTACACTTTCTTTACTTACTCAGTTAATTTGAGTTTTCTTTTTATATTATTGTTTCATTACAGCGATTCAGTTCAGATTCTATCAATAATAATAATATATTTTACCACAAAATCTACACAATGTGTAATCAGAGTGGGGGTACAGATATTTCTATTGTTAAATCAGCAGTTCGAAGGTTGTAATACTTTAAGGCTCAACCTCAACCTTCTTAATAAGAGTATTATCTTAAGCGTGATTATATCGCTAGCTACCTGTCCCGATGGAAGAGCAAAATAACATAATCAAAGACAATGATCACAATTTATTTTAAAAGATGTAAATGTGTCCATTTTGCTATACAGACTCAAGAAATGAAACATAAATTTAGTGAATCATGAAATCATACCGATGAAAATGGAGATTTAATGTCGACAAAAGAAAAATGTCGAATTGAGCAGATTGGCGAATTAAGAGAACTTATTATCCATTTGGGGAATGGTAACATGACGAGTGAAGCAAGTGGCTAACTAATCGGAAAATTCTTGAAAATGTTTTAACTTATGGGTGTGCGCGGTGCACCTGTGCATCGGTTCTTTTGCGAGGACCAATTTCCGGCCCGGTGCACCGAAACGTTCGAATTTTGATCAAATTGACATTTTACTGTACAGTTTTACCTAAAATTAATTCATACTATCTGCAAATCTTAGTCGCAAAAGATATACATGTAGATGAACTTCAAGCATACGATATGATTTATCCAACTAGTCGATCACTATTCAATTCTAATTATCAATTCAATTCAATTCAAACTTTAAATTTCTAAGTGATGAAATGGAAGCATTTTGAAAATCAAGGCTATGTCATTAAATTACTGATGCATTTCCTGAACGTGTGAAAAAGTGACGAAAATGGATTATTCAAGTTCTTAAGAAATCAGTTTAGAGCCACGGAATCTCATTTCTGGTGACCTACGAATCTCGGAATGTCATAGTCCATCTCATAGTCTCATAGGAATCTTATAGTCCAGAATCTCAAGATGTACGAGTACGATAGTGTGGTAACATTGCATCATTGCAGAGAGACTACCTGAAACCGAGTTATGTCTATTTTTCCTGATGTTTTCAGGTATTGTATTTTTCATTTTGAAAAAAGTGTGTATTGATGATGAGCTCTTCCCTTGCTATACAGTGCACGTGTATATGTTTTTTTAAAGAAACAATTTTAAGCGCAGACGTTTCGTCCGCCACTGACCTAGTAATTTGGTCAATGCGGCTTTTGGCCATTTTATAGTTGCAGCTAAGTTGCCTATGATGAGAATCACTTGCAAGTACTGGCAATTTAAAAGCAGCCTAATATGTTTGTTGAATTTTCCTAGCAATTTATGAAATTTGTATTGAATTCTGAGCATTTGTAACAGAAGATAGAGACCCTACTTTCATGATCTTGAAGTCCTTATTAACTGCCAGTCTAGAGGGAAAATAAATCATATTTCGGCTACACTTCAGTGCTTCAGTGTATCTTCTAAAATTTTCGGTGCACAGGTGCAAGCAGGTGCGGCTGGCGCACAGCCCTAATTTTGACAAATATCGAAACATACAATATTGCTTCAAAGAAACTATCCGAAAAGCATATCCAGAAATTCTTGTGCTAATTGATCTGGATACGTGAGCTGTTTTCTGTAGGTGCGAAACGTGCAGAAATATTTTACTATTGTGTGACTTCACATGATTTTTCTGCAATGGATTTCAGGAGTGGGTTACTGAAACCATAGCAAAGGGGTTGCTTCCATCATTCGTGCAACACTCTCCGAAAGTTCTGCTCGCTGTTGTCGTCGGAATAATGGGAGAAATCTACAAGCGCATTGCTGTGCGACTGAACAACTTAGAAAATTATCGCCTTGAAGAGACATATTTGACTAATTTGGTTCTGAAAGTCATTTTGGTAAGATATTGCGATGCTTCTAGTTTTGTTATTCATTATTGTGTCATCACTGTCGTAGATTATCATGACTTCCTGTTGAGAAGTAATAGTCATTATCGAAATTCAGTCGTTTTTTAATGACTTGCAGCTGAGGTAATTATATTTTAGTTTCAGTTCGTTAATAACTATTTGTCGCTGTTCTACATCGCCTTTTACATCCGAGATCTCCAACTTCTTAAACATGTGAGTGAATTTACCATCAAACTTTTATCTACATTTATTTAAGATGTCCATTTTTATGTAAAGATCATCCATGCAGATTTGCAATGTATAAAAGTCTTTCCCCTATTTTCTTTCCCCTTATGAAAATTTTTGAAAGAAAATCTAAATGTGATCGAGATGTTATTATCTTCATCTGATTCATAATTATTTTAATTTTGATTTAATCAAAGCTAGTCTCCTCTTGAATTCATTACTTATAACCAGGGTTGGCTTTTTGCCGGCTAAAACTGGCAAAAACAGGTAAAAACCGGCTAAAATTAAAATTCTGAAAAATCAGTCTATTTCATCATGAAATGATCGACAGCAAGTTGGGGTTTAAGTATTACGGTGCATGCGGGTTTGCAGCTTGCAAGTCTTATCTTCCAAAACATGACATTCATTCTGTGATGGAACCACATGATATGTTTTTATCACGACACGAACGACATGCGATGTTGTCCTTGTTTACGATTGGTTTGCCCTTTTCTTGTGATTAAAGAACAAATGTAGACTTCAACACCATTTTGGCTCTTTGGTTCATGTAACAGAAGTTGTTAGATACTCCCAGAATTATCATCAAATGAATAAAAATAAATAGATGAATAAAACTGGTTTATGCATAGAACTAAATGGAGCATTTACCACTTTCTTCATGTGGACGAGCTTCAATAATGCCACTGCATCTTCTGTGTTGACTGTTCAGCAACAATAGAGAGTGTATTTTAATAGCACCATAGGCTTCATCAGATCTAGATTTGAACCCAGGTCTCATGAACGCAGAGAGAACACTCTATCAAAAAGCGCATGCACCGGAAAATCTCAGCTCCCAAATCAAGCAATGTGCAACAGTCACTTTATACTTTTTTATAAATATACTAGATGTACTAATGCTTGTGACTGGAGCAGAAAATCATGATTTGCAAGAACAAATAATAATAAAATAACATAGTTCGCAGCAGCAATCTTGATAAAGTGAGGTATAGTGTATGTCTGAACAGCTTCAGTTATAATCTCAACAAAAGAACATGTCCAGTAAGCTGTAAAATTGATCGTTGTTAATAGAATCCGAGAGCGACAAACAATTGTGACATTATTGTGATATTCAAGTTTGTTTTAAGTTCTTGAAATTTCCATATTTTGAGCTCAAATCAAAACTTTACTTTCGGTATTAAATTCATTGAACATCACCTTATCCTCTAAATATGTGAGGGTAAATTACCATGACATGAAAAAATGTTGAAGGGCAATATTTTTAATCTAGTCCTCCTGGCAGTGCAGGATAAATTTCATAGTAATATTCGTGTTATCACAATGGCTATGGGACATTTGCCACAGATTCAGAAGATAATCATAATCATCTATTATATGAGATCAACCGGGAGGTTAATCGCAGCGATCCGAGGCCAGATTTCTGCATTTTCTTGCCCTTCTAGCTTCATGGAATGCCTGTTTTCGATCTTTTATAAAGAGCCAAGTGATTTCCTTCCTACATGGACGTCTGTTGCATCTTACGAGTACAATGAATGAAATTTGTAAAGCAACAAAATGCGTGCACGCCTAGAAGAATGCACAATGGCTTTATAACAATATTTTTCATAATAATTCAGATTCTTACACACATACTTGGAACATATTCTTGATTGAAATATGACATTGATGAGGTTTGAATTCTGAAAATACAGGCCAAAATGTCTATCAAATGAAGAAAAAGTAAAATGAACTTTTTGCGACTAAAGTTCATCAATAAAGTCAGGAGTGACGATGATCCCTTATATTGTGTGTACCCAAAAACTTAAGTAGTAAAGCTGGAAAAACAGTTTTAGCCAGTTTAAGCCAGTTTTAGCCGAAAAATGGTGACAAAAGCCGGTGGTTTTTACCGGCCAACCCTTCTCATAACAGATTTCCACTGCAGTGTTCATAAAGTGAACTGCCTGAGTTTTTGTTGACCACTGCCAACGTTCTGATGGAGATCTAAACAAATTCTATTGATTGCATGAAATTAAGGCTACCATGCATTTCCGTGCTTATCAAAGAATTTCATTGATTGTATCAATAATGTAGATTTCCCAATTTCGGATTTTCGTAGTCTGAGTCCATTCATGTCTGTATCGGGTACCAGGAAATTCGTCTCAATCAAAGGAATAATGTTGGCAGTAGCAAAATATCATAGAAAGTAGAATCAAGCGAGGGAGTAAACTTCGGGCATATTGCAGTAACTTTGAAGTAATCCCAAAAGTCACGTTAGACGCTGGAGCAACGCCAGATAGACTTGATGAAATCCGATGCTTTCAGCGGTGTGCACAAATCAATCTCTGCTAAAGTTAGTAGAAGTTGTGCCGTGCAGGAGGACAGGCATTTTAGCGTAGTGAGATCTGTTTTCGAAAATTGCATCAATAACTGATTATAGCCATCCGGAGCCGTCTGAATTTCCGGGAGACATCCATTTTATTTAATTAGTAAGGTTAAATGAGAGCAAGCGCTTGAAATTCATTTGGGGGAGCCACAACATCGATGCAAGGAAAGTGCATCTTCAACATAAGTGTTGATCTTGGTAAAGTGACGATCGAGGAAATAGGAGAGTGGTTGTTTCTCTACAGCTCTCGCCCTGAAATGATACCCAACTTGATTGAATAACTATTCTCACGCACAGACAGATCCCTGGATATATTGGAGATTTGTTCAATGGACGACAAGGAACTTTTAACAACAGGAATTGCTACATCTCATTAATTTTTCCTGTCATTATAGCTGTAGATTAGCGATAGATGCGATTTCTGTTTTGATGGTCGCATTGAAAAGACTTTAAACTACTGGTGTACTTATGAATTGCTTCTATAAAGAAAAATCATTTTGTAAAAATATGCATGTAAGTTTGTATGTAGCTAACACACGCACCCATGTAGAGAAGTGGATCCTACAGAATATATTTCATGATTCAGATAGTTAGGGACCATTAAGCCAATAAATCTAATGTGACTAAAATAATAAGTACTAACTAATGATCACCTTGCGGCTTAAATATTTATTATTAACTCCATGCATATTGAAAGTCGGAAACCTTCATCAAAATATCAAAAAGACATAAAATATTTTCAAGCGTTTGGGCGACAGTTTCGAATTTACACAATGAACTATGTACAATGCAGACATGTGGACTGCATAATATGCAGACTTGTGTCAATTACTCGCGTAAAATGTAATTGATAACAATTACTAATTACTCCGTTTTTCTTCAAATATTTCGTAATTACATGTAGTTTTGTATCATTGCCAGTACTAAGTTTAAATTTTGACAATAATTTTCGTCACAAATTTCTAAGAAAAATGCTGATAATTGTTTACCCGGTACACATCGAAGTATGTTAACGTATTATCAAGGAGGAAAATAAAATAATTTAAGCTGCGTTCTAACTGAATTTTTAACACTGGTGACTGTGAGTAATAGTAATTGCCATTGCCATTGCTATTACAACATAAGCCTAGTATCATGTATATGATATTTTGAATCTGCATGATCTGATCGCATTTACATCACGCATTTTTTGAAAATGCATTGACCGAATTTTTTGTATTGATTTAGAAGTCAAATAGTTGTTGAATACTTCGCAGAACATGATTATTCTATCATTAAAGCGCGTTACAACCATGATCACACAATGGAATATCCTTGTATTATCTTAAATGTTTAGGACGTCATTTCAGGCACTTTTGATCGCATAATCAGTCACACTGTATCTAGCGAGGTCAATTACATGTTCTTCATCCTGAACAGTTTGATGATTCAAAGAACTAATTGGTTTTGATGCTATTTGTACACTCACTCGCGTCATTTATACGTTTGCATGTATATCTTCCGCATAGGTGAATAAAGGTTCAGCTATGTATTGCATTTCAGCAGTTAGCGGCCCTTCTCATCACCAAGCAACTGTTTGGAAATTTGAAAGAAGTCCTTGTTCCCTTCCTCATCTTCAAACTACGTCAGTGTAGAATAGCTTTCCGCTACGAGAAACGGAAAAAAGAAGATGGTATTCAAGGTAAGTAGACGAACGCTCTCCTGGACGAGGCTGTTATCACCGTACTTTCCATGAAGTCACTGGACTGATCTTGAGAATTCTGTGTAATGAAGAAACTCGATAATCGATCAAATTAATTCAGTATACTACATAGCAAAGCATTTGGGCGTTCAATTGATCGTTTGCATCGTTTGCGAAGATGCGCATCTTCCACTTCCTTCAATTCTTCTCATTACGACTCGCTTGCTTAATTTGATATCATTAGTACAGCGGCGTTTCTGATTAACTTCTTTGTTGCTCATTGATTCGACTTTGATTTGTCGAATTTGTTCAAGGCCCTATCTTGTGTGTAGAATGAATCGAACTTCGTCAGCAAAGAAATGACTTGTCACACTGACGATGACCTACAGGCTTCACGCAATGACCGATTTAAATACATGTATGTAGGTAGACCTTCGATTGAATTTCAGATGTTTTTAATGTGAATTATTTATATATGAAATTTCTTGATTCTATAGTATGATGCTGTATATTTACTACAGTGCGTTTAATTTCTGCGTAGACCATAATTCGTAAATTAATTGTTAACTTTTTTCGAAAAAAATACCGCACGTATTTTGTCGGTTGAGAAATTTTCCCTCAGTCATTCACGTATGTGCAATTGTGAGCGCATTATTTCAAACAAATAAGCAATAGCTCTAGAATACATGGTTGTATACAGGTTAAAATATATGCTCTCCCTTTAGTTGAAAACAATACATGGATATACAAGAAATTAATGTCTCGGACGTTTCGGGTCCCGACTTATTATCAACGAGAATTATCTTGAATATAATCATCCCAGAAAATGGTTAATAGCACTTGGTATGAGCATCAGCATGTACCATGATTTGATCATATGCATTTTCAAAATTTCAGTGGAAGAACGCGAAAATGATATTGTACACTTACTACTACTGAAGTGAATAGTACTAGCCATAATACTAAGCTTAAATGACATTTTTAAAGTAATATCCTCCTTTGTATGAAACTTCTTTATGACGGCATGTACTATCGGATTCCACAGGGTTTTTCCTGTCAGTGAGGAAGAATATTATCTGTGATGACGATGAAAGCCTGAAATCTGTGAGCAACTTCAGAACTGAAAATTGGAGAGAAATTCGAATCAAGAGAGCTGACAATGAAAATAGAGTCGTATTGGCCTACCAGGAATAGTTCTAACGTTAAGGGAGGCCATGACCTACCAGGAAGAGTCCATCAAAGATAATCAATTGAAGAAACCGTGGAAGTAGGGAAGTCTGACGAAGTGATCATCAGTCCACCACTAAGACCGTCATTAAAAATCGTCTGACTCTAAAACTATTTCCTTGTGAATGAGAAGTCAAATATAAATTGGGTCACTTAAGGCATTCTCTGGTCTAATCTCCACATAGGATACTTATCACCTGCCATTCATCTTTCATCCATGCCTGTCGTGCATTTGTTTAGATACACATTTTCCATCTACAATCAAAGCTGCAATTTCTAAATTACAATCTATGTAAAATCGTGGCCTTCCAGTTTCCACATGTTGTGCTAGCTTTGCAACAACGACATCAAACAGTTATTTTTCAAAATAGATGATAGTTTTCAATCAATCAATCAAATACCGTAAGTAAAGTTTGCGTACGGTATTCGATAACAGAATTGCGGTCTTTTTATAGCAGAATTTTGATCATGTTTGTGCTGTTTTTCGTTCGAAATTGTGACGTATTTTGCTTAGAATTGTTATCTGTAGTGCTCTAACAACACCTCGAATTTTACCCTGTGATTACAGTCAGCCATAATTTGTTAGATGCATTTTCGATGAATATTTCTGTGAATTTTGATTAAATTTCTTTGGCGCTTCCTGTCCCTTTAGGAGTCTATAGCTCTTCTTTTCAACGTTGCAGAGGCAGTGGATGATGCAGAAATATCACAAGCGGAAGAAGAAGCCTCTAAGCAAAAAGTAAATTAACTGTGAACTCAATATAAATTATTCAATTTCCTTCTATAGAAACAGCTAGACATTCGTAAGGTGTTTTTCAAAGCATTTGTAAGTAGCATTTGTGATGAGGAATAATTTGTCTATGTACGGAATGAATAGCAATATACAGTGTATATTCAATCTGCGAGTATATTAGAGTTCTAAAATTACTACTTTTGAGCGTTCGGCAAAATATTTTTTTCAATAAAAAATATCTCTTTTTAAAATATTTTTGAATTGTTGGGTTTTTTTTTAAATGTTTTGATTTTCTCAAACATTTTTTAAAAATATTTCTAAGGTTTGTGGACTCAAATACATTCAGACTTACTCAAGTATTTTCCATTTCATTTAGAACTCTTGATTTAATATTGAAAAGTGGGACACATCGGTAGTCACTATATTCAAGGACTATAAACATCTGTATTTTACCATGCTATATCAAATTTTTAAGAAGCATTATGTTAGTTGGTAAAGGCACGCGCTTCTGTCACAAAGAGGAAATGCTATATCATTGTATCTGACTGACGTCAACGACATCTAAATCCTGCGCACCACTGAATAAGTGTTGTCAGATGACGAGAACTCACTCCCGGACAGCATGTCTCCAAAACAGGCTGCCACTTTTAACTATGCGCCGATCACCAGCGTCGAGGTCGAGCGCGTGTTTTCGACATTCGAAACGACTTTACCTGACAATCGCCGGAGACTTACTCCAGAAAATCTCTCTAAAATATTAGTCTGGAAACTGTTTTTTGGTCATAAATGATATTAGTTACTTATTTTTTTGATGTTTTTCTTGTTTAGAATCTTTGGGATAAGTGAGTATCTAAATAAGTTGATGTGATGAACTTTCTTTTTCATCAAACCAATCAATCAATCAACTTTTTTTTTCCTGAAACCTGCGGTGCCATTACTGTATCATCACAGTATAGTAGTTTGATTTCTAGACATTTTGAGCATTTTCACGATTTTTCAAATGTTCCGAGGTTTTGAAGTAAATAAATATTTAAATATTTTGACACTTTTGACTAAATATTTTTCCGAACTCTAGACTAATAAGCAAGTATTGACCCACGAACTATTAAGATATCTATACTGCTACGGGGACCTACAGCTCTCTGTCAGTGGGCTGACAGCCGCAGGCCGGTTTTTCAGGTGGCTGAAATATCTATATTATGTGACATTATAGGGAACCCTAGTTATCGGCTTGATAACTAGGGTTCCCTGGACATTACATGGATCATAGAGATGAACTTGCATCTCTGCGCAACTTAGTCATGTATAATTTTCAATCACAAAAATGCCAAGAAAGTATAGTGTGGCAAAATGCTGCACTAATTAAAAATTAACTGAAATGGAAAAGTCAGTTTCTACAAGCTTCTCGGCAGATCGGATCGATGGCTGTCTGTCTCGCCACATGATATCGAAAAGGAGTCTATAACTAGACACATGAACTGCGATTCACATAATGAATTTCAACGTTTCCTTTTATTATATTGAATCTAGTGTTGCGTTTCATGGTGGTTATTCCCTGTCACTTCATTGCAATCATGTCCAGTTGCTCTGGATTCCTTTCGCGATATACTTGGTTTCCTACATCGAATTTCAAGATGGTCTCTGCTGGAAGCGTTATTATTGTGAGACGAAAGAATTACACACCTCCTTTAAAAGACAGCTTCTTGCACCATATAGCTTATTGAACAGTTCTTTTTGAAAATTTTTGTATGCTCTATGTAAACCTTCTTCTCGATATCGAAGAGGTCATGTTATTGGTTATTCCGTTGATGTGCCAGAGAGCTTGCTCGTGCACTGGTCTCCTTTGTAATGCGACAGATTTTAAGTAAAACATCTTTAGTATTCAAATTATCCCATCAACAAATTGACCGGAGAAATTTCGCTAAATTTCTTGATGAGTGTCATCGATATCGTGGAGGCAGCATGATCACATTCTACCGCTTTCATGTTTAATGATCTCTCTGTAAATAGAATATTATAAATTCGGTTCACCATTTACCTAACTGCTCAATTTATAAAACGAAGACAAGGTCAATAACAAAATATATTGAAGAGCTTTCGACTACGTCTTTATCAATTCAATAAAACATCAACTATCTAACACAGCAATACGAAAAGAAGGAAAACATTTTTGACATAACACAAAATTTTCAAAATGAGATGCAAACTAAATACTATAGTGAAAGTTAGACAAGATATCATGTTACATAGTGTTATGCATTACACTAATTCCAGGCCTTTTGGTTTTGATAAAACATCTCTCACAAATTTTGCGCTCGTAAACATTAGTGAAATTACGTTGTAAGATTTCTACTTTTATATCATTGGCAGATGGAGGCAACCGATGCCTCGACAAAAAATGTTGATGAACAAGGCTGTTATTACAATTAAGATGTTCTTGGGTTCTCTTTCTCATGGTACATTGTGTTTCACCAATATAATTATCATTGCATTTACTACATGTGATCTTATAAACAACATTTTCCAAATAACAAACATGACTATTATTACAAAGGCAAGACTTGCAAGGAATTGATTCTTTCTTTTTTATCTGACTTATTAAAGATGGTGGAGTTACGAAAACAGGTTTAACATTAAAAATTGGAATTTTGTGTAACTCAGAACGAACGTTTCTTGCTTGCGCTTCGTTTATAAAAGGAATCCGAATATATGTATGATTCAGTTTGTTATTATTATTTTCGTGTATTGATGGAATCGAATTCGAAATATACTTGTTGACAAGATGTTTCGGATATCCATTTGAAATAAATCTGCATTTAACAAAATTTAAGCCTTTCTCAATTAAAACAGGTGTGGTACAATTACGATGAACTCGGAGACATTCATTTTTCAGTGAATTAATTTTCCGTGAAAATGGCACAAAACTATCCCAAGGTAAAAGATTACCACTATGAGTGGATTTGGAGTGAAATGAACTTAAACACGAATTATTCGTGAAGGTAATCATTGTATCTAAAAACGGAATCTTGGAATCAACAGGGTACTCAACTGTAAAATCAATACAATCATTTATACTGTTCAACTCTGGAAGCAAATTATCAAGAGGAGAAGCAGATACAACAAAAATGTCATCAATATATCGTTTCCAGAGAATAAACCTTGAAGGGTTATTGGATAAGATTTGTCTTTCAATATAAACATGTAAATGATGGCTAAAATAGGTGACAAATTATTACCAATCGATAGACCTGAGGTTTGCTTATAAAAATGACTTTTAAAGAAAATTATGTCAGATGTTACCGCAAGTTTTAATAATTAAATAAAATCCTATTCATTGATAGACGACAATGAGGTAGATGATCTGTGTTCAATAAAAAAATCAGATACAATAGAAAATACATTATTAGTACCAGTCAACGGAATAGAACCGTACAAATTTGTCACATCAAAAGAGCCAAAAAATGGTTTGGAACGATCAATCGAAATATCCATAATTGAGTTTAAGAACGTTTAAGTGTCCTTGAGGTGGGTAGATACAAAATTCAAAAGAGGGAGTAAAAAATATGCTAAAAATTTTGAAAGACTGGTTGTGGGTGTATCTATCGCAGAAACTAAAGGTCTTCCTTTTAGAGGAGATTTGTGGTCTTTGGTATATTTTGTTATTGACCTTGTCTTCGTTTTATAAATTAAATAGAATATTGAATGGATTACTTCGAACACGTTATAAGCCATTCGATGACTTTGTTATTTTTCACCCATTCGATGTGGAAAGAATATAATATACCTACTTTTGACCAGTATCATTAGTTGCTGTTACTAGCACACCGAGACGACTGCAAGATTGATGTTTGTTCACCGGACGAATTAACTGGTCACATTGCAGAATGGGAGAATTTGATAAATACTTAAGGAAGTGAAAGTAATACTGATGAACTATTATTACGTTCATCGCTGATTGAGAAACAAAAAGTTTCACCTGCATTACAAGTGTTTCACGAAAGTACTGTAGCTGCGCCTCCTTCAAGATGATGAGAGTGACACACCCAGTTTTATCAATATGGCACTTCGTATGTGGAAAATACTTGCCAACAAGTCTACAAAAGTTCATGTCCATGTGAATGACGAAAAAGAAGACCAATTCCCTCAACGGCTGACGAATACTTAAATTTTCTGACTGATCGCATAAGCTTGCTCCGTGATATGGCAGCGAATGTCAGTGATCAGTATTATTCTATTCCATGAGAGACATGTCACTTACTGAGGAAACCACCAGCAGTCTGTCAAAGACCCTGAGAGGATTTACTCATCCTTGACGAAGCTCTGAGAACATTGAGGCATCAGGATGTATAAATTATCATTGTACAGTAATAGCTATTTTCTTGAGAGAGGAAATCTCAACTTCTCCTCCCGCAGCTATGGTGTATAGCCCGAGCGTAGCGAGGGATGGACAGAAAACTAAGGGGGGAAACGTTATTTCCTCTCGAAAGAATGCAGCTTTTCGTTTTGTGATTTATGGATGTACATGTATATTGTAGCATTATATCATGAATTTTTAGGGCAGTAATATGCTTGTGCGTTATACGAGGCAAGGCTGCGTTAGCAGCCGAGAGTGTCTGATATTTCTGCCCGCAAAATCCATGATATAATGCTGTTGTATGTAACTCTTGAGAAGTCTATGAATATTGCAATTATTGATCACTGTTAGTCATAGAAATTAACAATACCATAGAAAGTGCACTATTATCCACTTCTATGCTGTTAGTAACAGCATGGACTTCTATAATATAGCATGTATTATAGAAGTCCATGGTAACAGATAATGGAGAGATGAAGAAATCTTTGATCGACTTTTATTGAAATCTATGAAAGTTTTCTCTCAATAGATTTTAATTCATGAAAAGTTTGAAAGTCTATGAATGTTTGCAAATGTGGATAGATTTGAAATTCAGATTTCTATCTAAAAAATGATTTGAAGTATCAGTTTACCAATTCATTCATTAATGGATTCTCAAGCTGGAGTGACGAACGACGGTTCATGGCTATCTGGTGCGGTGAGAATTCTATGTGTAATTGGCGGGCATATAATGGTGCATTATATACCCTCCAATGCCGGGCAATAATACATTTCAAACTCATTTCAATCATTTGCATGACCTCCAAAGTCATCAAGAGTGAAATACAATGCTCATTGTATTCTCTCATCTGTTACTAACAGTGGTCGGGCCGCTGCGTAAATTGGCGTAAATGGCGTAAAAAATTTGAGCCATGCGTAAATTTTTCATGTTCTTCTGCGTAAATTTTTTTAGTACTACTGTCGATGTTTCATGTTCAGATGAAGATTTTTTAATAATTAAGACCAGTTTCACAAATGTTTAATGAAAATCTATGTTTATTTGTATTATACGAATATAATACGATATATTCCGAGTATACTCCTCTTAATCTGTAGCTTCTTTCAGGTCGTAAACGTGAGTGATACTGGAACGAGTACGTTTAAATAATCCAGAATTAATCATTACTTCTAAGAAAAAATTTTGTGAAAGATCGGAATTTCTCTCTTATCTCCAGTCGTGCCAACTACCGCAGTAGTAAGTAAAACTCCACTTCTGGACCGCGCAAGATGGCCGCCGTCGCTGACGTCCCCCCCCTCTGGAACGGCAGAGTGTCGTGGTCGGCCGCCGTGGTGCTTTGGTTCTGACGTCCCCCCCTGGAACGGCAGAGTGTCGTGGTGTGCCGGCCACGTGCGTCCGTCAGGTTCGCTGACGTCCCCCCCCCTCTGGCCGACCGTCGTATAGCGCGCGGTGATGTGGTGTCTAGGTTGGCGTGGTGTGCCGGCCAGGTTGGCGTGGTGTGCCGGCCAGGTTGGGAGGGTGGTCTGTCGTAGTTCACCTGAAAAAATCCTAAGTGTCAGAGTGGCTTTGTATGGGTAAAATTTTGAAAATTTTCCAAAGTGTGGCATTTCGACCTGGGACCGTCACCAAAACATTTTTCATCAAATTTCACTGACCCCCCCCCCCGACAGCAATCTTCTAACTTTGGTTCTAGTGAACGGATTTTGTCTTAAGGCTACTCGTTTGAAAGAGGAGAAAAAACTGCTCGACGACATTTTTTGTTGCGAGTCAATCGGACCAGCCGTTCAAAAGTTAGAGCTGTTACAAGATTTTAGGTCGGAGCTCGCTCACCTGAAAAAATCCTAAGTGTCAGAGTGGCTTTGTATGGGTAAAATTTTGAAAATTTTCCAAAGTGTGGAATTTCGACCTGGGACCGTCACCAAAACATTTTTCATCAAATTTCACTGACCTCCCCCCCCTCTGGACAGCTCGCTTCAATCTTGGCTTCTAGTGGACGGATTTTGTCGTGCAATAGCTCGTTTGAAAGCTAAGAGTGAGACAAATTCAGTGAAAGAAACGGCTTGCTCATATCTGTCTTCGTTTAGATGTGAGACGCTATTTAAGATTTTGGGAGATTGACGAAAAACGACAGAGTTAGAATTCCCCAAGAAACAGCTCCAGCGGGCGAATGAAGGCTCGGATTGGTAAACGGAGACCAGATTTGGAATCAGCTTGATGTTATTGTCCAATGAGGATCATCATCCAATGAGAATCAAGCATTTCTATACAAAATAGCGAGCCTTCCACAGTGAGAATCATTCCATCGTTGAATCGCACGAGTGACGGACGCACATTTTCTCTCTCTCTAGTTCCCTGTTCTATTAACCAACTAAAATGGTAAGTCGCTACTTTCCTCCCTCTCCTCCCTTGAACGTAAACTTAATACAATCTTTTCCATTTTCAGGCATCTACTCCATCTGCTGCAATAGTAGGACAAAATGGTGGTCAAACGTTACAAGGTTCGCTACGATCAGATCATCTACAACTGAGGCCAGTGGAAGAAACAACCAAGGTACATAGTCCTACACCGCTACAGCGTAAATTTAAACAAGTCTTGCGTTATGACGATCATGGTGTAGTACTCCAAACGGGAATGCTCCCTTCCACAGATGTCAAGATAATGCACAATCAGTATGGGGACTACATACTGATCCCCGTGAGTCCGTACATTCGCCACCAACTTGATATTATTGAGGAGTACGTGACATTAAATATGGACATTCCTACTCCTCTTGCTCAAGAGTGGAAGGAGAGAGATGACAAGGATACTCCCTATAGAAAGATTTGGGATGGTAATCAAATTTGCCTACCGGTATCATATTGGTGCACTTACTATAAGAAGGAGGGAGATCATTCAACACCCATCACATGCGACGAGCTCGGAGAAGGTACTTGGGATATCCTTTACAAAGTGAATGGGCTATATTATGGTCGGCATAAGGATAATAAAATAGCCTCTCTCTCCATGCATATGGAATCCATCCTATATATTCCAAAACCACCCAACGTGGACGACATAATTGATCAAATCCTTAACAGCAGTGGTACGAAGCGCAAGTCGGAGAAGAATGCTGCATCAAAACGCAAATCAAAGAAGGAGAATTACTAGTCCTTTCCTAACTCTACCCTATGACAATTCGCTTATGTGCTTTGAGTGTCGTAGACGTGGTCTTATTAGATACATTTTACTTCTTCGTTGCCATCATATCATTTGTGTATTTTGTCGTGAAAAGCATCGATGTAATTCTTCATTTTGTAATATGTTATAGAACGTTTCCTTAGATGTGTAAATTTCCGTTTTAGGCTTCTATCATCATTTTTATGGATTGTGAGGGTGAACCTGTACAGGAGCTCAGTGCTATTGCTATGAACAATTGGACATATCAGATTGTCAGTGTCTATCATCAACATGCCAACTGCAATCCCAATGTTGATCAATGGGCGAGAAAACACATTCATGGACTTAATCTGAAATATTTGCAAGACTATGGCTTTTCTTGTGAGAGTGCTCTTCTTATTGACTTTAAACGATGGTTAGCTGCTTTCAATGTTATACGCATCTTTTGTAATAATCCTGGTAAGGAGAGGAAAGTATTTCCCAATCTAATCATTGATGATATTTTGCTCCCACTTTGGGATAGTAGAGTGAATCAACATTATCATGAAGTCACGAAACGTTTTAAGGATTTTTCTGTTCGTTGTAGTAGCTACGTTCATAACCAATGCTTCTTTCCTCCTTACCTCAGCACTGCCAAAGTCCTGTATGGTTATCATTGCTCGCTGTATGATAGTTACCAGCTGTATCTATTTTATCTCTTTCAAACCATTGATTTATAATGCATGCTTGTTATAGTGATTCAATAAATGTTACTATGAGAAGAGTTGCTGTTTTCATGCAATGGATGGGTTAGATAAAGGGCAATCATGTCTTTCTCAAACGACTGCGGAACATTACATTTTCATAGGCAAAGTTTAAAAGGAGCTGTTCAAGATTATGTGATAAATTTTCATAAAGATGAGACCGACATCGAAGCATTGGTCGATGATGCTAGCACTCTATTTCTAGAGTTAATGAATACATTCTCTGATAGCATTGTCATGGCGCGATTAGTTGCGAAAATTAAGTTTAGTCATTTTGGAAAGGAAGAGGTGGAAAGTCGCTCTTTCCATTTTGCTTCTTATTCAATGGAAGTGGTAGATCACCCCGAAGAATTTTTTAAAAGACATATGATAAAAATTGCTGAACGTCTTAACGCATTTAACCATGATGGTAGCAGTCTAGTGATTGAAGCGATTTCAGATATTCACATTCAACTTTCCATAAAGAAAAATTGAAAATGCAGTGGTACTTGATTGTAGCACAACTGGTTTTCGAGCTATGTCTGCTCACTCTCGAAGTATATTCCTTCTGTACATGTGTCTATTATTTAGAAAAGGCTAGCAAATTCATATCTTCAAAAAGACTTGCTATAGACATCAGTAACGGTGAAACTATGTGTTGTGATGTATGTAAGCGAAAGGATGGAAATGAAAAGCGCATCTTCAAGAGATGTAAGCATGCTTTTTGTCAACGCTGTTTCATACGTAATTGCATTCAACTTTGCAAATGTAACCACTGTGACATTGCTCATTTCGAGTGTCACTTATGTCGCAATAGTTAGTACCTATGCAAATGTGGTAAAGATAGGTTTTAGCAAAGACTAACACGGAAAATGGCGAAACGTAAAATGGCGAAACGTAAAAAGTCTTCAAAGTTTTCTTCAGCCATTCAAGCTCTCCGACGAATGAAAGCAAATCAGCGATACAATGCTATACGACAAGCCAACGATAAATTCATTCGGGAAATTATTTCTCATGTCAGAAAGTTGAGGACGAAGACATTAGCGCCAAAACAACGAAAGTTACTTAAGCGATATGCCACAAAATTGCGTTTCATCTCCAATCCTAAAGTCACCCTTCAAAGAAAGAGGAAAACTCTAACACAAAAGGGCGGTTTCCTTTCAGCAATACTTCCAATGATAGCTCCTGCCGTGGGCAACCTATTGGGAAATATCTTTGGCTCTAAGCGTTAATTATGCAAATGTTGAGTCTCAAAGTAATAAAATGGATTTCAGACTTCAATGTGATAAAGTTCTGACTGTATCAGGTCCATCTCATGCAGGTAAAACTGTTTTCACGCTGAATTTATTGGATAAAAGAAGGGAGTTGTTTAAGGAACCTATCAATCGAGTGATTTGGTGTTATGGTACTTATCAACCGTCGCTGTTTCAGGAATTGCAAAGTCGCAACTTTATTCGATATGAAGGAATTATTCCAGTGGATAAACTTCAGTCTAATGATGTTGTTGTATTGGATGATTTATTAAAAGAAAGTAAGAATTCAAAAGATGTTACAGATATGTTCACTCGCGCAGCACATCATAAAAGGTGCTTTATCATCTATATCACACAAAATTTGTTTCCTGATGGAAAAGAAGCTCGTACACGAAACCTGAATACACACTATTATGCTATTTTCAAGAATCCGCGAGATAAAAGTCAATTTGAAATTTTAGCGCGACAAGTTGCACCCAGAGGATCAAAAGCCTTAATTGAAATTTTTCAAGCAGCTACTGAAAAACCATACGGTTACTTATTCATTGACTTTACGCAAGAGTGTCCGGAAGAATTTAGATTTCGAAGTGATATTTTGAAAACTCCCATGATTATCTACAAACTATGAGTTCTTATTCTCGCATGATTGTTATTCCTCAGGATGAATATGTACAATTGACTGCCATGCAGCAAGTAAAGCAACCTCTTGCAAATCAAATGTATAGGAAAGAAATAGATTATCAGCAAAATGTTCACATCAAAGATCCACATCGTGCTGTATTATTACAATCGGAAACTGTTGAGCAATTAAAAAACTTGAAGAATAAGATGCGTGACTCTGTATCGACTGCAACACCTTTAGCATCTCGCGCACATGCCATATCTCTTTTCAATAGTATTGAACCCCATCTCAATGTAAATGATAGAGGAGAAATCATTACAGATGAAAATAAAGTGATTGACGCTTCACGTTATGAAGACTTGATTCAGTATGCGACACGTAGAAAGCGCCGTCAGGGCTATGTTCCACCTGGTTGGTCATACTTTCTTAAACTATTGAAAAAGCATAATGTACCAAAATTTGCTTTGAATAATGAGACATTGAAAGAACTTGATTCAACAGTGGCTACTGCTCCAATGCTTCAGACGATGAAAATGCCAACAAATTGGTTTAAGACGTCACCTGCTACATCCCCTCCCACACTCACTAAGCAAACAAGAGGAAGAACTCGACGTAGATCTACATCGCCACTAAAACTAGTAAAAGGAAAACGTAAAACAGCTCCTCCCAGGAAATACATGTTCTCAGACTATTAATATGAAGCAGATGTGTTGCTTGCCATGTAATAAGCCGCCAGAGGTGAATGTCGTTGTCACTTGCACTTGCTGCGCCAGCTCTCACAATGAAACCCCTAAGCAATGTGAACACGATCGCAAAACCGCTAAAGCTAAATGCTGCAGTTGTTGTAAATGTAGAAAGGCAAGAAAACAAAAAGATGAGAAGGAGGAAAAAGAGTCAGTCGTCATCGACTGAACGTTTGAAGTCAATCTATTATGATGTAAAGCATCCGGCAGGATTTGCATCTATCAAGAAATTATCAAAAGCGAGTGGTCTTCCACAATCACAAGTGAAACGATGGTTAAAGGGTCAGGCTACCTATACACTCCACAAACAAGCGAAAAAGAAGTACCGCACCCGCCATTATATTGTTCATGACATCGATGAACAGTGGCAAGCAGATTTGTGCGATGTCGCCTCCATTTCAAAACATAACTCGGACAATAATTTTATTTTAACCGTCATTGATATTTTCTCGCGTTATGCGTGGGCTCAACCTTTAAAAACTAAAGAAGGGAAAGGAGTAGCAAAAGCATTCCAAACAATTTTTCGAGAAGGTCGGATTCCAAAAAGAATTCAGAGTGATCAAGGAAAAGAGTTTGAAAATCAGCATGTGCGAAGATTATTTGAGAGGCATGACATTGAGTTGTTTAGTGTAAAGAGTGCTTATAAAGCTGCACTCGTTGAACGTTTTAATCGCACATTAAAAAATCGCTTGTGGCGACAGTTTACTGCCAACTTGACACAAAATTGGACAAAGGTTCTACAAGATACACTCCATGCCTACAATCACTCTATCCATCGTTCTATTGGACTCAGACCAGTAGATGTAAATGCTGACAATGTAGATAAAGTGCGCGAATCATTCCAACGTAAACGCACTCATGTGAAAAGTGATGTGAAAATTGGTGATAAAGTTCGTATCTCAAAAGTGAAAAGTGTTTTTGCTAAAGGGTACCTTCCGAATTGGACAGAGGAGGTATTTACAGTATCAAGGATTAATCAAAAAGACTCTCCGACCACCTACAAGTTGAAAGATTACGATAATGAAGAAATTGAGGGTAGCTTTTACCGCGATGAGATTGAGGTAGTCACTGAAAGTGAAACATATTTGGTAGAAAAAATCATTCGATGTAAAAAACGGCAAGGTGAAGAATGGTGTCTTGTTAAATGGACTGGTTATCCTTCAAGTATGAACTCTTGGATGAGTCGTGCCGACATCTTTCATCTAAGTGATCGACAGTGATTCATGCAAAGTTGTAACTAACAATGTTTAGGGTTTGAGCTATGAATCCAACTGCCTCATTTTATTCACGACCCTCCTATGTAAGTGGTGGAGGACAAATTTACATCGGTGCTCGCCGCCAACGTGGAGGTAGCATACTTGGTGCACTGAAATCTGTTGTAGCACCTCTCATATCCAATGTCGGTAGATCTTTAAAACGAAATGTTTTAAGTAATGCCGTTGGCTTTGCTGGTGATGTTGCTAGTGATCTTTCCAGAGGTAGAAGTTTTAAGAGCAGTTTGTTGAATCGTGGGAAGGAACGCGGTTTAAAAACATTGAAGCAGACCTTTGCTGGTGTTACTCAAGGAAAGAAATCACCTAAACGAATGAATAAAGGAAGGAGGAAACATCGCGGAGCTGGTAAGGTGCGATCTTCAGTCAAAAGGCATTCACGCAAACGTCGTAGAGGCTCTAATCATTCATCAGGCGCTAAACGACGACGCTGCTATAACTTCTAATCATGGAGTGTAAAACTTCCGGTTTTTGTTTGTTCGATCAACAAGCCATACAGACAGATATTCGTAGTTCAAGTATTGTAGATTATCATCCTCGAACAGCTGAGAATGCTGGCCCCATTGAATTTGTTATTCCTGGTGGTAGTGATGACTACATAGATTTGAGTTATGCGATGCTTGATTTGAGGTTTAGAATTCAGCAAGCAGATGGAACTGCTATTGACGATGCACATAAAGTTGGACTGAACAATTTACCATTGACTACATTACTTCGCGATGTTTCTCTAACGATTGGAGAGCAGCAGGTGGAAGGTGGTCAAAGCGATTATCCCTATAAATCATATTTCAATCATGTATCACAGTTTCATCCAGCAGCACAAAAAAGTCATATGGAAGCCATGGGATGGTACAGAGATGAAGCAGGAAAATTTGATGTTGAAACAAACAGTGGCTTTGTAAAGCGATCTGCTATGATTAAAGATAGTAAAGTATGTCAGCTATATGGTCCGCTGAATTTAGACTTCTTTAGACAGTCAAAGTTTTTACTCTGTAATACCAGCATGCGACTCAAGCTGACATTGAATAAGCCTGAATTTGCGCTGAATGCATTTGCTAAAGTTGACAATTTTAGAATTCATGTGGAAGATATTGCACTTTACATTCGTCGAGTAGTACCGAATCCAAGTGTCATTAGAGGGCATGCTGAAGGCCTTAACCGCCAAAATGCCATTTACCCCGTTCAGCATACAAAGCTTCTCACCTTTACAATTCCGAAAGATCAAAAGAGTTTCATGAAAGATGGCCTCTTTCCATCGGAAGCACCGAAGCTCCTCATGGTGGCAATGGTTGAAAATGATGCATTTAATGGTAATATAAAGAAGAATCCTTTCAATTTTAAACACAATCAGTTAAGTGAAATTGCTTTACGTGTAAATGGTGTGAGTCATCCTGGTCCACCCTACAAACCAGATTTTGCTTCGGATCAATTTATGCGCAGTTATGTTGATTTTATGGATGTCTTTGGCTTTTACAATACGGATGACACCAACGGACTGACTATGAAAGAGTTTAAGAGTGGATATACTATTTATGCATTTGATTTGACTGCTGACAGCGATATTAGTGCCCCCTATCGTCAAGCGAACGTGCCTCATAATATTCGTTTGGATTTGACGTTCAAAAGAACACTACCTGAGACGATCAATGTATTAATTTATGCAGTCTTCGATTCAAATATTGAAATTACAAAGTATCGCGACGTGATTCTTCAGTATAATCGTTAATGAGTTGGTTGACTGCTGACGATATTAAGACTAAAGTGCAGCGTAATGCAGACGAAGCGACGTTGAAAGCTTTCGATAATGTCTATTCACTCGATACCTTACCACCTGCAGTAAATCACTATCCCATCTTTATTGTGCTAAACACTCATTCGCAGAATTTAGGCGGTGAGCATTGGAAAGCGATCTTTATTGGAGAAGACCGACGTGGTGAACTATTTGACTCTCTTGCTCAACCTCCAAATATACCAACACAGCAGTGGTTGAGAAAACATACGCGTCAATATCAGCGAAATGAACGCATACTACAACATCCACTTTCATCAACGTGTGGTGCTTTTGTACTGTACTTCATCTTAAAACGTTTACATGTATCTCGATTTGCATCTATTATTCAAAACTTTTCATGTAATCCATCCTCTAATGAAAAAATGATTTGTAAGTTCTATCATGATTTGAAATAAAAACATCATGTTGGAAAAATTGTTTTTTATTTTACAATCCGCTGGGTACGTACATACTCAATGAGATAGTCTAGGATCACATTTGCTTGTACATGAGATTTTAGTCCAGTAATGATCACTTTACTATTATGAAAGATTGCCACATGCACAGGTAACCAACAACTAATGAGAGCTGCAGGAAAAAGTTCGGGTTCATAACACAAATTGTAACTGCTGGTACGAATCTTCAAAAATGATACACTTTCACTCAATTGAGTAGAGATCACCATATTGTCCACACTCAGATTCGACATCACACACCTCTCCCTCTTCCATATCCGACGTAGTAGTCTCTGTAGCTCTAAGCGCATTGACTGCGCCGATGAATGAGAAAGGGCGCCGAGAATCTGTACAGTCCCATTTGGGAAGAGTTGAAGATTCCGTGAATTGTTCATCTTCACCACTAACATTTGAGGACGGCCCGGGTAATACTTGCTGTTTGGAAGCTGTTGGTGTAATGTTGTGAGATCGATTTTGGTGTAGAGTCTGAAGCGACGGAGAATGTTGACGATGGTGTAGCGATGGCGCTTCATGATGAAAGAATGAGTAAATTGAGCGATGCACCTTCCTTTTATACTTTTCCCAACTACCTTGATGAAATGTGAAGTTAGTATGAAGTTGGGAATGATAGAGTTGAATTCGCCGATTGTTGACGCGCAGCCAGATGCGATTTCCAATACGTGAATGTCTTTTCATATAGAAGTATTTCAAGTCCTTCATGATATGATGTAGAGATTGAAAATGACGATAAGATAAAGCAAACTCTCTTCTCACATTTCCAGTTGAATCTTTGAAATAGACGTTTCAATCATGATCCGTTTCAATACGTTGTAGGGAATCTAATTTCCAACTCATGATGTGTGGTAGTCATGTCTGATTAAGATTTGCATAGTAGGGCGATGAACTCACGACGAATAAATGTCATGATGGAGCGATGTATGTATCTTCTATACTTCTCCCAATTGTATTTGCGAAATGAGAAACAGTTTGCGGAATGAGAATGGTAGATTTGAATTTCATTTCTGTAATGTTGAAGCCAAACTTGATCACCCAAGGAGATGAATCTTAATGTTTCAAAATATTCCAAATCCCTCATGATGTCATTGAGGTTGACAAATTGTCGCCATGTTAATGTAATACCTCTTGATGTATGACCATGAGAATTTTTGAAATGTACGTTTCCATCACGATCAACTCTGATATATTGTAGAGAGTCCAAAATCCAAGTCTTCATGATGTTATGCAAAGTCGCAGATCAGCAATATAAAAATGTCGTTTTATCATATTTTGCTTAGCAATGCGGCTACAAAGAGATTTGCTAGTAATCGAGCCGCACTCTTTTCTACTCCCATTGATCATGTACAACAGCTAAATGGAAATTGGGAAGTGGGTGTCACTCAACTTGTTTATAGCAACTGTGTCTATACTTTTGATCATGAGGTGATGACTATTAATATGAGACGTACAGCTGCTTATCAATGTGAAAAGGGGTGCCGAGTATACATTCCACAGTGGCCAAAGAAAGATCTCTTATCATGTAAAAAGTTTATATATGATTTCTTGAATAAAGCGAGTAAACATATTGTCCAATTTACTCCGCACAATGATGATTATAATTATGTACATCATGTAGTTGAGAAAGATTGGATTGTTGGTTTAAGTCCAAGTTTAAGAAATGATTTAGGTTACCTCGCTAGCGCCTTAACAAGCTATGATAATTTTAACGTTAATTACCACATAAGTGGTCATAAACAGTTAATATATCGAGAGGAAGCTTATTATGTAGATCTTATTCCAAGAAATGAGAAGACGTTGGTGAAGAAGATTGTGATTAAGCCAAGAAAGACAAACATGACTCCTGAAACATTATTGAAGAAATTTAATTATCTCCTTCGAGTTGATGGTAAACAATTGGCAACATTGACTTATATTAAATCATCTAATCATATTGCAATAAGCAAATTAAATGATGATGATCTAGTATTAGTTTGTTCAAAAGATTTTCATCAGTTCTTACGACATCGTTCTGCAGCTGTTCATGGAAAATCTGATATGCAACATTTACCATGTGAAAGGTCAAATCAATTTGATACAGAATGGACCGTATCTTTATACAGAAAGTGTGTAGAGCCTTTAGGTGGTATCTTACATGAAACAAGAGTGTTGATGCCTCGCATTATTACTTCGGTTTAAATTGGTTGTAGATTATTTAAATGAAGTGATTAATGACCAACATATTTCATTTTCTGAAAAAGAAGGTACTTTGTCTCTCACTATAAGTGGAAAAGGTATTGAACTAATTATGGATAAAACTCTAATGGACATTTTGGGTTTTGATCAAAATATCTTTAAAAGTGGTACTGTAACCAAAGCTAGCGCAGACATGTCGCTATCGCGTCGTATTAACTATTTTCAGATATATTCCAATATTGGTGAAGATGTACGTGTGGGAGATGTTGAAGCTCCATTGCTAGCAATGATACCATACCAGCCAAAAAGCTGCAGTATTTTATCTGAGCATACTTTCAAGAAAGTGCATTATACAAAGCTGAAA